>OY751564.1:6893216-6903216 GCA_963572285.1 Caenorhabditis drosophilae | reverse complement strand
TTTTTTGACACAGTTTACAACAAATAAATACAAATAAATGTTCAAAAAAAAAAAAAAAAAACAATTTTTTTTCGTTGTCAATATTTCCTTTTTTTCTCTGCCTCTCTCTCTCTCTCTCTCTCTCTCTTTCTTCGCCACCTCTCAATAATATTGAATCATGTTTCAGTCTTGTCATCTTATTTATGCTTCACTACGGTAGTTCACTAAACTGATGACGACGATGGTGAGAATATACAATGTGAAATGTACATGTATGGTGTTTCCTTCACGAATCGTCCTCAATTCTTTTTTCTTGTCGGTCATCATCCGCCTGTTCGGAAAATGAGCGATGCGACACTTCTGTCTCTCTCTCTCTCTTTTTCTCTCTCTCTCATCATTTCATTCAAACAACTAACTAATAGGGTTACATGTATGAACATGTAGAATATGTACAAGTTGGTTACTTACTTACTTGTTCGTGTCAATTTTTTTCAAACATTAAAAAAACGTCGGCGACTTTTGACTTTTGGACAGCAACATTTTTCCCCGCCACTTGCATGATTGAAATTGAAACGAGAAACGATGAAGATTTTCAATCTGGATCACATCGGATTATCAGCTGGATTTTGGAGATGAGCAAGTCGAAAAAAGATCAGAATGTTTAAGATTGGTTCTTGGAAAGAAATACAACCAAAAAAAAAAGACACTAAGCGAATTTCCAACGGCTTCCACTTTTTTCCTCCTTTTTGATTCGTTGAAGCTTTTGATGAAGCTAAAAAAACCCCCCCCCCCCTCCCGGTTAATTTTGGAGAGCAAAAATATTGGAGTAGGAAATTGGGCTTGAGCAAAAGTGAGCTCTAATAATTCGCCTTCATTTTTTTTCTATCCACCGCGCATCCAATCGGATCAAACACTTTTGATCCAGGGGGGTGGAGGAGGAATGGAAAAAAAAGGAAAAAAGAAAAAGAAAGAAGGGAAATCAACACAAATATCATTTTATATATATAAATATATATTTTTATATTATTTCAATAATATTGCCTCCGGTTTTGCAAATATATGTTTTGTGGATTTTTTTCGTCTCCTCCACCGCGCTCTTCCCCATCCCCCTCTTCTTCTCTCCACCCACCCACCCACCCATTTTTTTTGTTTTTTTTTTTTTGAACGATAGATGGAACCAGTCTGTTGCGCAATCATCAAAAGAATCAACATCACCAAAAACACACAGAAAGCAAAAAAAAAGAAACGAAAAAATATTTGGTTTAGACGTGTACAATCATAGAAGCAATTAGAATTATCATATTCAACTACAGCATAGTTGATAAGTGATTAGATTCTTGTCTGATCTTGATATCATCTCAATCCATCTCATAACAAGCAAATCAGTTTTGCCATTTGTGAATGTCCATTTTGATTTGCCCCAACAAGCTTCTTCATCCATCTCTTCCTCACGGGTTTTTTTCTTCTTCTTCTTCTTCTTCTTCTTCTTCGCCACCATCACCCTTCCCTCCAATCAATTTTGTCCCTTTTTACCACAATTTGAATTGACCTTCAACCATTTTGAATCAACCCATTTGATTTACTCAATTTTTCGTCTTCTCGAAATTTCAAAGCTCCGCCTCCTTCTTTTTTTTCTCATTTTTCGTCATGTTCTTATCCATCAAAAAAAAAAAAGAAAAAGAAGGAAAAATTTGAATTTTTTCGCGCGCTTTCCTTCCTAATCATACTGTAGTTGAATTGCAAGAAAATCCGAAGACAAAGGTGATTTTGTCCAGTTTGTTTTGTTTTGTTTTTTGTTGTTGTTTAATTCAGCTTCTTCCTCTTCTCCTCCGCCTCCGCCTCCGCCTCCGCCTCCTCCCACTCCCACTCCCTTTTCCCCTCTTCACTCTTTTCTCAGATACCAAATGAATAATTGACCTGCTTATTTGTTGTTTATTGTATTTATTCCGTAATTTTTGTTCGTTTTGTTCATTTTTTTTTCTCGAAACACACATTTCACACCTTTTTTTACCTCCCCGCCCCCCGTTTTTAAGTTTCGGGAGACCGAGAGAGAGAGGGGGGGGGGGAACCAGTTAAGGATTTGCAAAAAAAAAAAAACACCAAATGTTTATGATCGAGGAATTGAAGATCAGATCATTTTGGTTACGCAACTTTTTTTCCAAACCAATGACAGAATCGAGTTGAAATCTCGATAATATCGAGTTGTGAAGCGACAAAAAAAATTGAAAAAATTCAGAAAGCGGGAAAAAGGAGCGGGGGGGGGGGGGGAGAGATGAAGCTTATAAAATTCTAGAAGAAGAGAATCACATTTATTGCGCAAAAAGATAAGCATCTTCCCCTTCCATGTTGTTCAATCATTTTTTTTTTTTTGTTTCTCAAAATCCAAACTTTTGTCGTCGAACGACTTCATTTTTATTTCCGCTCGTTGTGTTCGATTGTTGTCTCACAGTTAATTTTTACCTCATCAAAGATGTTGTTGTTGTTTGGTTTTCTAATCAAACAATCCGATGGTTTTTCTTCTTCTTCTTCTTCTTCTTCTTCTTCGCTTTTTTTTGCTGTGGTTAAAATCCAATTTGAATTGACATACTTTTATTACAAGAAGATCACAAACCATCGAACACGCTCAATTTTTTTTTGTCACTTCTTCCCAATTTTCGCCTTCATTTTATTTCAGGCCCCCCGATTGTTTTTGATCACTTCTTGATCTTTGTTTATCTTCTTTCTTTAATTTCAAATATCAGATGTTTATCATAACTTCTAGATGACTGAACTCATCGGATCTCGAATTATTTTCAGCCGACAAGAGAAAAGTGCAGCTCTAATTGTCGTTAACACTTCACATTTTTCCTCAATCTCCCCCCTGTGTGTGTTTTTTTTTCTATGCGATTAGTTCCGCTACGCTCGTTTTTTCAGTTTCAAAATGAAAAAATAATTAAAATAACAAAATTATTTATTTTGTATTTATCATGAGATGCTTCTTCATCAATTCCAACAAAAAAAAACAACAAAATATTGAAAGTATACAAATTTTATTTATAAACTTTTTTTTTTTTTTCAGTTTTTATCACTTCAGGTCAATGTTGTTGAAACTATAGCATTTTTTTTTGTGTTTTAATGAAGAATTAAAAAACAATACTGCATCACGGACTGGTACCAATTGGGTCTTTGATAAATAAACATAACTTATCTCATCATATCAACACTAACAGTCAGTAACAAAAATTGTATCACTTTCTACTTTCTTTGCGGTTTTCCTTCCGACTTTTCATTTCGTTGTTTTTTTTTCGGTTGATTGGTGTTCGAACACTTTTTTTTTCTTTTTTCTTTTTTTATGAGAAACGTTTTTATGATATTCGACCTCCTTCGCCTCCGAGTTTTATTCCTCCTTGTTTGATTCGAAACTCAAATAATGTTTTCTTTTTTTTTTTTTGTTTGTGAGCTACCGTATACCAAATGTTGTGCATAAATAATGTCCTGGTTGTCGTCAGGAAATCGAAACTTAACATTTTTTGAAACGATAAATTTGAGAGGAAAAAGAAATAGAAGAACATGAGATTGTGTTCCGTTTTGTTTGTTGTTTATTCGTTGTTTTCTTCTTGTTATTATTATTATTGTTGTTGCTGTTATTTTTTTCTTTTTTTTTTTGGTGCTGTTTGTGTACAGTTTCGAACACCAACACAAACATCAGAAGGACTTCTTCTCGAACGTTTCCTACGTTTTTTTCCTTCCTTCGAGCTCTTTTCATTTCAACTCTCTCTCTCTCTCCCTCTCTTGGTGTTCGCCTTCTTGTCGTTCGTGGATTGATTGATCTGGACGATATTGAAAAGAGGAAGACTCTGCAAATAAACAACCGTTCCTTTTTTTCTCGTTTCCTTTTCTGCTTCCTCTCCGTCCACTCCTTCCAACTCTCTGTTGTGTGTCCAGGTAGAGACGTGTATTTTTGTGACTGTACATTATACATACAAATTATATTTCGTTATTTTGAGCTCAAGTTTGCTCTGCTTCAGGCTCTCTTCTTAACACACAAACCAGAGAGGCAAAATTAATTTCTTCTTGTTTATGGGTTCGATTTGAGGCAAAAAAAAGCAAAGTGGTTTATTTTCATTCCTTCATTCTTCTACTCTGCCTGTGTTTTTCTTTTTTTTTTTTTTTTTGGGAAAACCCCTGCCAGTGATGACGTCAGAGAAAATCGAAAACTGTCTTAAGCTTTTACCATCACCTCGCTGTTTCAACCGGTCATAGGAATTCTAAAAAGTTGCCAAGTAGGGAGAGGGAGAGGAGCGGAAGTATTGGAAAAATTTAAAAAAAAAAAAATGAATTTCGAAAAAAAAATGTTTTGAAAAAAGCTTGTCCAGATGAATCAATATTTGCTTATACTCAGGTACACATCAACAACAAAAACAACAATAAATTAACAATATTCTTAGCCAGGATTTGTGTCCGGTGACTTTTTTTTTGTTTCCGCTGTTTTCATTTTGAAATTCCGGATTGAGTGTTAGGCGAGAAGAAGAATGGGCAGGGAAGAGGAGGGAGTTCAGATTTAAGTGTTAAGCTTTGAAGACACCTCACCCCACCCCCACCTTCCCCTCCCCCTTTTCATATGATACAATAAATTTGAATAAATTCGTTCTCACCTCAATTGATCGGCTTTCATTTTTTTTTTCAGCGCGTTGCGTTTCACCCAATTTTCAAAAGGGTTTTTGTCTCTTTTTTTTGTTTTTTCTGTATCCCCCCCCCCTCCCTCGTCTCCTCCCCTTGTAGCGACTTTCACTTTTTCTTCTTCTTCTTCTTAATTTTTTCTCGCAGTAACATTAATTCTAGCAGTTCTACTGTCGTTGGTACACTTATTCGAGAGTGTGAAGTCCGATATCTCGACACACTTCTTCTTCTTCTTTTTAAGATTCAAGATTCATGATATTTCTTTGTCTGTCTGTCGGTCTCTCTCTCCCTCTCTCTCAACAATATTCTTGGTGGAACCATTCAACCTCCCTCCCTCCCACCTGATTTGTTTTCTGCTATTCTTTTCTTTTAATTCTTGATTATACTGTCCTCATTTTCACCTTCCTTCCTTCCTTCTTTCCCTTCTCCTCTTCCTCTTCATTCTTCCTACCGTTTTTGCTATTTTAGCTTTTTGTTTACTATTATTATATCACAACGAAATGATCTTTTCATTCTCGATTATTATTATTTTTTCTTTCTTTTTTTTGTGTTGTGTTAATCATTAAAACAGAAAAACAACAAAATTGTTGATTTAGGGAATGACAGATGTCCTGTGTTCTCGGACCAGTGGGCCTTTGACACTTCCGGTTTATCAAATCATACCATCATATGTGTTGAAAAGAAGTAAAGAAGGTCACCGAAAATCTCTGAAAATTTAAGTTTGAAAAAAAAATGAAGCAAATTTGTAGAAAACAAAAAAGTGTATTATTGTCAAAGATGCTTGAATCACGATAGGGCCGAGCCACGGAAAAATCATAAGGTAAACGTGTCTTGGTCGATTATTCAATTCTCAATATTGATTGTCAAATGTGATCTGAGTTTAGTGCGAATGTCCATATGCAAATTGTACATGCTTTAAATGTAGTTTGGTTGAGAAACGTCGCAAATTGAACTTGCAATTACACGAGCTCGAAGGTGATGTTGAGAAAAAAGACGAGGAGGATGAAGAACGAAAATTGAAAGGAGGTTGGTTGCTTTTTTGATGATTTTAAAAATAATCGATTTTATTGATTTTTTGCCCCATTTTTTATTAATTTTTTTCCCCCTTAAATGCCTCTCGATTTTCAAAAATATGTTTGGCCAGTTTTTTTTTCTCTATCAAATCAAAACTTTTTGTTTTAATCATTTTCAAAACGATGATGACTCATTCACAAACATTTTTGTTATTTCAATTAATTCATAGAAAATTGACTAAATTCATTTTTTCATAGAACTCTCGATATTCCCCGGGGGGTTGAGAGCTCTCTCTCTCTCTCTCTCTCTATTATTTTTTTTGTTTGATTAGTTAAATTATGGTAAAAGAATACTGAGAAAAGTGACAAAATCAAAAGTTTGGCTTGGCTGCGCACAGAAGTTTCTAGCTTCTTTTCTTTTCTTGTTTTTCTTCTCATCAAAAATACTCGATGCAATTCTTCAATGAGCAACACAATGTTTGAAACAATTTCAGATAGAAATTTCTATTTTAAGAATTGTTTTTCAGTGTGCCTTCTTCGTTTTCTTAAATGCCTTGTATAAACAATTATCAGATTAATGTTGAAAGTGTGAAGAAAAACACGTTGGGAAGGGTTTGATCCCTCTCGAAGGTTGTGTTTTCATATTTTCCAATGATGTTTTGAGCAACACCAATAAATGAAAAAAAAAAAGGCTGAAAAATAAATAATTGGCAAACATGTAAAGAAATGTTGCTCGCCGAGCATTCTCTCTCTCTCTCTCTCTCTATCTCTATCTCTCTCTCTCCGATGTGTTCATTGAAAAACTTGACGCTACGCCTCTTCCTCTCGCACGCTATTTCTGTTGTCACTTTTCACAGTCGCCGCGACGTCTTCAACGATTCTTCTCTTCGTCTCGTTTTCTCGATTCTCTTTTGTTTTTTGTTTTTTTTTTGTGTTACTCGAAAACAAATAATTTGGAATGCATGAGGAGGTGTCATCAGAAACTTTTACGTTTCATGAAATAACTTTGGGCCTTCCTCGATGCCCAAAAGTCGAACAAAAAGTGAAAACAAATTGAAATAAATGAAAATCTTCTTCTTCTTCTTCTCGTTTGACGTCTTTCCGCGACGACGTTTCGTTTAAAGTTGATAACTAAAATCAATCAGAAGATAGTTCTCCAGAAGGCCACCCGTTCCCTGAATTTTATTCATAATTGATCGTAGGTAGAAAAAGGCAAAGAAAACTATAATTTGTCTTCCCCCCATTTCTCTTTCACTTCGACTGAAATTGACGAAAGAAAAAAAAAACGAGTGGCCCTTTTTTGGTCTGGTGTGTGAAACTACTACTATATACAGTTGATTCAATTGTTGTCTTGTTGATGACACCGACGAGAAGGGGAGAGAGAGAGAGAGAGAGAGAGAGAGAAAGATGTCACCGATGGCATCACCGCTTGGTGTCAAAGTGTGTATTTGTTCTGTGATCATTCCTACGGCTGACACGACACGTGGCAACTCAACAACAACCATCATCAACAACATTTAACAAATGATGGGTGTTGAAACAAAAACGTCTGTGGCACCACGGCTTCTCGTCTCGTTCCCACCCTCGCCATTTGTGTGAAGTATCAAAACGTTTGTCGGAGTTGTTCAAGCCAGCTTCTTTTTTTTCTCGCTCAGCTTCAGTAAAGCTGTAAATAACAATAATAATAATATGTTGTAAGAAGAAATTTTTGTTTTTTGTTTTTTTTTTTTTTGGTTTGCTGTTGTTGCTTTTCTCTCTCTCTCTCTCTCTCTCGGTGTTTTTGATAGAAAAAGTTCGCAACATACACTGAAATATATTTATGTTTATGGTCAGAATATTTGAATGTATAAATGTAGAGCATAAATATGTAACTGCTCCTGGTATTATTATTATTATTATGATCATGATGATTGTTGTTGTTTATTTTGAAAACAAGCGGCGACAGAATAATATTTATATGAAGTGTTGTGCACCAAAAATAGAACCGGGGCTTGATTCCTTTACGTTTTTCAATTAAATTTTACTGTTTTCCTGTCTCTCTCTCTCTCTCTCTCTCTCTGTCTCGAATCTCTCATCTCGCATTGAGAATTGATTGAGCATCGAATCGAAGATCGCAAGTTTCAGCCAATCATTTCCTCTCTCACTGTCTTCAACAAAAATTTCCCCACCAAAGAAAAGAAGAAAGAAAAAAAGTTGGTTTTCATTTTTAATCGAGTTAGTGGCAGCCACAAGACAAAAAAAAAGATGAAAAGGCGTCGTTGATCAGTACAGAAGAAGATTTCTCACGCCGATGATATTGTATTTTCAAATGCAATTCCTCCTCGAGAACTACACACACACACACACACATACACATTCAGCTGCAGATCCAGGAAAATTGTTGATTTAATAGGGCAGGGCGGCTAACTGAAATAATAAAGTGACCAATTAATTGGACATGTTTTTTTTTCTGTAAATTTTCAACACGAGAAAAAATGGGGAGAGGGGGAAAACAACAAAAATAGAAAACACTCGGTTGGTTTTTATTTGTTCATCAATAGATCTCATCAACAACTTTTTTTTGTCTTTGAATTCGGGAAAAAATTGAAATTATATACATTTATATATGTATATATATATATATATGGATATATAAATTTTGATGTATAATTGTGCCAGTCTGTACCGCGTTTTCAAAAAAAATTGATTATAACAACCACACATCAACACTTCAGTGCGTTTTTTTGTTTCTCAATTCGAATTGGTTCTCCACAGAGAATATTCAAAAATGGCATTTAATCATTTCGTTGAGGAAAAATGCGACGAAGATTAAATTGATTAGAAATTAATCAAACAAAAACGAGGATGATGTTTCAATAAAGGATTTAGAAGTTCTCGAGAAGAAACATTTTTTGTTTAAATATGAGAAAACGTTTTGATTAGGCTAAGCCATGATTAAAGCTAAAACTATGGAAATAATGAGATTTTTGGGTTTTTCCCTCCTTTTTTTCTTTTTTTACATTTTGCTCCAATTGATTTTTAATTTTTCTTAAATTCCACCAACTTTATTATTTTGTTTTTAATTATCGATTTTCTGAGTACTAACTGATATGATGTGATAACGAAACAATTTTCTATTAGAAGCTTGACTTTAACCGATAAGCGATGAAATCTCATGTCTATTTTGTCAATTTTTAAATCTCTTGAGATAATACCTAAAAATATCATCAATTTTCTTTTCTTTTTTAATATCTGATAAAATTGAATTCAGCCCTCCTCCTTCTCCTCCTCCTCCATCTCCTTCACCTAAACGTTTTCATTAGAAACTGGTTGGTTGCATTGTATGAGCTTGAGGATTCCAAATGGATTATCAACATTTCACTATAGTTTTATATTTATTTTAAATCGAAATTCAATGGAAAAAATCCTCCTGGAAGAATTTGTGTTCTTTGCTGCCACCTTTTTCTTCCTTTTTTTTTGGGATTTCATCATCTAGAATTAATTCTGAAGGTGTGTAGAGCCGTGAAGTTTTCAGCCTTTAGAATTTCAACAACAACAAAATACATACTTGGGGAGAATAAAAATAAAAAAAAACAAAAACAGAAACAAAGCGACAAACCAAAAACATTTATTTGAGAGAAAAAAGAAGAAGAAGAAGAAAAAAGTTGTCTTCTTCTGTGTGTTCGCCTCGTTCGGTTTGCCTCCCACATCGTCTTCTATACATCTACGTGCTTATATGTTGTGCATGTTGTGGCAAATCCGTTTCCTGTGCGAGCATGTTGTATATATATTTATATATATATATATATATATATATACAACAACTACTATATTCAACTATATTTGAGACTGGAACGTTGTTGCTCCATTTACACACACACAAAAAAGGCGTGATGTTTCGAAAAACACTTTAGAAAGTTGACAACTTTTTTCTTCCTTCCTTCCCCTCCTTCTCCTCCTTCTTGTTTCTTCATCTGTTTTTTTTCCAACACCACCACCACCACAACATCTTCTGTTTCTTCTTGCCTTGGCTCAACTATGTTTGCGGGGACGTTTATGTGTCCTCCCTTTCTCTCTCTCTCTCTCTCTCTCTCTCTAACTCCCCCTATTCTGGAAAAAAATAACGAAAACAAACTGCTCTTGAAAACGGAAAACTGAAAAATTGAAGAGAGAGAGAGAGAGAAATTTCAATATTGTTTAGACGTTTTCGAACGCAAAATTCGTTTCATTTTTTCAGTGTACACATGTATAAAATAATAATAATAATAATAAATAATAAGACACTAATAATCGTTTTGAAAAATGAAGAAAGAAAGAGAGAGAGAGAGAGAGAGAGAGAGAGAGAGAGAGAGAGAGAGAGAGAGAGAGAG
>OY751564.1:6740716-6888216 GCA_963572285.1 Caenorhabditis drosophilae | reverse complement strand
TGTAGACTTTAGCACCTTTATTATCTTTATCCATCTTCCCTCCAGTTTCCTTCAGTTTTTCCTATTTCAATTATTCCACATATCAATATTATTATTTTTTATTATTATTAAACTATATGATTTTATATTAAAATATATATAATATATGTATTATACAGTAGTAATTTCTTTCATTTTCCTTCATTCATTCAATTTTCAAAAATCCAATGTTTTGTTTTGTTGCCAAAAAAATCTCCGTCTTGAAACTTTTGTTGTTGTGTGTTTGCTGGAAATTGATGAAATAAATGTTTGAAAGAAACAAAAAAAACTTGTTTAGTGTTGTTGTGCCTTTGCATTTGAGATCATAGGAGATTTTCACAACAAGAAAAGAGAAAAAAAGGTTTTTCTTTAGGCTTCTTTTGAGAAAGGTCACTTTTTGCCGGTTGCACTTAGATTTCTTGAGAAAAATAAAAAGTAGTTTAAAGTACTTTATCAAAACATTTCTGTTCTTCTCAAACTCAGCACTTTTTTGAAAAATGCAATTTTTTTCTTTTTGATCAATTTCAATGATTTTTTGCATCCCAACAGTTTCTCAAGCTCCGCCCCCTTTGTTTTGCAGATGAGAGAAAGAGACGGAGAGACATCTTGAATTATTTTTTCCCACAAACATTGACAAACATGGATCACACTATGTAGAAGCCACCACCATTTCAATTTTCCTTAAGGAATTAGTATACATAGAGATGCACATAGTTTGAAAGTGTTGAAAACGCGAAACGGTTAAGCAGAAGCTCACATCGAACATCTTCAAAATACATTTATTTACCATTACATCACACGAAAAAAAAATGTTTTCTCCTTTTTTTCCTTCTATTCACTACTCATGCTTCGTTCTTTCTTTTTTCTTTTTTTTTGTTCACACTGAATAAATGAAAAATAAGCGAGAGATGAAGAGGGAGAAGAAGGGCGGGCAAGGGGGGGGGGGGAACGGCAACAATAATTAATTCTTCGAGGTGCTGTTAGCTGAAATGCCTTATACATGTATTCTGTTCTCCTCCTTCTCCCCCTTCAATGTGTACACATGTAGGCAAATGTAATTTTTTCATATTTTTCATTTTCAGCCAATTTCAGAATATCCCCCCCCCCCCACCTCCCCCTCTTCCCCCCAATATAAAATAAGTTGGAATTAAATTTTCGAACAAGCCACGGCCTCCGCCCCCTCCTCTCCTGTTTTTCTTTATGAAACTGGATTTATCGGGAAAAAGACGAGTTCGTTGAGAATACGATTTTTGATACTTACACTATTTGAATGCACCACACCAATAAGGAGGCGCGGAAGAAGTTTTAGAGGGGAAAAGGGAGGGGGAAGTTTCGAGGAACAGATTTTGAGAGCTTTTCGTTTTGTTTCGTATTTCCCCTAATTTTTTTTTGTTTTGTTTTAATGTGCAGTTGAAGCAAATAATAACAATTAGCATTCGAAGTGTGTTCGGTGATATCTGTTTGAATGCAAAAAAAAAAAACGAAAAAAAAAAAAAACAAAAAACAAAAAACAAAAAAACATTTTCACTTTTTTTTTTTTTTCAAATTTTCAAATGCCAAAACAATTGTTCGATTCCGTGTTCTGGAAAAAAATTGAAGAAGATAGAAAAAGAGGTGAGAAGTGACGAGGAAGAGGGGGGGGGGGGGCGAGCAAAAGAGAGAAAGAGAGGGTGGAAGTTTTTTTGCATGATCGAACCCCAGCTCTCTCACTCTCCTACGCAATGCAAGAAAAACGGGGCTGAAAGAATTGTTTCAAGAAATCCTCGAAGATGACGAATATGTAGAGTTTCCACTGGGAGAAGCTTCATCTTTCTAGTCTTAAATTTTTTTTCTTTTTTATTTTTTAGCCTTTTTTTCCATGGGTTATTTGCAGAAAAATTTCCACTCCAACTAGTATGTATTATGAACGCGTTCTTTTATTTCGTATCTGGTGGTTATGATTGGATAGAAAAACATAAAAATGAGGGGGACGGGGGGAAGGAGGCGGGGAGGAGAAGATGAAGAAGCCGAAATAAATCTCTATACATTTGTATATTAACAGATTAGAAAGTAGTAAACACGACGAAAGTTTCTTCAAAATAACATGTCACACGTACATACAACATGAATGTTGTTATGTTTGAGAGCAAGACAGAGAGAGAGAGAGAGAGAGAGAGAGAGAGAGAATCATAGAAAATTTGTTTTTTTTTTTTCAAATTCCATTTTCAACGTTGTCGAAACAGTGTCCAAAAGCGTCGGCTGAAAATGTGGAACAATTTTTGAATGAAGCAGGAACAAGTTTATTATTCGACGTCATCGTCGTTTTTCATGGTGAAAAACGTTTTTTTTTTTTTGAAACAAAAAAAAATGTTCAACTCTAGCGCGCCCAATTTTTCCTTAACGTTTTTCCTTCATTGACACATGCACACAGAAAAAATAAAACAACAAAAACAACACTCGTGTTTTTAAAGCAACAGCTGAGAGAGAGAGAGAGAGAGAGAGGGGGAGGGGGAGTGGAGGGGTGAAGCAAAAGCTGAAATCAAATGAAAGAGCATTAAGCTGAAACAGAAGAAGCAAAAAAAAACAATCTTCATCTCAATTGCTGAAAGAAAGGTTGGGGAGGGGAAGTGGGGGGGGGGGGGGGATTATTTGAAGAAGCATCAAGAAATGAGGGAAACAAAGAAAATACAGCTGTTTCATTATAGATTGCAACCAACTACTTTTTTCTTAGTTTTTTTTTGACAAATGTTTTTCGAACTTTTTCCAAAAAAAAAAAAAAAAAAAAAAATGATTTCAGGGATTTTTCCACCGACGACACACCACCGCGTTTCGCTTGATTCTCGTTGTCTGACACCATCAACCATCATCAAAACATCAGCCGTGTTTTGGTATTGAAGTTTAAAACAAAAAAAAAAAAAGAAGAAAAAGTGAAAAGTGGATTCAATAGTTTAAACAAAAAACATTTTTTTTGTTTTTTTTTTAGAAAAAAAAAATTTGAAAAAAAAGCGGGGCCGATGAGATAAACTTGTTTTGAGCAACATTTTCGCAACTCTTTTTCTTCCTTTTCCACACTTCTCAATTTGTTGTGGTTTCTTTTTCTTCTTTGTCCGCGGCCGGCGCCACAACAAAAAAGGAGAAGAAAAAAAAACACTTGAAGAACTTCCGAGAGTTGAAGGCGTGAAAAAACGTTTTTTCTTGAATTTCCACCAGCTTCTTTTCTTTTAGAAGAGGTTCGGGTTGAACGTTTTCTTCTCTTCCAGTTTGTCACCAATAATTGTTGTGTTTGAGAAGAAGAAGAAGGAAAAAAGAGAAGGGGGGAAAAAAATGGAATCTGTTTTGTTTTCAAGAACAAAACAAAAAGTATGTATTGTTTTGACATCTATTCATTTCGTTTCAGAAGAGAAGGCAGGAAAAAAGAAACAAAAATGAATATGTATAATGATGCTTCTTCTTTCTTTTTTTCTTCCGATTTCGGCATTCATAATCAAATCTTAAAACAGCAACGGAAAAATTGTTCTGGAAGATGTTGAAGGGAGAATTTTTTTTTGCAGAAATTAAATCTATTCATTTCTGATTCTTCAACTTCTTCTTCATCTTTTGGCCAAGATTGAGAAAAATATTGAATCACGAAATGTAATGGGAAAACTCGCAACAACATGTTTTTTTTTTGTTCAATTTTTTCTGAAAATAAGAAACTAGCCGTATCATTTTTTATACACTAAAAATACATATTTTATAAATTATTATTATTATTATTATTATTATTATTAATGCTTCTTCTTCCTTTTATCTGTAGGGGGTATTCGCCTGGTTTCAATTGTCAGTGGAACTCATTTTTCTGGGTTTTTTTTTGGATTTTTTTTTCTTCTTTTTCTCTATTGATTGCTTCACGTATGTAGGTCCCAATTGGTTGAACAATGAAAAGCTGCAAAAACAAACAGCAGTCGTACTGTAGGCAGGAAATCATCGAATGGCGGCGGCGCCGACGTTTTTTTTTTGTTTCTCAGATGTTCACGGTTTTTTGTTTCATTTCGGAAAAGCGGTCGACGATTGATTGAGACGATTTTTGTGCTTTTCCTAATTCAGAAAAAGCACTTTGAAGAAATGAACTGGTGAATTATTTTGGTGTTTCAAAGTGCATTTTTTCATTTTTTTTTTCGCCTCAAATTGTGTACGTTTTTCCTTCTTCGGTCATCTTTATATTTTGAATGGTGTTTTTTTAAACTTTAAGCTTCTCAAAAAATCCAAAAAAAAAAAAAAAAAACAAATTCCTGTTTTCTAAAAAATGTCCAGAAATTAGCGCGGAAGTTATTTTTTTCTCTCAATTAAGCCGGCTCGTCGCTTCCGAATCCTAAATTGGCATAATTTCAGATCCAAATAGAGCTGAAAATGGAGGAGGGACAAAGAGGAAGACGAACCAAAAAAAAAGAATACGGAAATTGTTCATTTATCCTACAGTTGAGAAGAATCGTTAATAAATTCATTTTCCCCTCTCTCTTTCTCTCTCTCTTCTCTCTCTCTCTCTCTCTCTCTCTCTCTCTCTCTCTCTCTCCTTCTCTCTCTTGATGAACAATAAAAAAATATATATATAAAATGGCGTAAAATATTGTTGACTACTTTTCGTTGCAACAATACATCTTTGTTCATCTATATATTCAAAAGCCGCCTCCTCGGGCTTTTTTTGTCGAAAACAAAAATAAAAGTATTTAGGTAAAATGAAAATAAAACGGCGTATTACTGTGGGATTGGATCATAGAAAGTGTGAGAGAAAACGAAAATTAGAATATCAATAATAATAATAAACTACATTTTGGTTTTTAAAAGTACAAACAACACCCAGAATACATACATATGTATAGATATATTTGTATATACATACATAAGTATATATTAATGCACATTGGGTAAATGAAGCTCGAGCTCGAGAGTCAAGTTCGATGTCCTTTTCAGATTAACATGTTATTCAATTCACTTTCAAATAATATATTATACGTTTACAATGAAAAACATAATGATAAGATACATAATGAAACTTGACGTACTTTTTTCTATTTTTCGCTTTTTTTCCAATTTTCCTTTTGCTTTTCATTTCTGATCTATTCATTCGGAAAAAAATATTATTATTATTCTCCCCCTTTTCCCTACCTCCTCTCTATGAATTGTTTTGAGAAGGAGAAGTTTAAAAAACCCTTTGACTTGTCGTGTCGAGAACAACTGACTTTTCTCGTCCGGATGGCCGCGATCAGGAGGATCGCTGAAAATTCTCGACTGAAAATAACAAAAACAAATAGAGTTGAGAGAGAGAGAGAGAGAGAGAGAGAGAGAGAGAGAGAGAGAGAGAGAGAAATATTTTCAACACGAAATGGTTTTTTTTTTGTTCCAGTCCGGTTTAGAGATCATGCGGTGGAATGAAATGAAAAATAACGAAAAGCAGTAATTTTTGTTGTGTAATGTTTCCGCGAAACAATCAAAACAGAAAGAGGAAGTCTGAAAATCAAAAATTCTGGAAGAAAAAAAAAAGTTTTTTCGTCAAATCCGATAAACAAAATTTTTTGATTGGCCAAAAAAAACAACAACAAATAATTGGCAACGCAGTAGAGGGGCGCCCGAAAATTAGTTTCCCCCCCCCCCCCCCCCCCCCCCGTTGAGATTTTGCATTTTTTTATCAAAATCCGAGTGTTGATCTTTGTGAGAGGAAAAGCTGCAATTAGTTTCAGCTTTTTTTTTTGAGACTAAATTCCTTCCAGTCCGCCCAGAATCCCCGGAGAAAGACGTGTCTCGACGAAAAAATCGTGGATTGATTTTTGTTGATTTTTTGCACTGTCAACAAAAGAAGGAAGACTCAAATGCGAATCCTTATTGGCTTTCGATGAGTTGTTCGGAAAAAAATTCAGCTCAAACTCAACTCGAAATTATGCAGAGCAGATTACTGTAATTGGTTCCAGTCAAATTGTGTTTCGATGTGAGTGAACATCACTAAACAAAACAACATCGACATACGCTCGAATAAATTATTGGAATTGTATCTGAACATTTTATTTTTATTTTTTTTTTCTTTTTTGCCTTCTGAAAATTGCTGAATTGTTTTGGACGACGAACAAATTTTCAACATTTGAATATGTATTCAACTGCTGTCAAAAACAACGGAACAAAAAAAAAATTTTTTTTTTTTTGAAAAAGAATTTCTCAATTTATATTTTTCTCTCTTTCTCTCTACATCCATTTATCTTATTTAGTAGTACTCCTCCTCGAGGAGAGCTTCTGCAAAAAAAAATCGAAATGTTCCATGGCTCATTGAAAAAAAAAGTGAAAGGAGGAGAATTTTCACCAAAAAATATCCATAAATGACAATTGAAAACAAACAAAAACTGTGGAGCAATTTTTTTTTCTTCACCACCAGCTGCTTATTGTTTTCCCGTTTCAATACTTCATATACATCCATGCACATCATTGACTACGGTAGGAGGATACTAGGAGATGTTTGTGTAGAGAGATGTTGTAAGTGATGATACTCAAACAACAATATCTATCTAATGTATGTAAAAGAAAGGAGAACAAAATAGTGGGGGTGGCAAAGGAAAAGAAAAAAAATTCATTGAACAAATTGAAAACATGCCGGAATGGGAATGACAATTAGACACAGACAAATTGAACAAAAAAAAACAATTTTTTTTTCCTTTCTTCTCGTTCCATATTTTATCTTAATTGATGAATAAATATTTCTTCTCACAGTGGGAGGACGGAGAGGGGCGGGGAAACCCTTTTTAAAATTAATTTTTAATAAAATTTGACCTCTTAATTATTGAAAATCACTTTGTGGCTCTTAAAATTTGATTTTATTTTATTTTTAATAAAATTGTTAGGAATAATACGCGAAGAGTTTGAAAAAGTTAAGCTCTAGTGTCATAAGCATGAGGTGTTAAGAGTGTTTTCGACTGATTTGACAAATAAAAAATTGTTTTGAAGCCGAGAAAAATTGATGTGTAAAAAAGAGGATCAATCAATAATGTCGGATCGATTACCAAAAAAAGCGCATGAAGATATGGATTGGTATCATGGTTTATTGCCAAGAGCTGATATAAATGCGTAATTATTAAAAATAGAAAAAAAAACAATTTTTTTGAAAAACCGCAAAAAAGACTGCAAATTTTGATATCAAAATTTGCAGTTTGCTAGAATTTGATGGTGATTTTCTCGTCAGACGATCACACATTGCTGGACAGGAAAAGAATGTTCTGTCGGTAAAATGGAAGGGAAAAGTGCATCACTGGCAGCTGAACGAAACCGCTGATGGAAGCATCACGTTGGATGAGAAAAAATATGAAAACGTTCTTGAATTGATCACAACGTTGAAAAATCGAAAAATTGCCGTTTCGACTCAGTGTCCAGCGTTGTTGCTTCGACCTATTCTGAAACAGGATTGGGAGCTGAGACATGATCAGGTAGATAAGAGAGAGAGAGAGAGAGAGAGAGAGAGAGAGAGAGAGAGAGAGAGAGATAGGTTTTTGGTTAAGCTCAACTCTCTTTCAGGTGATTCTTGGCAAAATGCTCGGCGAGGGAGCATTCGGTGGAGTCTATCGTGGGAAGCTTTATGTCAAAGGATTTTCACACGGCGTAAAATTGAACATTTTTTGACTGGAAACGAAAACCGATTTCGACATATTTCTTCTTCTTCCAGGTTGCGATCAAGGTGAACAAGGGAAATGAGAAAATAAGCACGAAGAGCATGATTGAAAATGTTTGTAAAGAAGCTCGAATCATGCGACAATATCAGCATCCGAACGTTGTTCGATTTTATGGCGTTTGTGTCGAAAGAGTTGGACGAATTGAATTTTGTTTGTCGAGCAAAACACAAGTTATTGATTGATTCCAGGAGCCGATAATGCTTGTAATGGAGCTGGCAAATAATGGAGCGCTGGATTCGTTTCTTCAAGACCCAAAAAACAATGTGACAATTCGTGATAAACTCAAATTTTCATTCGACGCAGCGAAAGGATTGGAATATCTTCATCAGCACGGATGTATTCATCGCGATGTGGCGGCTCGCAACTTTTTGGTGCACAACCATGTCGTCAAAATTACGGATTTCGGATTGTCGAAGCAGCTTTCTGATCATGCGCACAAGTACAAATTGAAAGATCTACAACAGAAACTTCCGATTCGTTGGCTGGCACCCGAAGTGATCGTCACTGCCACTTACACATTCAAGTCTGACGTCTTCTCATTCGGCATCCTTCTTTGGGAAATTTTCATGGACGGTGCCATCCCATATCCGGGAATGACGCTGTCTGAAGTGAGCAAAGAAGTTCGTAAAGGCTATCGAATGGAGCCGCCGGATCGAATGCCAACGTTTATTCGAAGTGTCATGACGACTCAATGTTGGGCTCAAGCCGCCGAGGATCGTGGAAATATGACTGAAATTCGGGGTTCACTGGAAAATGTTCTTGGCGGACGAGTGAACGCCTTTCAGACGATGCGATCCGTTTATTATCGAACTTGATTAATATTGATTTTATTGATTAATAATAATAATTAAAATTATTGATTAATATCACAGAAAATAAAAAATAAATAAAATTAAAAATACAAAGGAGATCTTTTAATTAAAGATTGATTTAAAGGAGCAAAAATACACTTTTTTTTTTAAATTCAATTAGGCAAAATAAGTGGTTCTTTCAACAAGATCTGGTTGAAGTGGTTTTTTCGTCATTTGTGCAAAAGTTCGATATTTACAACTGATGCCAAGATAAAGAACGCTGACAACGATCCCATTCAAAATTGCTTGTGTAAATGAAACAACAGTCAAAGCACGGAGTCGAACAAAATACCAAGCAGAAGCCAGCTGAAATTGTTGTGGGCTTCCTTGATAAGCGAAACTGAACATTGTTTTATTGATTATTGTGAATGCACCTCATCCGTCAACTTACATTTCGATATCATTGGAATTCATTGAGCACAAGAATCCACAGTAGGCTGACAGGGCGCACGATGCGCAGATGAAAAACGCATGCTGAAAATGATTCTTTCGGGGTTGATTTCTCAATTGAAAAAACTCACCACCAAGGAGAGAATCATCTGATATTCAATGGCGAACTTGATACAACGATCACTGGCTGATGAGAAAAGAATCGACGAGAACGAGATGATGAAGCACAGAGTTGATGCTGGGAAAATGTAGAAAGCCAATGAGGGACTGATCAGAATTTTCTGGAATTCGACATGAAATTTTGAGAAAAATCAAAACGATGCGTGCGATTTTTACATGATTCGGCGTTGTGAAATAAAGACGAGAGGAGACGACAAAATCGAAAATCGACGATGAAAGACATAAGCCGACGACAGAGAAAATCTGAAAATGATCGCAATTGAAGCTGAAGGAAAAGGGAAATTATCGATTGATTCTCCTACCAATAAACTTATATTGCAGATCTGGATCAACCGAGAAGTGTGCATTATTCAGCGAGAAAAAAAACCACGTCAAGATTTCTCCCTGAAATTCTTGAAATAAGAAAAGAAAAAAAAAGCGTCAAAGAAAAAAAAATGAGCCGTCACGTTTTCGGAAATTCTCACAAATTTTTGAAACGGGGAGGGATGGGCAGGAAAGGTGTGGTGATGAATATTTAATCTCTGGCAACAAAATGAAAAATGCCTGGCGGTTTCCATGGTAGAAAAAAAAAGTGAGAGGAAGCCGTTGGGGTATCTGTTTGGTTTCGTTTCCCATTTGTTCTTTTTCTTCACAAATAAAAACGATGAATGAATTGATAAGAGTTATGGGAAACTGCTAAACTAACAATAGAAAAGGGGAAACCCTCCCTCACCTACCCTGAAACAAGAAAAATTGATCACTGTTTTAGGGGTTTTTTTTAATGAATTATTGGAAGGGGAAGAGGTCCACATCAAAAATGACAAAAATATGCAACAAAACTGATAATTTTATGGATAACAAACAAGACCCGGTCGATAGAATCAATATTTTCCACATAAAACCCTCCGCTTTTTTGTTAAAAATCAAAAAAAAAAAGTAATTTTTGGAATCAGAAAAGGGACCGACAACTAACTCAAGAAAGGTTTTTTGTAATTTCAAGGTTTAAAAATGCTCCAAAACGGATAAAAGAGAGAGAGAGAGAGAGAGAGAGAGAGAGAGAAAGAGATATTTTATGTCAACAATAATATCTCTCCTACCCCTTATTTGGTTGACTTCTGTTACCTGCACAGACCAACACTTGTTTGTTTTCAATTTCTCAATCGTCTCTCAGAATAAAATTATATTTCAATATTTTTTTGATGGTACAGAAATCGAGTATCTCTACAATGAGAAATAAATGGTGAATGAAGGTAATACTGACACCCCTTTTCCCTCTTCCCCCGTTCCCCCTTTCCCTGTTTGCATAAATACTCAAAAATGAGCATCTAATAATGTACATATAACCAGTAAGTCGCATGTAGTATGGTGAAACAGGGTTTTCATTCAATTTCTGGCAAAAAAATTGTTTTTTTTTAAATATTGCCTTGGAAGAGAATCGAACTTTTGTTTTAAGATTTCTAACAAAACTTTAACCCACTACACTACCAAGCAACAAAGAGAGGAGTTCAAAAAACTGAATGAATCGAAATTTTTCAGATTTTAGAATCCCCTAGAAGGCCTGAATATCCACTTTGTTTTGACATTTTCCCTCATCAACGACAAGCTCAATCGGATGTTGTAGATTTCGTTGAAATACCTGATTGAAGTGGCGACTTTAAATGTTTGGACTTCCCTAATAGGCGTTTTTACTTTAATTTTGATTTATTATTTGCAGTGGAAAAAACAAGAAGAAGAAAAAAAAAGCGAATTGTACCCATAAAATTTAAAAAACCAAAAATGAGATGAAAAAAGAAAGCGGTTAAAAATTTAAAAATGTTGCTCCAAATATTCAATTTCCTGCTCATCATTATTTTGTCCCCATTCGGAAATGAACAAATTGCTGACATTGTCAAAAGTTTCCTTCCACGTCCAAAACAGCGAGAATGACCAGACGACAAAGGTGAGGATGTGCGAAAGCTGCAATCAAAAAATTCGAACTTTTTGTTGATTTGAATTTGGCGCCTCAACTGTTTGCGCTGAAATTGGCTGAAATGTGATGAGGAAGTTGGTGAAAATCGATAGAATCGATAGGCATATTCCGATCGTGTTGAAAATTGCCTCCTGCAAGGAAATAAAAACCGATGCTCTCGTCGAGTTGAAGCATCAAAACTCACCACTTTACGCCAATAAAACTTCTGCACAACGAACCATAACGAAATCGAAGTGATCGCAATTGAAAGAAGATCGAAAATTGCTAAGAGGAAACTTGCATTCGACGAGCGACGAACTGATTCCCAACCAAAGAGCGATGTAATCAGAAGGATCTTCAAAAAAAAAAAAATGTCAATTGTTTGCCGGAAATTCATTTCAAAGCTTGAATTATTTAGCACAACTGGCTCAATTATTTGTGTTTTCAAGGGAAAAAAAAAACAACAAAACTTGAGCTCACGCTGCTCTCCTAGAAATCATCGGAGCATTTTGGTGTTGGTTCTGGCTCACACTCAGAAATAAACAAAAGAAAAAAAAATCGTTTTTTTTTCTTTTACAAAGTTTGAAAAACTTACGATCAATGTAAGCTTACAAATTGACAAAACATTGAATGGATACACAATTAAATATTTGTAGAATTTTCCCTCTGATGGCATCTGTCATTTCCTTCCCTCTCTCGGAAAACAACAACAACAACGAAAGAAAAGCCAACAAACTTCTAAAACTTTTAAATCAAAAAGCAAAAAAAAAGGCGGCGGCGACGGGGCGGCGACAACACAAAATAATGAAGGTAATTAGGGGCTTCAGGAGGCAAAAGAAGGAAAAAGAGCATTATTTTTGTGTCTTCTTTCCTCTTTGAGAAAAAAAAAGAAGAAGGGGAGAATAAAAAAACATGAATTCCACCGAGGACTATCAACACGCACCAAAAAAAAAAAAGAAGAAAAATCCAGACTTTTTTCAAGACGATTCATCATCTTTTTTCCTCTCGGCGCATTATTCCAGGCGAGAAGAAGCCCAAGGAAGACAAAACCAAAACCAAACGAAAAAAAAAAAATGAAATGTGCAAAAAATTGTCACCAAACAAAAAAAAAAAACTTTTATGACTTCTATTTTTCCTTCCATTTTTCTTTCAAAGGAAAAATGAGAGCCAACGTTGGTGTGTGTATATGTTGTTGCTCATTGATGATGGAAAAAAGGGAGGGGGACGAAAAAAAAAGTTTAGAAAGTATAATAAAATTTCTTATTTAAAGGAAGCATGGAGGGTGTAGAAAAACAGAGAGAGAGAGAGAGAGAGAGAGAGAGAGACAGAGACAGAGAGACAGAGAGACAGAGAGACAGAGAGACAGAGAAATGGTGTTGTGAGAGAAGGAAAAAAAACCGGAATAAATTTAGATAATAAAATAAATAGGTGAGCGAGGAGGGGGGAGTGGATATCAAAAAATAAATTATAGGAAATAAGAAAAAATGGAGAGAGAGACAGAGAGAGAGAGAGAGAAAACTAGAAAAAAAGTTGGCTTAAAATCAAAAGAAGAAAAAAGGCGAAAATAAAAATACCTTTTTAGACGAATAATAAAAAAATAATGTGAAATTTGTATTTTTTCAACAAAAAACCACAACAATAAAAAGTTTGATGGTTGCTCTCAACAAAAATAAAAGAGAGAGAGAGAGAGAGAGAGAGAGAGAGAGAGAGAGAGAGAGAGAGAGAGAGAGAGAGAGAGAGAGAGAGAGAGAGAGAGAGAGAGAGAGAGAGAGAGAGAGTTCAGCCAACGTTTGCTCTATTGAGAAAAATTCAAAATGAATCAATTGGATTCAACTCAAGCGTAATCAAACTGAAAAATTGAAGAAAATTCATAAATTTTTACCCGTAATTTTCATTGAAATAAAAAAGAGATGAATTTTTCAAATTTTTCTTTTTGCCGCCGCCCACAAAAAAGTGATCAAAAATAATAACAATTTTTCACCAAATTTGATTTTCGGCGAAATGAAGGAACATTCGAATTTTTCAGCTGTCAATGATTATTTCAAACATCAAGAAAATATTTCGAGCCAAAAATTTTGCGAGACAAAAAATGAGGAAAATAATTTTTTTTTTGTTTTTTCTTCAGCTTCTTTTCAGCTAGTAAAAACAAAAGAAAAACCAAAGAAGAAACGTCAAAAAAACAGCCCCGAAAACTTTTTGATGGAAAAGGAATGAAAAGTGGGGAATTTTATTGCGGGGGGCGGGGGGAAATGCGAAACAATTTGTTCACATGGTTGAAAGCCACTTTTTCAAGCTTTTCTGACCAAACACATTCTATTCTCTTCGTATTCAACAACAACAAGAAGAAAAAAAAAAAAAAAAGGTGAGCAATCAACTGGAAGAAAAACCCCTCACAGACGAATAAGATGAGAAGCGCGGAGAGGAGGATTCAACATTTTTTTTTTGTCAGAAAGAAGGAAAATCCTCCAGCCAGAGAGGAGAGATGGTCGATGGGAAGAGGCAAATAAAATAAAATAAAATAAAATAAAATAAAATTTGGTGCGTTAAATTCGCTGTTGAAAAGCTAAAAAAAATGTTTGAGAAGAAGCATTTTTGTGTCGTCAAAAAAAAAAAAGAAAAAAAAGAAAAAAAGGGGAACAGAAAAAGCACCGCCGAAAAACAAAAGAAATTCAAAAATATGAATTAAATATGAAAATTCAATAATTCTAGGGTTTTTTCTTCGAGGTCGTTGGTGAACAAAAAGAAAATAATAATAAATGGTTGTGAAGTATTCAAAATGAATTTAATATTCAAATATTCAAGGGTCTTAAGTGGAAAAATATCGACTGTTTATTTTTATTTTTTTTTTTTTTGCCATTTCAATTTTGAATTTGGTCACAAGAAAAATTGAAAAACACGTTTTTTTAATAACAAAAAGGCTTGAAAAACTTTCTTCTCTTTTTTTTCGAAAAACTGCCAAAAATGTTTTATTTATTAATCTGAGTTTCAGCTTCTTCTCTTTTTTTTAAAGAAAAAAGAAGACAGAATAATAATAAAAGGCGGTTGACGTCAGACCTGGACCAAAAATAATCTGCGCATAATTTTATATTAAAAATTGTTCAAGGATTCTCTCTCAATAAAAAAAAAAACACGCTTGGCATTCATCCAAAAAAAAATCACAAAAAAAGTGGAAAAATGGCGAAAACTTGGGCACATTTTGAGTGTTTTGACAGCACAAAAAAAAAAAACAAAAATAAAAATAAATCGGCCATCGTTCGGACGCTTCTCTCTTCACATCTCACCCACAAGTCAATTCAATGGTTATTCTCATTTTTTGTTGTTGGTAGGATCCAAGTGAGAGGAGGGGAAAAAATAAATTTTTCCCCTTTTTTTTTTTTAGTTGAGCAACCAAATTTTAATTCTTTTTTTTAAAAAAAAGCCAGGAAAAAACGAAATAATAAATCGATCGATAAACAATTTTTTATGGGAAATAAATGATTATGGAGAATTGAATAGAGAAAAGAGAGAGAGAGAGAGAGAGAGAGAGAGAAAGAGAGAAAGAGAGACAATGCCATGCATCCATGAAAAACGGGGCGAAAATGTGGGAAAATTGAACAAAAAAAAAAGTCAACAAAATATTATTTTAAATTAAATTCAACCTGAACAATTTACAATTTCCTGCTGATTCGACTTCCTGCCTCTGTCTGTCGGCTGAAATTCTGAAAACTCGTTCTTTGTTTGTTTTTTCCTTTCAGTTTTAGACTCGAAACGATTCTGCCTTGAGTTCAAAAATAGGTTGGCTTCGAGAGCCTTCAGAAATTCCGGGTTTTTTTCAGAATCTCTGACGCTTTTCGGCTCGAAAATGTAACCAAAATAGTTTTGGGGTTTCAACCATGGGAGACATTTTTTTTTTTTAAATTATTTTCAGGAATTTTCGAAAAAAATCGAAAATCAATAAATCAAATTCGTATTTTCATTTTTTATTTGTCAATTTTTGAGTAAAAAAGGAAGTTTTTTTTTTTTTCTAGAAAATAAATTTGATGATACGTTATCACTATTTCTCGTATTTTTGATGAGAAAAAAAAGTTATTTTTTTGTGTTGTTGGAATTCTCCCTTTTCATCTTTCCATCTCTCGATTTTCAATAGTGACAATTACTGGCAAAAAAAACCATTTTTTATTAAGTTTTTTCCATCCATTTCTTCTCTTCTTCGCTGATGATGTTTCTCTGCCTTTTTATGCGGTTTTACACCAAACTTTTTTGGCCGGTGACATTTTCTGTAATTTTTCGATTTTAAACAGAAACTCTCTCTCTCTCTCTCTCTCTCTCTCTCTCTCTCTCTCTCTCTCTCTCTCTCTCATTAGGTTCGAGGTCAAGTAAAATTGATCAGAAAACTGAAGACAAAAGACAAGGCTTGCGAATTTTTGTGGAGGAAGTGTCAGAAGAGAGAAGAAAAGGCGGGGGAAAGGAACAATTAATAGAAGAACAGAGGAAGAAAAGTTAAGACTCTGGTTGCAATGGCATCAGAGAAAAAAATGAAAATATTATTGACAGAGACAACATGTAATCAGTAAAAAAAGACGTTATTACACTCTAAAAGCGCAAGAAAACAAATTCAGAGAATCGTAAAGGAGGAGCTGAATTTCTATAAAAGGCAATGGAATGGTCAGGAACTTCACTTGACTACTTGGTCCTGTCTAAAGAATCATTGTAAGTTGATTTGATTTCACTTTTCTAATAATTAACTGAAAATAATCAATTTTCAGATGTCTTCTGAAGATCCAAAACAAATCGCCTATGAGACTGAATCTCTTAGAAAAGTTGCATTCTTCGGAATCGCAGTTTCAACCATTGCTACATTGACAGCAATCGTTGCAGTTCCAATGTTGTACAATTACATGCAAACTGTTCAATCATCACTTCAAGCTGAAGTTGAATTCTGTTCGCACAGATCAAATGGACTTTGGGATGAATACAAACGAGTTCGTTTTCTACTTCTTCCCTTTCCTATCAAATCTCATTTATTTTTCTTTTTTCCAGTTCGAAGGTGTTAGCGGTGTTGAAGGACGCATCAAACGTGAAGCTTACCATCGTCGTGCTGGAGTTTCGGGAGTTAGCCACAAGACTCGCAGACAATCATTCGGATCAGATGCTGGAAGCTGTTGCTCATGCGGAGTTGGAGCCGCTGGACCACCAGGAGCCCCAGGTCAAGATGGAGCCCCAGGAAACGATGGACAACCAGGAGCACCAGGAAACCCAGGACAAGACGCCACCGAAAACTCTCAAATCACCGCCGACAGCTTCTGCTTCGATTGCCCAGCTGGACCACCAGGACCAGCCGGAGCACCAGGACAAAAAGGACCATCAGGACAACCAGGAGCCCCAGGACAATCAGGAGGAAACGCTCTTCCAGGACCACCAGGACCACCAGGACCAGCCGGACCACCAGGAGGACCAGGACAACCAGGATCAAATGGACAACCAGGAGCCCCAGGACAAGTCGTCGATGTTCCAGGAACCCCAGGACCAGCTGGACCACCAGGACCACCAGGACCACAAGGAGCCCCAGGACAACCAGGATCAAACGGACAAGCTCAACCAGGACAACCAGGACCACAAGGAGACGCTGGAGCACCAGGACAACCAGGACAACCAGGAGCCCCAGGACAACCAGGACAAGATGGAGGATCAGGAAGCCAAGGAGCTTGCGACCACTGCCCACCACCACGTACCGCTCCAGGATATTAATTATCCATATCCCTGTTGTATCCTTAAACTTTCTTTACTGCTTTATTCAATCTTTTTTTGTATTAGTCTCAACTAGAAATAAAAATGTTCATCGGCATTTTTCTGTTCTAAGCAAAAAAGAAAAACAAAAAGCGAATTTGAAGATCGTCGATGTCATCAAAATTTTCATTAGACGAATTGTTTTTTCCTTGTTTCCGGAAAAAAATGTTTTTTTAAGTTTCAGAAATAACTGAAAACCCCTGAATAATCAAAAAGGAAATTATAACTTTGGTTGACGTCATCCTTTTGGAAAATTGTTCTTTTGCAAGCTTAATTAAAAATGGAAGCAGCTGATGTAAAAAAAAAATAAAAAAGCGGAAAAAGCACCAACAACAAAAACGACAACAAGAAAATTGTTGACAGAAAATTTTCAGATTTTTTTGCATCTGAAAATTTACACATTTAAACGAGAAAACAATGTTTTATTTTGAGTTCAATTTGTCGACAAAAGGAAGAAGCTCTTTTTCCCCACATTTTAGAAATCCAAACTCCCTGAACATTTATTTTCTGGTTTTTAATCGGCGATATCAACACACTTTTGTGGGGATAATTTTCAGGGGGAAAGAAATGGGAAGAAAAATGAATTTTTCTTTTTGAAAGTTGCTCAAGGGAAATTTAAAGAAATTTCAAATATTAAAAATTAATCATTTTTGGAGAATTTTTTTGTCAAAAATTGTTCCAATAAATTCTGAATCGTTTCCAGTACTGAAAAGCTGAACAAAATTGGGAAAAAAAACGTTTGAAATCGTTGTCGCCAAATATTTTGCAACGAGAAATATTTTAGAATTTAGGTTTTTTTTTTTTTTTTTTGAAAATTCACTAATTGAAATTCGGATTTTTCAATTTCTTCTTTAAAAAAGTTTTGAATTTTGTCTGGAATTTTTCAGGTTTTTTTTTTTGATTTTTATTGGCTTCGTGTGCGCTTTTTTTTAGACCTAAAATTTTTATTTTTTTTGACATTTTTAATTGACAAATTTTCGTTAATTCAAATATTGATTTTTGATGAAAAAACAAATAAAATAAAATGATGGTTGTAATTTTATTTATTAAAAGATAATTCCCAGTTACAGCGGCATCAAATAAAAAGTTTGAACGTTTTTTTTTAGAAATTTTTTTCAGTTTTCAAGTAATATTTCTCTCTCTCTCTCTCTCTCTCTCTCTCTCTCTCTCTCTCTCTCTCTCTCTCTCTCTCTCTCTCTCTCTCTCTCTCTCTCTCTCTCTCTCTCTCTCTCTCTCTCTCTCTCTCTCTCTCTCTC
This sequence comes from Caenorhabditis drosophilae, assembly GCA_963572285.1. Classification (NCBI taxonomy): domain Eukaryota; kingdom Metazoa; phylum Nematoda; class Chromadorea; order Rhabditida; family Rhabditidae; genus Caenorhabditis; species Caenorhabditis drosophilae. The sequence continues at coordinate 6,870,164 of OY751564.1, read as the reverse complement.
TCTCTCTCTCTCTCTCTCTCTCTGTGTCTCTGTGTCCCTTTATCAGTTTTTTTCTCTTTCATTTCTCTCCAAAACTAGCACTTTTCCTTTGTAACTTTTTGTCGAGGTCAAATGATCGTGAAAAAACTTTTACGAAACAAAAAGATTTGAAAAATGTTTGAAGAGAAACTGTGAGGAAGACGGAGACAAAGGACACATTTTGCCAAGAAATCGACTAGTTCAAGTTCCTGGTTTGTATCTTTATTTGTGACGCTGAAACTGAGTACTACACAAGTCACATATCAAACAGTATTACACCCATTGATTAAGACAGGGTATAAAAGGCAATGGAATGGTCAGGAACTTCACTTGACTACTTGGTCCTGTCTAAAGAATCATTGTAAGTTGATTTGATTTCACTTTTCTAATAATTAACTGAAAATAATCAATTTTCAGATGTCTTCTGAAGATCCAAAACAAATCGCCTATGAGACTGAATCTCTTAGAAAAGTTGCATTCTTCGGAATCGCTGTTTCAACCATTGCTACATTGACAGCAATCGTTGCAGTTCCAATGTTGTACAATTACATGCAAACTGTTCAATCATCACTTCAAGCTGAAGTTGAATTCTGTTCGCACAGATCAAATGGACTTTGGGATGAATACAAACGAGTTCGTTTTCTACTTCTTCCCTTTCCTATCAAATCTCATTTATTTTTCTTTTTTCCAGTTCGAAGGTGTTAGCGGTGTTGAAGGACGCATCAAACGTGAAGCTTACCATCGTCGTGCTGGAGTTTCAGGAGTTCACCACAAGACTCGCAGACAATCATTCGGATCAGATGCTGGAAGCTGTTGCTCATGCGGAGTTGGAGCCGCTGGACCACCAGGAGCCCCAGGTCAAGATGGAGCCCCAGGAAACGATGGACAACCAGGAGCACCAGGAAACCCAGGACAAGACGCCACCGAAAACTCTCAAATCACCGCCGACAGCTTCTGCTTCGATTGCCCAGCTGGACCACCAGGACCAGCCGGAGCTCCAGGACAAAAAGGACCATCAGGACAACCAGGAGCCCCAGGACAATCAGGAGGAAACGCTCTTCCAGGACCACCAGGACCACCAGGACCAGCCGGACCACCAGGAGGACCAGGACAACCAGGATCAAATGGACAACCAGGAGCTCCAGGACAAGTCGTCGATGTTCCAGGAACCCCAGGACCAGCTGGACCACCAGGACCACCAGGACCACAAGGAGCCCCAGGACAACCAGGATCAAACGGACAAGCTCAACCAGGACAACCAGGACCACAAGGAGACGCTGGAGCACCAGGACAACCAGGACAACCAGGAGCCCCAGGACAACCAGGACAAGACGGAGGATCAGGAAGCCAAGGAGCTTGCGACCACTGCCCACCACCACGTACCGCTCCAGGATATTAATTATCCATTTCCCTTTTGTATCCTTAAACATTTTTTACTTCTTTTTTCCATATATTTTTGTAATTGAAAAATTTCGGAAATAAAGATTTTTTTCAAAATGAATCGAGAAATAAATTTCGCCATTTTGTTTTTTTGTAGCAAAAAGTTGAGTTTGCTCGAATTTCAGCCTGTGCAGCTGCAAATCCAAAAATGTGTTTTTAATTTTTTAATTCTCCAAATTTTTTTTCTCAAAATGAGTTTTCAATTAATTGATCATTATACAATTGATGATTCTGGAGAAGGCGCTTCCGTATTCTCAGAGGTAAACAACGTTGAAGTAGAAAACATTAATTTTAAAAATATTTTAAGACAAGCTTAAATGTAAAAATAAATGAGAAAAATGGTTTTTATTATTTTATTATTTCAATTTATGTTTTATCGATTATTTCATCAACAATTTTCAATTTTATTTTCCTGACAATTTCATTTTTTCAATGGAAAACTCTTAAAAAGGTATCAAAGTTTATAAAAAATGCAATTCAAATGAAATAGGAAAAGCTGGAACAATTTCAGATTCCATTTTTCTGGATTCTTCTCCAGCTAGTTTTATCCGTCTTCATTATTTCGCTACTGAATTTCATTATCAATATTCCAGCCACATTATTCTCGATTGTTACCAAACAATTTATTGAGTCACAGATGTTTCTGAATCTCACCTATACTATCGATTTTTTCCATTACTCTGTGCTTTTCTCGAATCTGCTGATTGCGCTTCAACGTTTTTGCATCTTTTTCTTCTCATCTCATCAATATGATTCTGTTTTCAGTTTGTGAGTGAATCGGCAAAAAATCGATTTCATCTTTTCAACAACAAAAAAAAAATCGATAATGACTTTTTCAGACGTCACGTCAAATATTGGTTGGCTTCGGTTTGGATTCTAACCATTTCCGTGCAATTTTTGTTAATATCAAATCAATGTATTTATACCTACGATGATGTTGAATTCAAGTTCATTTTATATTGTAATTCTCGACAATTATATTTCATCAAAAAGCCGAATTCTCTTACAATTCGAATTGTGATTTTCAGCAGCGATCTTTTTTTAGAAATCGAATTTCAGACGATTTTTTTTTGCAGCTTGAATTCTGCATTCAAACATTTGTGCCACTGATGAGTTTCATCATTTATTTATCGATTTTTCTGAAAATTTACATTCTGAAAAACTTCAGAATCAATAAACCTGAAATTAGTATTCTGAAGCAAACTTTTATTGTTTTTCTTCTGTTTCAAGTTTCCCCCTGGATGGATTTTGACAAAAAAAAATTGATTTTTTGTTATTTCCAGACATCATCGCTGATTTTCATTTATTGCCAAACATTTCAATTCACATCGTCTTCGGCTTTTCTACTCAAAAGACTCATCAATTTAGTATTCTGAATAGCTGCCGTCCACACTTCTTTGGCATCGCATCAAATCTGAAAATTTTCAGACAAATCTACTGGCTTCCTGTGCGACTCCTTTCTTCTTTTTTTTCACCTCAAAACACATGAAAAAATCGCTCGAATTCAATGCAACTAATCAGATCAATATTGTTTTGTAAATTGTGAGACAGTGAAAATCGAAATTTTATTTTCTTTTTTTTTTAAATCTAAAAATCAATAAAATTAGCGAAAAAATAATTTAAAGCACATTTGGAAAAATTCAATCTATTAAATCAACAAAAAAAAAAAAAAAACTTTTTTTTGAGCAAAAGTTTAATAAATAAAATTAATTAAGTGAAATTTATAAAAATGGAAATAAATAAATATAAAACAACGTTTTTTTTTCATAAAAAATCAACAATCACCGTATTATTCGCTTATTTTTCTGTTTGTGAACATCTACAACGCTCCAGTCAATGAATGATACGGTCACCAGGAAATTTTCAAAAATCTCGAAAAAGATTATTTTTTTGGCCTATAATTTGGCACAAATTTGAGTTTTATGATTAAACTCATAGTAAATGTGCTCAATTTCTCAACAAAAAAACATTTCAATTCCAAAAAATTCACCGTTTTCGAGGAGATTTTCGAGCACTTCATTGTGGCCGCATCATCATTGCCTGGAGCACTGTAAAATTCTTTAAAATTTCATTTCGACACCTTCCAAACGAGCTTTTGGCATCGAATATATTCAGCCAAGTGCAATGTGATTTGCTCAATTTCGGCTTTTCTCATTGTGAATGTCAAGCGCTCTTTTGTTGCCTCATCTGGATGCGCTTCTGGGGATAATGGTCGGATGATTGTGAGCATGAAGTCTTGCTGAAATTGTCCGAATGTTGATAAACTGCTGTAGGCGATTGTTCGGATGACATCCTGAAAATTTGCTCAGAATTTTTTCGTTGATTTTTTCGTTGCCAAAATTTACAAAATGTCGACGATCGATAATGTTGATTGCGTGATCTCCAAGAGCAAGAAAGACTTTTCGTTCGTTACTTGTCCGCATTGCAGCTTCATGAAGATCAGAGCCAAATAGTGGCCATTTTTCCACGACTTGACTGATCAATCGAATACACTCTGATTCGCTCATTCCAACCAGTTCCGTCCAATTCTGATGAATTTGAAGGCGTAAACTTTTGATACAAGTCACGTCCAACATTTTGCGTGGATAGCATCGTTCGGTGACAAATTCAAACTGTTGATCGGTCATATTCTGATTTGGTGCATCACCGAACGTTAGCTGAAGATAAAGAGCGCCAAGGTTTTCGGATAATTGATTGCTCAATGGAATTCGGCTTTTCGCAATTTCCTCAGCTGCTCGCCACACCAAAAACTGACGTTCTATTGGTGTTTCAGTTGATCGCTGAAAAAATAACCTTCGCGTCTTTTTTTTTTGTGTTTTGTTTTGTTAAAATCTCACCAGATGCGTCCAATAATGTCGCATTCTCAACGACAACGCCGCCGTACAATCCGACGAGATGCGACCGCGTTGCGAGTCGCGCGATCGTGCCTCCCAAATCGTCAGCGCATCGCACAGCTTCTGTTTGCCTTTCAACAATTGAATCGACTGCGTCAATGGATCATCCATGTAGAGAGCATAGCCAGACAACAACGCTGGACGCATTCCAAGCTTCAAGCACAACGATGAAAGGCACTGACCAATTTCAGTGGATCCATCGAATTCGACGATCTGAATCAAGAAGAATCATTTCAGATCATTCATGATTTTGTCAAGAGGAGACACTTCACATACTTGATATTCCGAATTTGGTAATTTAACAGAAATCGAATGGGGAAATTTGGTTTTTGTCACATCTCTGGTCAATATTGAAGTGACTTCTAATCGACTTGGACCTTCTTGTCGACCACCAACACGCAGGCAACGTTCCAACGCACTTTCACAAAATATGGCCATTCGTGATTCGTCGCTTTGATTTCTATAAAAATGAAAAAGAAAAAAAAAAGGATTTTTTTTGTTGAATTTTATTTACCCTAAATCCGCCCATCGAAGAATATGTCGTTTCAGCAACCACAGCAAAGCGTATTGCTTTGGCAGAAATAGCGGAACTGTCAGTGCCAACAATTTCCAGCCTTGTAAACCGAATGGCATTGTTCCGCTCGTCATACGTATCAATTGGGCATAAATCTCGTTTTTGAGCCAATCGTTTTGGACAGCAGTCGACAGAATGTTTTGCGCCAAATCGATGTGATACTGAACGGCTTGCGGTCTCATCAACACTGACACGAATAAGTGACAAGCTCGAGCGATTTCGAGCGCTTTTTTTCTTCGTCCAGCTTCGCTGCTCGTCTCGATTGTTGTCATTGTGTCTTTGGGAATTTCGTCACACGATGAAGTGAACAACAGATCCTTCCAAATTTCCGAATCGTTCGCCACGTTTTCCGATACCATTCGTTGAATCAAAATTTCGAATGGTGTACCGCACAGCGCTGCGTCACCGCTGGCTGCTTTCAGAAAATAGAACCATTTCTCCTTCTCTTCAGATCCGCGAAGAACCAAGTAAAGTGGATCTTCGTTTGTTATCTTAAATGACGTTTATCGATTTTTTTCCCCCCCTGGTAACGAACGACCAAATCTTACTCACCTGAACACAGAGGCTATCATTGTTTTTCCTTGTATTCGGATGTTCTCGAGTGGTTTCTAATTGCTCATCACTGCTTCCAGAATAGTCTTCCATTCCATCCTGTTTTTCTGATATTCTGGCTCCTTGAAGACATACGAATCCGCTTGGAACAAGATCTGTCGAATTTTTGAAGAACATCAGCTTTTGGTTGACAAGTGCGGCAAAAACCTGAAAAATGTTCTCCTCAAAAAACATTGGGGAAGGGAAAAGGACCAACTTTTTTGCTATGACCACATCGGACACGTGTCATCCATCCATTGATCGATGATTCGATTGGTGTTGCTCGACTAGCCATATCACGAAGTGTCAAAGCTTTGATCGCCGCCGTGATGATTTGAACCCATTCGTGTGTTGTCTTCTCGCTTTCCGTCATGAAGTTCATTTTGTCGCCTGCTGTCGTCACAAGTTGAAAAGCGTAAGCGGCACCTTGTTGCTCGATTTTCGAGACTGAACGAATTTCAGCAACATTTAGGCGCATCGTTGGCTCTTCGTCACGATTTCCGTTCTTCTGAAAATGTGTGAACGTTGTCGCAATTCTTCTTTTTTTTTCTGTTCCGATTTCTTACACAATTCTTATAAAAATTCAAGCATCCATTCCGAAAAACGACATATCTCCGCTTCAATGATTTGATTCGGCTATCAGTCAAATGTGTCCAATAACCCGATTTTTCAATCGTTTCTCGCGATGGAATCAATGACGTTCGAGTGTTGCCGGATCCTGCCGAAAAAGTTGAAGCAGCGTCAGGTGGAGTGTAATAATCTTTCGAAAATCCGAGATCTCGAATTGCATAAGCCGAACAAATGCCATCATTCGATGAGAGGTTTGATCGAACTCTGAAGAAGACAAATTTGGAAATTATTTTCAGATTTTTCTTTCGAATTATTTTCACTGACCTTGGCGATGAATTTCGACTAAATTTTGATGACTCTCTCGATTCAAAACCGGGTGATTCGGTGCGATTTGTGGCCGATGACACTCGTGACACATTCGAAACGTGATACGGTGATACTGAATGTTCAGTTGACGTTCCTTCAGAATCGGCTCCATCCATAATCGATAAGCATTTTTCAGCGGTCTGAATAAGACGCGCTTCCCATGCTCTTGGTTGATGTGATGGTGGAATTGGTGGAGCATCGGTTGGTTGATCAAATGACCGATGCTTGACTATTTTGCTGTAGACAACGGCGTCATCTTTGACGGCCACAAATTCAGAGAGATTCACGTAATCAGCTGAATGTTTTTCTTTGATTCTTGATTCTTCTTCTTCGACTCGATCAAATGATTCTTCAATGTCATATTCATAATCATCGCCATACGAATTCAAGCTGTCCCGTTCAATTGGCGGATGTATTCGACGTGGTAGCGGCATTGGTTTGACATCATCATCACACGGCGATGATTCAGTCGACGACGAACCATGATGATGTGTCACTGAGCCATTTTTTGGTCCGCCTCGTGTCGCTTTCCGCTGCACTCGTGGTGTACACTCAGAAATGCTGACGCTCATCTGTTTTCGATCCGCATCATCCGACGTCAGTCCGCTGTCATCCGATGTTCGATTATCGTCGGGCAACACTGGAAGTGTGCCGGTGATGCTTCGGCTCATTTCCATTTCGGCCTTGATTTGACGCGACTTCTCGGTAAAACTGCGCAGCATCTGAAGCTGCGTAGTACACCGCAAATTTTGTGCTCTGAGCCGTTCGTTTTGATCTTCGAGCTGAAAGATTCAATTCAATGAGAACTCAATTTACGCAATATCAAGTCAATTAATTATCGATTAGACAGGTGTTTCAAAGACAAAAGAAAAATGAGCATTTTAATGAAAAAAAAAACGTCCAATTTTTTTTTTTTTCAAATTCTATCTCTAAGCTTCATCAAAACAAAAAAATGTGTATATCGGATTGGTTTTCTGGCTTTTTGTTTTCTTTCTTTCTTTTTCTGTGCTCTCGTTTTTCTCAACTCTCAAAAACCATTTGTCAAAATATGTCGAAACAACTCCTAGTGGACGATGAAGCCACTTCTTCCTTCTTTTCTCTTCTTTTTTTTTTGTTGGTTGGATTCCACGCCTAACCGAGACCAAGAAAAAGCTGAGAAGAAAGCGGAAATCGCAAAAATTTGAAACAGTTGGGGGAGGGGGGCCGGCGAAAAGGGCTTAAAATCAATAAAAAATTGGAATTTTTTAAAAACCCATAAAAAGCGAGAAAATAAAGAAGAATAGGGAGGAGGGGAAGAAGCAGATATAAAATGGAAAACATAAAAACTAAAAATGCCATGTCCATCCACCAAAGCGACAAAAAATTTCTCTTTCTCTCTCTCTCTCTCTCTCTCTCTCTCTCTCTGTGTGTCTCTCTCTTTCTAGCTTTTTCAATTTTCCAATTTTTGGCAAAAATTATCCATCTCATCATCATTGCCAGATCTTCATTCCCTCTCTCTCTCTCTCTCTCTCTCTCTCTCTCTCTCTCTCTCTCTCTCTCTCTGTGTGTCTCTCTCTTTCTAGCTTTTTCAATTTTCCAATTTTTGGCAAAAATTATCCATCTCATCATCATTGCCAGATCTTCATTCCCTCTCTCTCTCTCTCTCTCTCTCTCTCTCTTTTCATTTTCAAAAATTAGATGACGATGATGATGGGAAAAATATACATATAAACATGTATATTTTGCATGTTTTGGACTAATTATGTCATTTTTTTTTTGGGAAAAAGAGAGCGGGAAGCATCAGAAAACAAAGAAAGAAAAAAACTAGAGTCGAGTTGAGAGCAGGAAGCGTTGAAACAAGAATGAAACCAGCAAATTTTGAGGAAAAAAAACAGAAATTTTTTTGTGGAAAAATTGCTTTTCCATGTGTATGGTGGGGGAGGGGGGGGGGGGGGGGGGGGGGGATGGAGAGCGAATGAAATTGATTCTTTCACTTTGACAAATTGAAGTTCATTTAAGAAAATGAGAAAAACGAAGATCACAAAACATTGTGGGGGAGGGGAAGTTTGAGAAATTGGAATTGGTGGACAACTTGATAAATTATCCAAGGAAGGACGAATTGGGGAGAAAAAAATGAGGACGAACACAGAAGTTTTTTTTTTTGAAAAAATTCATTCTCTTTGAAATAAATAACGGATTTCCAACAACACAACGTAGAAAAAATAATTCTGGTTTAAGTTTGTTAAAAAAAGCACATTTCAAACTTTATTGAAGAATGGAAAAGCTGAATAAGAAGACACAGAGAAGGAAGACGATGAGAGGGGGGGGGAGGCACAAAGAAGTGATGGGGGGGAGGGGGAGGAAAAACGGGAAGAAGGAGGAGGAGGTTGATGATGACGAACCGCATAGTAATCGGAAAATTAATGAGGATCCGATATGAGAGATTCAACAAAATATATTTTGTCGAGAGGACAGAGAGAGAGACGACTGAAGGAAGACGAAATGACCAGACAATTTAAAAGTGCGCGAAATTGAATGAAAATGAGGAAGAGGAGGAGGAGGAGATGCGGTGACTGACTGATTTTGGATTTTAAAACGACCAAGTAATTGGAAGAAGCAAAGAAAAAATATGATGAATATTTATTAATCGAGGAGAACGCTTCTCAATTTCAACATATTCACAAAATCGCTCATTATTCGAAATCAAAAAAAAACAACCAAAAAACGTTTAGAAAATCGAAAAAATCGAAGAAATTCAACGTCTTTTTTTGTGTTGTTTTTTAATGGGAAGAAAAAGAAGAAGAAGGCGAAGAAAAATGAACAAGAAGCTGGTTTAAAAGCAGATGTTGATGAACATCATTATTGATTTTTTTTTGTTTTTTTTTGTTAAACAATTGTCCAACTTGTCAGATGCGGAATTCTTTTGAAAAAAAGGTGTTAAACTTTTCCAATTTTTTTTCTCTCTCTCACCGACGACCACAGCACACCTGGTGAGAAGAAGGCAGATGTGTGTATGTGTTGATGATCGAAACATCGGAAGAAATAAAATGAAGAACGGGGAGGAGGAGGTAAGACGTTATTACCAGATCGTTGTGTGTGTGTGTGGGTCGCGCAACCAAGCACCAAAACTGAAGGAAGCTCGGTTTTATTAGTGCGAAGAAAAAAAAGTTGAGAAAACGCTTCTTCCCTCCTTGATATGGCTCAACAAAGAAGGAAGAAAGCGTGAAGCGCACCGCGAAAAAAATGCGGGTTAAGTTAATCCCCACAAATTTTTTTTTCTTCCTTCTTCAAGATTTTGAGCAACGATTAACAGGGAAGGGGGGTTTTTTGGTTTCATTGAAATTCAACCTCTTTCTTAATGATGATGACGATGAGAATTTTCATCTGATGTCAGCAACAATTGAAGAAGTGTCTGAATAACTGAAATCGTAATATTCCAGTGTACGTACATTTAGAATGAGGAGCAATTGGCAGTAGAGGAAGGAGAAGAGAAAATAGAAGGGAAAAAGCAGGGGAAAAAAATGAAAAAAAAAGAGAGAAAAATATGGCGAAGAATTCGAAATGCATTCAGAATTCTAAATGGTTGATGCTCGACCGGACGGGACGATCAGACGACTACATGTATACTTATTTGTGTTTGTTGGAAAAAAATTCATTTTATTATTTCCCTAATAGGTGTCGAATGAGAAGCAGAAGAAGAAGAAGAAGAAGAAGAAGAAGAAGAAGAAGAAGAAGAAGAAGAAGAAAGGGAAAGAATTCAGACGGCATTGGAATAAATGAAGGGAAATCAACGAATAAAATGAGAAGAAGAAAAAAAGAGGTCCGGAAAAGTGAAAATCAATCGAAAGAGAAGTGATCAAATCGAATCAAATCCACCAATTTCATAAAATAAAAAACGTCGGTTTTCAAATTTAATAATCGACATTGAAATTGTAGAAAAGAGTCGATAGTTGGGTCCTGGCACGAAAAAGTTTTTGACAGTAAGAAATTGATTATGTATTGAACAAAGACAGTAAAAAATGCTGTGCGGCAACGAAAAACAAAAAAAATGATGATGTGGGTTTAAGGTGAAAATATTTTTGAAGGTCAATTCCAAAATCACAAGAAATTTGGCGCTAAAAAATTTGAAAAATCAAAAAAAAAAAAAAGTGTCCGAGGTCAATTTTTTTCTAGAACCACTAACCCTCCTTCCTCTTGAGATTTTTTTCTTCCAGAACCCTTTTTTTTTCTGGAGACGGCTGATTTGTAATTGAGTTTAGTTGTGTAGAGAAAATAATGTTGGAGACGGAAAAATGGGGGGAGAGGGAAGTGGAAAGGACAAAAAAAATGTAACAAACGAATGGAAAAACTGATGGTGGACGAGATGAGGGGGAAATGAATGAGGTAAAGGTAACATGATCCATTTTTGATATTTATATTCTTATAATTTTTGACAAGAAGCTCACAACAAGAAAGGAATTGGTTCAGGAAGAAGCAGAAGAAGACGAAGGAGGAGGAGAAGGAAATGGTTTAGTCATCAAAATGTGTGTCTGTCATTCGATACTTTTTTTCTGCTTCTGCTTCTGCTTCTGCTTCTGCTTCTTCTCTTCGTCTTTATTCATTCATTCATTCATTCAGCTGCCCAACATGTTTGACGCTTTTCGGGAGAAAAAAAAAACAGACGACGATGAATATTGTGGACTTTAATGCATTTTGAAGAGAAAACGATCGGAATCAAGGCAAAAATTAGAAATTTTTTTAGAAAAATCTGAAAATTCACTGAAAATATTGAAAAGAGAGATTGAGAGAGAGAGAGAAAGAGAAAAGCTGAAAATTAACTAAAAATATTGAAAAGAAAGATTGAGAGAGAGAGAGAGAGAGAGAGAAAAAAGCTGAAAATTAACTGAAAATATTGAAAAGAAAGATTGAAAGAGAGAGAGAGAGAAAAAAGCTGAAAAATCACTGAGAATATAAAGAAGAGAGATGGAGAGAAAAAGAGAAAAAAAAAAGATTAAAATTCAATCAATAAAATAGGGAAGAGAAACCATTTGAATTTGAATTCTTCTGTCAATTTTTCATAATTCAATAATCCGATTAAAATGAGGCGAACTTCAGCGAAATCACAATGATAAAGAACCAGGCACCAACAATAAATTTCAGACGTGCAACAAACCTCTTTCATTCGTTTCGTCACCCATAACCGAATTCGTGAAGATTTTGCAAGAAGCTCCTCGTCTTCTGGTGAACGAAGTGGCGATGGACTTGAATCATCCATTGCTGGATCTGTCAAATAAAAAAAACAATTTTTAAAGAGATTTTCAGAAGCGAATAAAACGAAAAAAAAAAAAGAATAAAAATATTTTTCTTTTTGTTCATGAATTTCAACTTTTTCTTCTTTGTAATAAAATATTTGTTCGTCGACTCAAATTGCGCCATTTTCTAGTGGTTGAAAACGTTTAGCTTCTCGTCTCTTGGCATAATTTGTATTTGGAGTCTCCTCCTCCTTCTTTTTCCAGCTCTCCCCTCCTCCCTATGCACTTCCCCCCCCCCCCCCCCCCCATTCCCTCAAAAATTTTGGAGCTCTTCACTATCTCATCGACAAATCTATTGCACAACAGCACCACGTTCTGATTTCGAATTTGGAGAGAAGAAGAAGAAGAAAAAGAAGAAGGACCGTCACGTCTTCTCAACTCTCCTTGCTCTCTCTCTCTCTCTCTCTCTCTCTCTCACTTTCTTTCTTTCTCTCTCTATCTCTCTTTCTCTTTTTTCGTTCACTTTTCCTTTCCTAGCTATTAAAGAAGCATTCACATGGGAGACGAATTAATTTATGGCTCATTTTACGAACGGAACGAGAAGAAAACAAAATAGGTTGCGCAACACAGAGTAAGAGAAACAGAGAAAGAGAGAGAGAGAGAGAGAGAGAGAGAAAAGCTAAAAAATATTTATTATGGCTGAAAATTATTTGATAAAATTTGTTTTTTTTTTCAAATAAATTGTTAAACAAAAATAAAAAAAGAATTTTTTTTTTCTAAATCTTTCTTGATGAGCTCTCTCTCTCTCTCTCTATCTTTAATCAGATAAAAACAAAATTTCGCAACACGCTAAACTTTGCTCATCTTCATAAATGCTTCACCCAATTGTTTCAAGAAAAAAAGAAAAAAAATGGAGGGCACGGATCAGTTTGAAACGAGCTTAGTGGTAGTTTCAGTGTCAAAAATGATAGGCTTAGCTTAGATGGGAAGAAATAAGAAGAGGAAGAAGAAGAAGAAGAAGAAGACGACGATGAGAATGATGATGAGGCAAATGACAAAAATCTATTCACATCAGATTCATCTTTTTACTCCTGTAGAAGACGAAGACGAAGAAGAAGAAGAAGACGAAGAGAAAAATGGGAAGAAAAGAAATTAATTTTGTTCCGTCGGCATGACGAAGATGAGGAGGCTTCTTCCCTTTGGCTCTCTCTCTTTCTCTCTAATGCTCACCCTCAATGCGCACCACATTACTATTAACCATTGTGGGTGGCGGTTGGTGAATTGTGCGTGGAGGAAGAAGGAGAAGAAAAAAATGAATGAAAGAGCCAAATGAGAATGAAGAAGAAGAGGTGGTGGAACATTTTCAAAAATAAAACAAAGCAAAAGCGGAAATTAAGGAGAAAGATGCGGTTGACGGTGCTTTTGAATCGCAGCCGGGCCGCGATTCCAACCAATCTCTAAATCAGCGAAAATCCGCGACGATTCTGAAAGTGAAAAAAAGAGCAAAAAGCAACAAAGGAGAGAAGAAAGGAAATAGAAAATTGGATAAGCTCCAAATGGAAAAAAAAGGAGACCAACAACAACACAGCAAAGAAGAAAAAAATAGAAAAAAGTTGTAATGAAATGCGCAAAATTGAAACAAGAAAAAGAGAAAAACTCGGAGAGGCAGAAGCTAAAAAATGATTAGAAGACGACGACGACGACGACGAAGACGACGATGATGCTGATGCTGATGATGATGAAAAATAAAAGGGGAAACAAGTTTCGTGTTCAAGCGCAATAAAAAAAATGGTGGAGGAGTTTTAATTTTTGGTTTCTTCATTGAAAAGAAAAAAAATTGTTTGTAAAATGATTTGTTACCAACCCCAAAAAGCTGAGAAGGATTAAAGTGTTTCCTTCGAAAAATCTCCACCGGGCAAGAGGCGGGGTCAAGAAAGGATTAAAAGTAAAAATAGAAGAAAAAGGAAAAGCTAAAAAAACCCGTGGAAGAAAAGTAGACACTTTCAAAACGTAAAAAGAAGACCACCCGGTCCGTGCACACAAACACACATAAACGGATTTTCGCCATCCTTCTTCTATCGTCAACACACCCTGCCTTCCCCACCCCTCCCCCCTTCTTCTTCTTCTCAAATTGTTGGTGAATAAAATGACCGAGAGACTGAGAATTCCGGAAATTCACTTCCAAAATGATACCGGAAGAGGATTCCGTCGTTAAAACAACAAAAAAAAATTAATAAGAAGTGGGGGGGGAGGGGGAAGACAATCGAGAATGATGCGATGCATAAATATTTAATCCGGAGACGAGGACGAGACACGCTTAATTTGTTTATGTATCAATTTCCCAAAACACCCCCCTCCCCCTTCCCTCCTTCCATAAAACAATGGAAAAGCTGAAGACGATGATACTTGACACTGACGGAAGACAATAATAATGTATCAATTTTTGTGATTGGCAATTAGTGAACAATGACGACACAAAACCAACCAGCTGAATTCTGCCCCTTTCCCCATTTTCATTAAAAAATGTATTCTTAAATGAATAATGTATTCTGTTGACTTTCTTTCTTCGTCTATCAAAAAACCCAACGAAAAAGCTCCGCCCCCTCTTTTAATTGATTTTATTTACATGAAAAAGCTTTCTTGTTTCTTTCTTTGTGAGCCAACAACGAGCAAAAAAAAAGAAGAAAAAAAAACATGAAACGAGCTGTGGCACAGCAACAAAATAGAAATCAGCGCAGCGCGTCAACGAATGAGATGTGTGTTCTTCGTTCGTGAGGTTCTTCTGCGGTTGGGTGTGGGTGTCACACCCAAAAATTTAATAAAATTTGCATATTTTCTTCAAGGAGGTGCGTGTCCCTCCCTCCCTGTTACATGTACTACATATGCGCATGTGCGTATATTTCTGTCTGTTTTTCTCGTTTGTGTTGCTCTAGAAGAAGCGTCAGCCAATACATATCTAAAAGCTCATCTCTCTCCCTCTCTCCATCTCTCTCTCTCTCTCTCTTTCTCTTGATTTCCTCCCCATCAAAACCATGTCTCCGAAAATAATGATATTAAAAATTAGGCATAACGAGAGTGAAAAAAAAGTTGAAGAGGAATAGAGAAAGAAGAGAAAATAGAATCAATTGACGATAAAACGTTCTGCTTTTTTTTTTTGGTGAGTAAATTTTCTTGATTCTCATGATTGTTTTCCACAACGAAAGGAAAAAAAAAACAAAGTTTTCATGTTGTCATGTCAAATTTGATTTTTTTTCTTCTTCTTCTTCAGCTTCTTCCTGCGAAAAGCTGTTAGGTAAACATTGAAAAACATAGAAGGTTGGATAAACGTCTTCTTCTTCTACTTCTTCGTCGTGGTCCTATGTAGTCATCGATGAGGGCCGAACAACAAGAAATGCACAACAACAACAACAAACGACAAAAAGTAATAACAAGAACAGGAAGAAGCTTATTTCAATCTCGATTATGTGCCCGAACCCTTTTTTTATTACGAAAATTTGAAGTTTTTTTTTCAAGACTGGAAAATCGATATCTAATCAATCAATAAATGGCGACAAATCTTGTTTTTCGACAATTTTTCGCTTAAAATTAAATTAATCGGGAAGACAGATGGAATTGTTGGAAGAAATAATGAAAGAAACATCAAAAATGACAAAAATGATGAGTTTTCAATAGCGGAAAAAGAGGAAAGGGCGGGGAGGAAGCAAAATTCAATTTATCCAATCTGGATCTCCCAAATACTCCTTTTTATTTTTAATTTTCTCTCTCTCTCTCTCTCTCTCTCTGACTCTTTAAATTGATAATTGTCACACATCTGTCAGAGATGATTACGTCACGTGAACCCTTTAATTAACTAATTTTAATGCAGATGTGCCAACTCCATACATGCATACATAGTACAACACTCCGAAATGACGAATAAAAACAAAAGAAACGAGCATGAGAGGAGAAACGTGTTGGATCATTTTCTCAAAAAATGAGAAACACTTGGGTCATCTTCTCTTCTCGTATTTCGTCTATTTCAGAATTCAACCAAACAGAAATTCTGTCGCCGTTTCCATGAGCAACCGACTAAAAATTATTATGTGCATGTGTTCTTCGCCATTTTCTTTTTCAAAACTGCTCTCAGGTTGTATGAATGTGTGTATAGTTTTGAAAGAGGGAAAAATGCGAGACAGAGAGAGAAAGAGAGAGAAAGAGAGAGAGAGAGAGAGAGAGAGAGAGAGAGAGAGAGAGAGAGAGATAGAGAGAGAGAGAGAGAGAGAGAGAGAGAAAATGACAAACTCATAAAGAGAGATGGAGAGAGAGAGAGGCAAAGAGGTAAACAATTTTGAAAAATTAAAAAAAAGCCATTGCAACTATTTAAAAATTTATTAGTTCTAAATTTTATAAAAATGCACCTTTTCTCAAATTATTATTTTCTAAAAGCTACACAGTTCCGAAAAAGTAAAAAAAGAAAGATAGACAGAGAGACATAGAGAAAACACAAAAATTTTGAAATAAAATTAAAAGCATCAACGTTTTGTGAAGGAGATGAGGAGGAATTGGAATTGGGGAATTAGAAGAGAAACAAAATTTTAAAATCTTAAATTTTAAATTCTACAAAAAAATGCTCGATTTTAATAATAGGTCTCGCGTTCGACCCATCCTCCTGGATATCTTCTGATCAAGAATCGACGAACTTCATCATAGACGAAAATAAGCACTGAGAATGGCAAAGCACAGAACCACCATGAGAATCTTAATTATTCAATTTGTTTTTTTTTCTTTCTTTTTCTGATTCCTTCAACTCACCTTAATCCATACATACGAAGACCATTGTCAAGTCCTGGGCAATAACACATGAACCAGGCAAGAGCAGTTTCGAAAAGTAATCCAAAGTTGAGAGTCCAATTCGACATTCCTTGTTGGACCAATGAATTACGACGAGTTTTGGAAATAATCAAATCAGCCCATTGGACAACAACAATTGATACAAAGTATGCTGTTTGGCAAGTGTATTCAAGAATTTTTCGGTTGGCGTATGTCTGAAATTTGTTTTGATAAAAATTGAACACTCTTACAATATTCGTCATTTTTTTTACCCATTCTTGTCCGTATGAATCCAAAACGTTGTTGTAGGCACGTGAATCCCATTGAGCACGTAATTGATACAAGTCCCATGGCATGAAACCGTTGTCAGCCATGATCCAGAAATAGGTGAAGAATCCAGCCGATGCTTGAATCATTCCAATTTGTCCATAGGCCAGTGAGATTAATCGTTCATTTACAAGCTTGTCATGAGCTGGATCACGTGGTTGGCGCTTCATAATATCAGACTCAGCTTCTTCGTAAGCCAATGAGATGGCTGGAACCATGTCAGTTCCCAAATCAATACAAAGAATGGTGACAGTTCCGAGTGGAAGTGGAATTCCGAACAAGATATAAGTCAAGAATGGTGAAATTTCTGGGATGTTCGATGTTAAAGTGTAGGCAATCGATTTCTTCAAGTTATCGAAAATCAAGCGACCTTCTTCAACTCCAACGACAATTGAGGCAAAGTTATCATCAAGCAAAATCATATCAGCGGCTTGTTTCGACACATCTGATCCAGCAATTCCCATGGCTACTCCGATATCAGCTTTTTTCAACGCTGGTGAATCATTAACACCATCTCCCGTTACAGCGACAATTTGTCCTTGCTTTTGGAATCCTTCGACAATCATCAATTTTTGTTGCGGTGATGTACGTGCGAACACAATTTCGGAGTGATGCTTGATAATTTCAGCCAATTGATCTTCATTCATCTCACGCAAATCTGAACCGTGAATAACAGCTGCTTTAGCTTCACGTGGATCGACTTGATCAACTGAAACTCCTCGACGAATAGCGATATCTTCGACAGTTTCGGTTTCTTCACTGATAATTCCAACTGACTTAGCAATAGCTTTAGCAGTGATCGGGTGATCACCAGTAACCATGACAACTTTAATTCCAGCTGATCGACATTTCGCAACAGCGTCTGGTACTGCTGCACGTGGTGGATCAATCATTGACATCAATCCAACAAATCGCAAGTTAGTTAATGGGAAGTTGACTTCTTCAATATCGAATTTGAATCCTTTTGGGAATTTATCAGATGGTAAGGCGAAATCGCAGAAACCAAGAACACGTTCTCCCATTCCTCCCAATTCTAAATAGGCGGTGTTGAAGTCAGCGCGAAGAGCATCACTCAATGGAACTTCCTTGTCATTCAAAAATATTGTTGAACAAACATCCAAGATTCTTTCCGGTGCTCCCTTCATTACCAACAAATAGTGGTCTCCATTGTCATGGATTGATACTTGATACTTGTTTGTGGAATTGAATGGAATTTCAGCAACCTTTGGGTATTTCTCTCGAACTCCGGCCACATTTCCTTGTGTCAACTCAGTGAATTTAAGCAAAGCAATTTCTGATGCATCTCCAGTACAATCGCGTCGAAGTATTGGTGTTTCTTGTTGTCCAGCCTTGAATTCAGCCCTGTTACACAATGTCGCAATTCGTACCAATGCAGCAAAGCTCTCTCCACTTCTCTTTTCTTGGCTTGTTTGAGTTTCAGTCGTGTCGCATTCGTGAATAACTTGATCGTACCACATGTGGGCGACAGTCATTCGGTTTTGTGTCAGTGTTCCAGTCTTATCGGAGCAAATTGTTGACGTTGATCCAAGAGTTTCGACGGCTTCCAAATTCTTTACCAAACAGTTTTTGCTGGCCATTCTTTTAGCGGTAAGAGTCAAACACACGGTGACAGTGGCGATGAGACCTTCAGGCACGTTGGCGACAATAATACCGATAAGGAAAACAACAGCAGTCAACCAATGATATCCAAGAAGGAAGGCAATGATGAAGAATGAGACTCCGAGAAAGACGGCAACTCCGGTAATCAAATGAATGAAATGTTCGATTTCTCGAGCAATTGGTGTCATTCCAGTGTCCAATCCAGAAGCCAAATGAGCGATTCTACCCATAACAGTGTTATCTCCAGTGTAGATGACGATTCCTTTAAAAAATTTTTAAAGTTTTTTTACTACATAAACTTTTTTAAAAAAAGAAACCTTTAGCATTTCCTTCGACAGCATTTGTTGAGAAAAATGCAATATTTTTTGTTTCTAACGGATTCTCGTTGGTACAGTCTGGTGATCTCGATTGTGGTTCCGATTCTCCTGTCAACGATGAGTTATCGACTTTGAAGCCGAAAGCTGAGATGACACGAATATCAGCCGGGACACGGTCACCACCCTTCACTTCGACAATATCTCCTACCACAAGCTCTTCGGTACGAATTTGTTGTTTTTGTCCATCACGATGAACCAATGCGAATGTTGGCACCATGTTTTTGAACGAATCCATAATTTTTGAAGATTTGCTTTCTTGATAGTATTGGAAACAACCAGTGATTACGACGACAGTCATCAAGACGATTCCAAGATATAACTGAAATTTTCAAATTGATTACTTTCTTCTTCTCACTTCTTGAGTTCTTACATTATCTTTTGATGGGTATTCCATGGTGAAATAATCGACAGAATAAGCAATGTAACAAAGAATTGCTCCAACCCACAACAGCATAGCAAAACCTCCGAATAAATTCTTACAGAATTTAATCCATTCTGGGGTGGTTTCTGGTGGAGACAAAGCATTTGGGCCATTCTTTTGAAGAACTTCTGCTGCCTTAGCTCGTGTCAATCCCTGAAAAATTTATTTGTTAATTTTTGATTTTTTTTTATTTTTTTGAAAATTTTTTTGTTGGAAATGTTATATAGCTATTTTACACGCCATATCATTAGAAAGTACGAAACATTTTATTTCTTTTTTTTATTGCATTTATCAATTATGCGTGAGAATTTTTATTTTGTTAAGACGTTTTGAATATTTTATCATCAATACATATGGAAAAAACGGAGTTTTTTTTATATTTAAAATAAAATTTAAACGAAAAAAACTAGTTCCTTTCTTTATTTTTCGAACACTGAAAGACCCAAGGGAACAAAAAAATAAACAAGAACGAGTCGATTTCCACCAGCAAAACAATACATTTCAATTGAACATTTTTCATTTCTTTTTTTGTAACATTTTAAATTTAAAATAAGAAGCAAAGATACAATTTTATTTTCAAAAAGTCAATAAAAACATACTGTTTCAACGTTGCTTCCAAGGCGAGCAGTGAGCTCGTCCATTGGAATGATGTGCTCATCCATTTTGACCTCTTGTTTGAGATCATTGATCTCCGATTGTTTGTTCTTTTTACCCATGGTCCCTGAAAATAAATCAATATTTTTGGAGTTTAATTTTTAGATGTTAAAAAATGAAAAGATGATTTCCGCATTAAAAAAATTGATACACACACCAACTGGTAATTGTTGATGAAATACACAATTAACATCTATGCGAGAGGATCGTTTCAAGGCCAATTCAATTTCTATTCAAAAAAAATGTCAAATTCACGTTTTCCCTCGTTTTTTCTATTTTTAAAACGACGTTTTTTTTAAAAGAAAGTCAAAAAGACTAAAACTAAAAAATGATCACGAAAAAAAACAGAAAAACTTGTAAATTTTTAATGAGAAAATTCCGTTATTACTTTGAAATTTTTCATATTCATACATATACATACGTCAATACATTGCAAAATGACAGCTTTTGAATGAGTGATAAACATTTTTTCGCAGCTAAACGGAATCATTAAAAAGGAAAATTAAAGCTTATCAGTTGAATAATGTGTAGTTTGAGATAATTTTTTCTACTGCTTGTTATCACTCAAATACTTAAACTAACATTTTAAATAAAATGAACTTTCAACGTTAGACAGGAGCTAATTTCTCAAAAGTTTTGAAGAGAATGAAGACTGAACGATCAATAATTGGTACCTAATTTATGACGGAAAAGAGGGCTTAAAGAGAAATGCAGACAATTTTTTTAAATTTTTTTTTTATTATGGCACTTTAAAACTAATAAAAATATTTGTCTGACTCATCAGAAATGACGGAAATGAGAAAAAAAAACTTAGTGATGGTTTAAATTGATAACACGAAAAAAACGTCGAAAAAAAAACATCAAAGAAACCGTTTTTTTGGGGAAAAATAATATTTTGCTAGAAGAGCAACGCCCGCATTATCAAAGCGCTTATTTCAGAATTATTAGCTTGAAGCAAAATGAAAAAGCACCATTTTCTCACAAAGTTGTGTAATCGTGTAGCAACGGCGGCTGCAGCGAAGACGAAAAAATGGAGGAAAAGGAATGAGGTGAAGAAAGGCGAGTGAAACGAGAACGAGACGAATAAGAAAATGACGAGGGACAGTAACGACGAATCGAAATTCAAACAGACACAGGTGTCGTGAATAGAAGAGGAGAAAATGGGCGGGAGCGAAAGAATAAAATAGAAATGTGGCGACGGAGAAGCGACGAATCAATAAGAAAGAGTAAAAAAGATAGATGAGCAGGGAAAAAGAGCATATACACATTCACAGAGACACTAAGACATATCGAAGGAAAAGCGGCGCCATCGTTGTATATCTAACTCAATTCTATTCGATGAAATTTAAAAAAAGAATAAGAAACGCAGTGAAAAAAAGGGAAAGAGATGGAAGGGGAAAAAAAAGGGGGGGGGGGGGACTACTGCTGAAGCTTATTGTTGAGCAAAAGAAAAAAAAAGAAGAAAAAAATGTGATGAATACGAAGAGACGACAGAGAAAATCTATTAATAAAGAGTGAAGGAATTGCAGAGAGTGAAAACACTATTGAAGCTGTGTTGTGACGTTGACGGACCAAGTAAGAGCATCCTCCATTTTGATGCAGTTCGTGAAAGTTTTTCGAAAATGGGAAAACTCGGAAGGATTTTTCTCCACTAAAAAAGTGGAAGTTTTTTGAAGTAATAAACTCAACAAGAAGAGGGGTTTCAAATGAAATAATGTCATTATTCAATAAACTATTTGAAAATATATCATATTTCTGTTGATGAGAACCAGAAAGAAATATAGAATTTTAGTTTTTCAAAACTAGAAAAATAGAAATTTTAAAGAAAAGTTTAGCTTTTCAATGTTTTGACTTTTAATACATATTTTTATAAAAAGAAAAAGCCAATAAAAAGAAACAAAATGTTAAACAAACATTCAAAAAAAAAATAATAAAACTGTGCGAATTTTTCATGAATCGTTAAATTTATTGCGTTTTTGTTAGACAAAAATCATTTTATGTCTAAAAAATGCATTTAGATTTATCATTGACCACCAAAATTTGATCAAATTATTATCATTCTTTAAACAAAATTAGAATCTTAATGCTTCCAAACCAATTTTCTTTCTACGCGTCACAATGAGGAATTTTTTGCTCGTTTTTTGAAAAATGAGAAAAAAAGCGAGACAAGATTTGAAATATAAACATGGGCTGGTGGCAAACAAGGGAAAAGACAGAAGAAGATTGGAAGACGCAGATAACCAGTGGACTAAAATAAAAGGGAAAGCGTCAGTAGGAAGATGGGTTGAATGGTAGCTGTATGTTTATTGAGAGCAAATAAATGTGATGTGAGCCTAAAATTACAACATTTTCAAACTAATTTACCCATTATCAATAGGGAAATTTTTGAAATGAACCGGACAAGATAACAACACTATTCATTCCCATTCAATGAAAGGTGGAATGAGATATTATTGATTTATTTTTGACCGGTCAAAACAAACAATTTTTTAATAAATACGTTTCTTCTTTTTTTTGTCATGAAGCAAAACAAAAATAATCAAGCAAAAAACAAGCAAAAAATAATTAAAATGTGTTGTTGGAAAAAACCATTTAAACATATTATACTGTTTTATTAACAACCGCAAGACCATTATTTAAAAAAGTGAGCATGTGCCTTTAAATTTCTATAAACAATTCTTCTTTAAACATTTTATTAAATTTCGGCAAAAAATATTATCAACCGTGTGTAGGAAAAACATTTTTAACGTACAAAAATAAAAAAAAAACAAAAATTACTAAACAGTAATAACCGGCCGTTGTTCACTTTCAATTTCCGTTGGGGTGTGGTCGACCAACAATGAAGTGCTGGAGGTCAAAAATTTGGCGCGCATATAGTTTGTGTCATGAAGATTTCGACATTCTTGGACCATTTGATCAATATTTACCGGATGAATTGTGTTTGCCATTGAATGAACTTGCCCAACATTAACTTTCTAAAAAAAAAAGAAACAAAAAGTATTGATTGATTTTCAATTTTTATTCAACAACCAACCAAAAGAACATCTTTTGCTTCTGGACAGGCTTCAACAAGTTCATCATAGTAACAAATAGTCGAACATTCGAAGGTTCTGAAAATATTCCAAATATTTTTTAGAATAATTAAAGATTTATCTGAAACTTACAAACAATCTTTTTTCATTTTTGTTTCTTTCGACGCCGTTTTTTCCACTTTATGAGCAGCTTTACATTTGTCTCGACAAACTGAAACAAAAAATTATCGATTAATTTCAGACAATTTTTCAGCTATAAAATTGTTTGTGTCTACCTCCATCAGCTTCTTTGGCCGCCAGTGAAATGCATGGAATATGACTCTGAAGTTCCTCTTCATAATCAACACAATGCAATCGATAAAAAGTGGTGAATTGGTAGAACTTCGATTGATCATTGCGATCACATTTTCGAGCACAGAATGCTTGATCCTCGAGCAGATCGCAAACACGCTCAAAGTTGTTGAAAATGTATGAAAATGTTCGCTCTAATTTTGCCAAAGGTGTTAGGCATTTTTTGAGACAAGCACTGATTTCAGGTTGTTCGTTAGAGGAAACTGAAAATTGTTTTGTTAAATTCCATTCAAGAACCGAAAAAAGAAACTTTTTGACTCTTTTTTTTTAAAAATCGTTTTTAATAAAAGCAAAGTGATTCTTAGCGATGAAAAAAAATTTCCCGTGTATTTTTTCAACAAAGTTTTTTTTTAATTTTCCATAGAGCACGATTGCAACACGCAAAAATTAAGGAACAAAAAGCGGCAAAATTTTGATAGAAAAAATACCTGTAAAAGTGACGAAAATTGCAAAAACCACAATTCGTAATAACATTTGAATTGAAGAAAATGATCGAACTTTTCTCATCCACTTTTGTCAATAAATATCGGAACTGATCAAAATCGAAATTAGTTCAGATTTCGTGGTGAAGATGATGACATTGCGTAAATTGAAGAGGGGAAAAAGATGACGGAGAAAAAAAAGAAGGAAAAATCATGAAATTAAGGTCATCATCAATAAAAGCTTTTTAGTATTTAAAAAAAATTATTCGATTTTTTAGAAATTCAGAATTATTTTATCGATTTTTTCTTTATGAAAAATATTCACAAATAAAAAAAAGTTTTTCTAATTCACACGTTGCACTGATCCATTTCCCTTTAAGCGGTTGATGCAAAGATTCGAGAAAAACACATTTTCCAATATTGGTGACGGGATAACCTGCAAAGAAAACCAAAAAAAAAATTTTTTTTTTTAAATCCATGCAAACCTGGAAGAAAATTATGATATTTTTCTGCTGTTGATCCGTTATCCCATTGGCACATTTTTGGGTTTTTATTGATTTTACAGAATAATCCGATCCATATTGACGAAGTAATATTTGAAGAATATTGAAGAATCGCATTATTTTCCTCAAATCATTTTTTTTATTAAAAAAATTAAAAAAATTTTAAATTTGTTACAATTGCATTTTGAATTGACACTAGTTTTGCACCACTGTTTTCGCACATTTTTTCAGCTTTTTCATGAATTGCAGCTTCATTTGATAACTGAACTCATATCTAGTTAATGTTAAATTTAAGTAATTCTATTAAATTAATTAACCTTGACACATTTTGATAAAACCTGGTCGAAATTCGGTGGACAAAATGAATAGAAACCTTGAAAAAGAGGGTTTATTTCAGTAAAGTTGAAGGGAAATATTTAAAAAATGTTTTTTTTTTGTCAATTAGGATTCAAAACTGAAAACAAATTCTAAAAATTGTCTGAACCGACACAAAAAAAGTTATTTTAATATGTAGCATATGTGTGTTTTTACTTCCTGTGAAGTAATCTCGCTCCAGCGCACAACTAAAGTGCCGTATTTTTAGCAAGTTGCCCACACCACACACACCCGGCATAATTTTTTTTCGAAAAATTCAGTTAATATAGAGAATTTAGTAATTCCGAATCATTTTCAAAACTACGTATCACAACGCATTAGGGGCTGATACTCAGCCAAATCCAACTGTGCGCTGGCAAACCGCACTGAAGGTAAAAAAGGGGTTTTTTGGCGAAAAAATCGTAAAAATAAATGAAAATTTCTAAAGCATTGTTTTTAGAAATTTTTCGGCTCTTGAAATTCTTTTTCTAATATAATTTTTGTTGCGGCAACTCTCAAATTTTAATAGTTGATCTACACATTTCAAGTTGGCAAGCGCTAGTGCGCTCTAATGTAAACCCGAAAATTTTTAAAACAAATTTAACTTACCTTTAATTGTAAAAAAATTGAGAAAAATGAAAAAATAAATAAACATAATTGGAAAAAAAAGCGATAGAAAAATTTGTTTTATTGATATGAAAAAAATTGAAGCAAAACTGATAAGAAATTTTAAAAACTCGCGTAATAGGCCAAAAATCCTTGTTCAGAATCATTGGCATCAGATGTGAAACTGACAAGCATCGAGTTTGAGCTTGACTGAAATATTTCGCTGTCATCTGGCAAATCTCCACTAAGACGTCCCAGTTCTGGACTACTTAAATATGGCCCATCGTGAATGACAGCAATATCACAACATTTCTCAGTTCGAAACACTTTGAAATCAATTCGAATTCTGAAAATTTAAAACAATTTTTGTTTTTTTTTTTAAATTAAAAAATTAATTTTATTTTTAAAAATCCTACCTGTATCCTCCTTGAGTTGATAAATGATATAAACATTGAACATTATTTGGATAATTATTCGGATAACTTGGCGACGAAATTGTTCCTGGCGCTGATAAAATTGTCGAGTTACAACCTGATGGATTATTCGGATTTGCTGTGATTGTAACTGGCGGTGGAATTGTTGAATAAAATGATGGCTTGAAATTTGCTTGCCACTTATAGTTTTGATTCATATCACATTCTGATAAACAAGCTCGGAAGATCAGCTTAAGCGTGTTTGATGTTGAGTTAAACCATGTTGAACTACTCGATGATCCTTCCAATACTAAAAATGGTTTTGTGTCTTCAAGTTGATTGTACAATGAAATTGAGCTTTTCTGAAATTTATTCAAACATTTTTTTCATTATCGAATTTCATTCTGAATATTTATTCACCTGATCCAAAATTAAGACTGGAAATTGGATTTGAACATTCGTTCCAATCGGAGTGTCAAATAAATAAGTACAAGCACCAGATTGTGGCAGATAAATGTTCGGATAGTTTGGCGAATAAACCTGACACACGTTAATTGAAAAATCAATACTCTACCAATGTTCATTTTTTACCGTTCCAGAATTGTCAAAAACATGAATTCCTTTGCATTGCGCCGGTGACGCTGTGGGCGGGGCCGCAGTTGGTGCGCATTGGGAATCAATTGGTCTTTTACAAATGAATGGAAGTTGAGTCTCACATCGACTGCTGATCCATTGAGAAGCTGGTACGATGTCATCCTTTAAAGCCATACTCAAACAATTTCCAAGATTCGGATTTGAATATCCAATATTTGCATAATTCCAAGAGCTGTTATCAATCCAATTGAATTGATTATTTAAGAATTGTGCACCAATTCGAACATATGGCGGAATATTATTACCAAATAATGATTCAATAAATGTATTTTCTTCAATGGAATGAATTGAAACTAAGCTTGCTTTGCAATTTTGTTGACAAGCAAATTGAGCTTCATTTGTTGATAAAGCTGATAATGTTGGGAAATAGCAAGAACCATTAAATTTGAAGTCACATTGAGAATTAACTTTAAACAAAAATTAAGAATTAAAACAACGAAAAAATATTAATTCGAATCAATTCTGAAAACCTGGATCAAATGGTGGCGCTTCACACACAAAACTCATCGTCACATCACTGTTGCCACTAATCCATTTTCCCGCTAAACCTCCAGATGTAAGCATATAAACACATGTGCCAATATCCACCAAAGGATATCCTTAAATTTGAAATGTGTTAAAACCGGGGCTCTGTCTGAAACAAAGTGACGAACCGCTCACAAAATTATTGAACGTTTGCGCTGATCCAGTGCCGTCGTCCCAAAAACAAGAGGCGGCCACATTGTTCGTCTGACATTTCAAGCCGATCCAAAGTGGTGTTGAAGAAGAACCGGCTAGTTGAGCGATCGCATTGTTATCCTGAAAATCGATTTTTTTTTCCACTTCTGGAAATTTTGATGGATTACAATGGCGTTCGATATTGAAACCAGATGACCATTGTTTTGGGAACAAGTTGCGACAGCGTCAGCATGAGAAGAAGAATTCGAAAAAATCTGAAAAAAGGTTCAAAAAAAAACAATTATTTTCCTCCCCTTCACCAACCTTGATACATTTTCGATTATTTAACGGCTTAAATCCATTGGAGCACGAAATATCAGCCAACGATGCTCCGAAAAGACAAATCAAAATTAATGAAAACCAAAGCATTTTTCCATCAATTATCAATGGTAAAAGCGTCTGCTCCTTTCTCTTTTTAAAGACCAAACAAATAAGGCTCGATGATGCCGATTCGCCCCATTGAAGAATCAAATCGGTTTAAAAATTCAACAAATCATTGTCACTGATAATCAATCAATGACACGTTTTCCGCCCACTTGTTCCCCTTCGTCTTTCGCACCCCAAATTTTTGATTTTGTTTTCTGCCTCCTTCACAATGAATTTGTGCAACATTGATTTTATCATCGGTATAATTAATGAAAAATGATGATATCATTCAATTTTCTCAAACAAGTTTTATCACTTGAACAAAAAGCATTTTTTTTCGAGTTCCATTTTTTTCAATTTTATTGATTACAATGATCTTCCATGCGAGCGACAGAATAGTTTTATAAAAAAAAGAGAAGAAAGAATTCAAGATTAGAATTAAACTACATACAATAAATTCAGCAAAATTCTACAAATCTTTGACAAATTCAAACACCGACTGAGCCAGTTGAAGCGGTTTTTCAAGTGCCATAAAATGACCAGCATCGATTTCCGTATAATGCGTGATATTGAAAAATTGCCGCGAGATTTCAATTGGGTTTCGATCGTAGAACTCGTTGAGACCACTCGCATGACCTGTCGGAATCGAGGTGTAATAGCTGGAAAAATTCAAGAGTTTTTGACGAATTTTTCAGTTTTTTTTTGGATCAATAATTGACTCACCTATTTCCGCCTAAAACTTGCTTATCAATAAATGCTTCACGATAAAATCTTTGTGATGAAACAATATTTCCGTTTGTCCAGTAAATCATAACTATTGTTAAAAGATCGTCAAGCTCGAACCTTCTGAAAAATTTTTCAAAGAATTTTTTTTTCCCACTACTAAACTATTCAGACTCACTTTGTCAATCCTCCATCTTTCAGACCACGATTTTCCGGATTTGTCCAGGTGGAGAATTTCTCCAAAATATAGGCGGCTAATCCTAGCGGTGAATCGTTCAACGTGGTTCCTAAGAATCAATTTGAAAAAAAAGAAGAGAGAATTCTCTTACCAATTGTGTCTGGTTTTGTTGCCTGCAAATGCATGTAGCCAGTCTCGACGATAAGAGTTTTCAGCTTTTCAAAAATGTTATGACGTTTTTGAATATTTTCCGATGAGAAAATTGGTAAAAATGTGCCAACAACATCCAATAATGTTGCAAAATTTGCTCCGGGTTGAGTGAAAATTGTGTTTAAATGAAGACCTTTGACACTACAAGTTTCAGATTATTCGAAACATTTTTTTTTATTTGATTTTTCACTTATTCGGATAAGCTTTTGCAAGAATTGAAGTGATAACTGATCCCCAATCACCACCTTGAAGATAAAATTGTTGATGTCCAAGTCGTTCCATCAATTTTCGGAAAACTCGAGCTGCAGCCGCTTGGGAAAAGCCTAAAATATTTTTTTTCAAAAAAAATGCATTAAAAAAAATTAAATTCACCTGTTTTTCTGGGCTGATCCGACCAACCATAACCTGGAATTGAAGGAGCGACGACTTCAAACGCAAACTCGGAATCAATTTTGAATTTTTTCGGATTGACAAGAATTGGAATCAATTTGTTGAACTCGAAAACATTTCCCGGCCAACCGTGAACCACCAGCAGTGGTTTAATCGATTTATACGTGTTTGCTGGCGGTTTTTGATGAATAAAATGAATTTGAATACCTTCGATTTCGGTCTTGAAATTTGAAAAAGAATTGAGAATTTTTTCATATTTCTTCCAATCGTATTTGTTCAACCAATGATCACGGATTTTCTGAATTTAGGATCATTAAAAATCGATTAAAAACTACACATTTTTCTTCTTCCTGCCCCTCTTACAAGTAATTCTTTCGAGTTGAATCCATAATTGAAGTTATCAGAGTCTTCAAGAACTTCATGCGAAATTCGAGCATTTTTTAACCGTAATTTCAGATCTTCAATTGTTTTATTTTCCACTGCTATTTCAAACGCTTTAATTTCCTTGTTATCCTCATGAACTTTTCCCCGTCCAAAATATCCATTATTCGGTAATTCAAACTGAACACTTTAAATTTTTGTCCACAACAAAAGAGCAAAAACTTACTTTTTCATTTGGTGAATAATTCAAGTATAAACCAACACCAAGTCCTAGAAAAATTGGGAAAATAATAAATTTTAAAAATCCCATAATTCTGAAATTAATTATAAAAATTAAAAATTAATAGAAAAACTGTCAATTTACAGGTATTGAACGTTGTATCGTTACTTTTAATCAAGACTACATTTTGTTGACTACGAATTCTTATCAGCGAACAAATTTTTTTTTTTTAATTTAAAAACAAATTTTGGCACCTATGTAGATGACGGACACACAAAAACAAATTTATTTGGACGAGCCCACAAAAAAAAATGAATTTTACGCCTTCTTTAAGACTATTTTGTGACTTCGCAAAAAAATTTTAAATTTAGAAAAAATTGTTAAAAAAATGCGCCAGGCAATAGAAGACTGTCGCAATTCATGTGTCAAAACAGTGTGCAATCGACAGAGTGTGCTGGCCCAAATTTTGATGGGCGAATCCGGCGAAATAAAAAAATCTTTGACTCGTTATTTCTTTTTGAAATTGTGTTAAGAATCCAAGATTTCCGGCTGATACTTTCGAATATAAAAAATTGCTCGATATCAGAAGGTAATAAATTGAAAAAAAAAAACCCGGCGAAAAAAAAGATTTTTGTCGAGAATTGGGGAATGGAGTGAAGGGAATTAGAAAAGATATCTATATCAAATCCACATCACTATTTGGAGATCCCACATGTAAATTTTTAGCATCGAAGTATGTAGTTGAAGGACCCACATGTTATTTTCCGGACCCCATACAATATGTAGAAGTGGGTCCAAATAAAGCGCGTGTGGATTCTTATATTTCGTCATGGGTCGTATTCTACATCTTCGCCAATTTTTTAAATAAAATTAAATAAAAAAAAAGAAACGTTGTTTTTCGAATCGAGAATAAAAATCAAAATGCAAACTGAGAAACTGATTGAAAACAAAATTGATGAGTCGTTCTGGAGTTGTTTTTAAGCGAGAGAAAAACGGAGAGTTTGAGGTGTAAAAGAGTTAGAGAAATCAAAAGTCTTTTGGCTTTTCGAGAAAACAACATTTTGACATCAAACAACAATTATCAAAAATTAAAGAAAAATTGATCTACAATAAACAAATTTAAGTTTTTTAGAATCTTAAAATTCTGCATTTTTTACTCAAAAATTTAGTTTTAAATTTCAGATGGAAATCAATACACTTCTAATACCATGTTTCTATAAATTTTTCTGAAATTTCTCAATCTTCATCAAATTGTGAAAAAAATTATTAAAAATCATCAAACGACAAGTGCAAAAGTATCGTGCTTGGCGAACCCCCCCCCCCCCTCCCTTCTCCTTGCTTATCAAAAAATGTTGAGATTTGAAATGAAACAAAAAAAAATTAAAGAAAATTAATTTTTTTTTTTTAAATAATTTGTTTTATTGATTTTCTTTGTTTTTTTTTTTGAGTTTGATTTTTTTCATTTGTTTTACTTATCAAAAGGTCAAGTGCTGAATGATAATAACTCAACCATTAAACCAAAAAAAAAGAAAAAAAAGAAATTTTGCTAGACAATTTTTTTCTTTGTTGATTATTAAAACAATCCTAATTTTGTTTTTTTTTCAAATTTCAGTTATCAGGCTTTTCCTAATTTAAGCAAAATTAAGCACTTTTTTCATATTTAAGGGTCATCAAATTGGAAAAAGAAAGCCAGAAAAACTCGACTTTAAGCTTTGTCACCAATGCAAACTTCAATTATTTTATTATTCTTGTTCACCATCGGAATATTTGGAAAAGACGAGAAGAAGCTGCAAGTTCACCTTTCGTAATTCTCTTCTCCTCCTTCCCCCCTCCCTTGTCTTCCTTCAACAAATCAATGTTGAGGTCTGGAATCATCGAAGGAAAATGGGCAACGTCAACGTACTCGCCGTTTGGCAACACAACAGCTCAGGTTTATCTTGGAATTCCCTACGCTGAGCCACCAATCAACGAGAATCGTTTTCGAAAACCGGTGAGAATCAAAAAATGGAATGGAATTCGCCAGACGAAACAGTATCAATCAGCGTGTATGAGCGATCCAGGGTTCGTCACCAACAAATTTGATTTTTTTTTGAATTTTAGAAGTCGAAAAAAAAAAGAAACTTTTTTTGAAAAATATTTTCAGAAGAACGTTTAAGACTAAAAATGGAGGTCCGATTTCAGAGGATTGTTTATATTTAAACGTCTTCACCAATAATTATTGCATGTTAAATGTAAACTTAAAGAATTGTAAAATTCAGAAAAAAATCCGTGAAAGAATTTCAGAAGAATTGTTCAGTTTTTATTGTAATTCATGGTGGCGGATATGTTTTTGAATCAGCTTCAGCTTTTAATTCAGATGTGCTCATTAATAATTTTGTTGGGCAGGTTGTTTTTCAGTAAATAAGGAAAAATTACAGCAAAATCCGTTTTTTTTTCAGAATCGTAATATTGTTGTCGTCACGATCAATTATCGTTTAGGAGTTTTCGGATTCGGTCATTTGAATGGAGAATATGGAAACAATGCGGATGATAATGTCGCATTATACGGTACCAAAATTTGTTTGTGTTGTTTAAGAATTGATCAATCAATCAATCAATCAATCAATCAATAAGTTTCAGATGTTCTCGAATCAATCAAATGGACGAAACGGGAAATCGCGAATTTCGGTGGCTCACCAGATCGAATCACACTTGGCGGTCACAGCGGTGGCGCCGGCATAACATCGTACATTGCAATGTCACCACTGTCGAAGGGTTTGATAAAGCAACAAATAATGATGAGCAGTGCGAAGGGTGGAAATTCAAAGATTGGAAACACGAAAGCAACACGAATGGTTGCGATTCAGGTCGGATGCTTGCCTGAAACATCAGCGCCTTCTCAACGTTTCTCATCCGCTCTTGTTAAAAAAGTTTTTGGAACTTTTTCTTTCTCCCTGCAAGATTTTCAGCAAATAAATTCTAGATTTTTGATTGTTTGCGTCAAGTGGATGCTTCAAAACTTTTGGCTGCCGAGTTGAATGTTGTCTACAACCTGACTGAAGTTTTTGGATCTCCATATGTCGATGGATTGGTTATCAAC
This sequence comes from Caenorhabditis drosophilae, assembly GCA_963572285.1. Taxonomy (NCBI): domain Eukaryota; kingdom Metazoa; phylum Nematoda; class Chromadorea; order Rhabditida; family Rhabditidae; genus Caenorhabditis; species Caenorhabditis drosophilae. The sequence goes on along the minus strand of OY751564.1, from coordinate 6,837,694 downwards.
TTTAATTATTCTTTTATCGATTTTCGACATCATTTTCAGATTGTTCCAGATTATACAGAGACAATGTTAAATGGCAAAAATGTGCATAAAATCAATACAATGATCGGAACACTTACTGCCGAATTTTTATCAACACTGTACGCTCAGGACAACGAGGGAAACCCTCTGTTAACCGGTCTGAATCCGATATGTGCTCACATTGGTTATCAATTAGCCTATCCCGAGCCGGAAACATTTCGAAAATTGTGCCTGAAAGAATATGGGCAAAGTTTCAATTTTGATTTGCGACAAAAGAAAAAATCGATTTTTTGAAAAATTTCAGAAAACCTGCCTCAAATCTTATCCGACGATCTTGAATTTCATATCAATGCGCTGAAATTTTCCGAAGCGTTTTATTCAGATCAGACAAATGTGTATTTGTATAGGTTTTGATCCCTTTTTTTTGTTCTTTGTTTGGTTTTCAAAGCGAACGACAACATTTTCAGCTATTCATATACTGGAGCTCAGGAAGCTTTCAATAAATATGCAGGAAATGGCTCCTCATCGCCCTCACATTCTGAAGATTTGGTTGGATTTTGTGTTTTGTTCAAGGAAAATGAAGAATTTTCAGATTTATACGTTGGGAACGCATCGAAATCCGGATAAAATGTTGCCGAAGGATTATGCAATTGAGCGAATTTATAGTGGAATGTTTGCCAATTTTATAAATTATGGAAATCCATCGCCATCCAAAGATCAGCCGTGGCAACGGTTTACGCCGGAAAATCGAGAATATTTTCATATTGGTGAGTGGGGGGGGGGGGGGAGTGTATATTCGAATTTTCTTCACTTCTTCTTCCGTTCTTTTTTTCTTCAGATTTTGATGAAAACCTGAAAATGCCAGGATCAAAGGCGTTGTTTTATGAGAGAGCACACAATTTTTGGAATATTAAAATTCCAGCAATAATCGGAAATTCATTTCCAGTCGAGATATTTTCCAAATCGTTTGATACAGCTGAAATCAGTAATTATGCTGACGCCTATTCGTCGCATTTCACAAATGTTTCGACCAGCCCGTACAAATCATGGCAAACATTGGATAATCAATATTCTGAACTATTCGAATTCATCAATACACTTCAACTCGAATACATTTTCAATGAAACGCGTCCAGCGCTGAGAAGCGCAAAAGCCGAGCCGTCAACAACAAACGATGAAAACGGATTCAACTTGAGTGAGACGATGTGACGAGTTCTAACAAATTCAAACGAATTTTCAGATTTGTTCCTTGCAATCACTGGAATTTGTCTGATACTTGTGATGATAATCGGCGGTTTTGGTCGATGGTTGTTGACGAGAAAAAGAAGAGAGCAATATTTGCAATTCGACTGAAATTCGACAAGGAGGAGCCAACAAAATTTGTTTAGAAAAATTGTTGAGGCCTATTTTACTTTTATTTTTATTTGATTTTTTGTTTAAATTGAAGTTCAAAATATCTTTCAAACTCATTCATCTCTCAAACAGAAACAAAAAGATTAAATTTCATTTAAATTCTCGACTCAAAGTTCATTTTGAAAAATGTTTCCCTCCATCCCCTTCCATCTTCAATTCCTTCGATCCCGTGTTCTGTGGCGTTTTGTTTCTGCCTCCATCCACATCATTTGGTTCAAAACTCGAAATAATTGATTCCAACGTGAATGTCAATGTTTACAATTATTTCCCTTCCTCTCTTAATGTTTTTTTTTTGTTTTCAATTTCGATATCAAAAATCGAAAATGCCAAACAAAAAATAAATGAAAACAAATGTTCGATTGGAAATCAAAAAAAAAAATGTTTTTTCTTCGTCTTTTTCTTTCTTTTTTTTTTAATTTAAAAAAAATGTGCATTTTTTTTTTGCTTAAAGTATCGATTTTCTTCTTTTTCTCTAAACCTCTTCTCTTCAATTCAATTTTATGTCGTTGACGACCTCGAATAATATTAATAATTGTACACCACCTCGTTTCAACGCTCTTCCTTCCACCAATAAATATGTACGTCCACCACCAATCACAACCACCCAAAAATACAATAACGAACATTTCGCTTCATTTCTTTCTTTTCCTTTTTTCTTTGTTGTTGGCCCCCCCCCCAGTCCACCCGTGTGCCCCGCTAAATCTTTCATTTCATGGTCAATCACCAAACAATTTTGTGTTTACCAATTTCTGATGTGCGTGTGTTTTTTTTTTGTTCGCTGATTTTAAGGCATCAATCAAAACATATTTTTTGCCTGACCTGTCTTTAGCTATTTGGTTTGGTGAAAAAATTAAACAAAAAAAAGTAAAAAGAGGAAAAAAGTGATGTTGACATCTCGTTAGTAACCGGTGATGCTCCTTTAAAAACCACAAAAATTGATGGTTCGTCCATTAAGAAATCAATAATTTTCCAAAAGTTGACATTTTATTCGTTTTGATTCTCACAAAAATTTCTAAACGAAAAACAATTTTTTCCAATTTTTTTTTTGATTTGAATAATTTGAAATCGCTCATAAAATAAATTCACACGACGACAAATAAAGTGATGAATTCACAATTTTTATATTACATTTTTCCATTCTTTTTCCATTCCATTCCTTTTCTTTTTCATTTTTTTTTCTTTTTTGTGTTTCCTTTTTCCTTTACATCTTCTTTTGAGGCAATTTTAATGCGAGTTTCTCGTAGTTTGGGGAACGAAAACCATGGATTAAAAACGAGTGGAGGAGCGTGGGCGATGAAATAGCTTTTGACTAGGAAAAAGTTTTCAGTTCTTTTTTTTTCTTTTTTATTTTACTTCAAATTTCTCCTTTTCACTTTTTTTTTCTTTAATTTGGAAATTTTGGAAAATGTAAACAGTGTGAAAACTCTCCACTGTTCTCTGTAGTTTGTAGTTTGATGTCGAGCTTCTGCTTCATTTTTTTTTCGTGTTCTAAATATTTGATAAAATAGAAAATGCCAAAAGATAAATAAAATTGATTTTATTGATCATCTTCACCTTCTCAAAATTACATTTCGAAAATAGGGGGGGGGGGGGGGAAAGCCAAGAAAATTTAAACAAAACTTTCTCTGTTTGAAAAATCCATCAACAACCAACCCCGCGGACATTTTCCAATAAAATCGGCTATCACCAACTGTTGTCATTTCTCTATCTCTTTCATCATTTCCCACCCTCAACTTTTCAATTTGAACCCCTTCCCTTTTCTTCATTTTCTCCTCTTTTTTCTATTTTTTTTTCATTTTTCATCATTTTTTTCTCACTCCTTCTCCTTCTTGTCCTCCTCCTCCTCCTCCTTCACTTCCCCTTCATCGATTCAACCAATGAACTTTGCATGTGTTCGAAAATGTAGATAACACGTTTTTTTCCCCTTCATTCTTGCGAAACACAGAAAAGGAAAACAGAAAAAAACTGGAAAATTTTGGAAATTGCAGGATTATTATTACAATTATTTTGTCTGAAAATCATTGAAAAATGGTTCGAACTAGTTTCAGAGTTGGAACGGTGTGAGAGAAGTGAAATAAAATGATTCCTCAGATTGTTTCGAAACAAAAAAAAATGTTTTTTCAAAATTTTTATGCTTTTTCCTTCAATTTTTTAATATTTTTCTTCGGACAAATAAAAAATATGGAAAAAATGAAAAAAAAAATGTTTTTGATTCAGGTTTTTCGTCAAAAAAAAAACAAAGAAAGAAGAAAAACAAAAATGACGGAAAACGATTCATCCTCTACGGATACATCAACCGATGTTCGAGTCGCCTGGACGAAACGTTTATCAAGACAGCTGAATAAGCGATCATCATCATTGATTGCTTCATTATTAGGCAGTCGAAACGGCGGAACAACATCCTCATCAAAAGGTGTCAACGAAAGTTGTGAAGAGGATGAAGGAATCGATGAGGAGGCGACGCATCGTTGGAAGAAAAATGAGGAGCGTCGAGCATCAGCTGCACCGAATGTTGAGCTGAAAGTCAGAAAAGAGAAATATGAGGAACGATTGAAAGAATTTAATGAGAAGCAAAGGGGAAAAAGGCGACGAAGTGTTGATAGAAATTATTCGTTTAAACCTTCAAAGGTTAGTTTTTTATTAATAGTTTTAATATTTTTATTTTTATTATTATTAAGAATAATTAATTAAAAGTTTCTCAACCCAACTTATTTTTAAAATTGAAATTGAAATGAAAAACATCAAATTATGGTTAAAATCTGACAAAACTTGTTTTTTCACTTCACTTTTCGGGTGGGTGCCGGCCAAGTTTTTTTTACTTTTTATTCAACATTACAGCATTGATTATTTTCTTTCTTCTTTTTTTTTTGAGGGTAAGGAGGGAGTCTCTCTCTCTCTCTCTCTCTCTCTCTCTCTTTCTCTGCGTTGGATAAAAATCAATGAAAAACTAAAAAGTCGATCGAATTTTCTATTTTTTTTTCATCTGTTTGTTTATGAAAAAATAACATTTTTTTTCTGTTCAATTCCAAACTCAACAAAATGAAATTCAACTGTTTTTGAACGTTTCTCTCTCTCTCCCTCTCTCTCTCTCTCTCTCTCTCTCATTTCTAAGCTGCGGCGGCGGGTGGAGGAGGAGGAGGAGAAGAAGAAGAAGGAAGAAGACGTCATGAAAATGATTCATTCATAAAATTCCCAGCAGAATTTGTTTCTTTTGTATCACTTTTATATTTTATTTTTTTTTCTTCCTTTTTTTCCGTTTTTCAATTGATGCAGAAAGTTTTGTTGGAAATTCTCATTCAATATTATCGACTTTTTGTTCGCCCAACCCCCCCCCCCCCCCCATTCCGGGGTTCGCTTTTTCCTCTTTTTTTCTTCTCATTTCCCAATGATGTGAACTTTTAGTTTTGTGTACTTCGATTTTATATTGAATCTAAGTTATTTCGTATTTTGTAGAAGTACACTCAAATAAATTGAGAATTTTCAGAAAATTAAATGGGACTTCTCTCTCTCTCTCTCTCTCTCTCTCTCTCTCTCTCTCTCTCTCTCTCTCTCTCTTTATTTCTTTTTATTATCATTCTGAGAAGAAGAAGAAGAAGAAGAAGAAGAAGAAAAGAAGAAGAAGAAGAAGAAGAAGAAGAAGAAGAAGAAGAAGAAGAAGAAAGAGGAGATGAAGAAGCATGGAGAAAAGAAGAGAAGCGAAGAGTGACCAATGAAAATAAATTTAAGAGGCTTCCTATCTTTTGCTCTCAATATACAACAAATGTATGTGTGTATGTGTCAGAGAGAGAGAGAGAGAGAGAGAGAGAGAGAGAGAGAGAGAGAGAGAGAGAGAGAGAGAGAGAGAGAGAGAGAGAGTTGTTCGTTGTCAATGCTCATCGAGCTTTTCCTTCTTTTCTTTTTTTTTTTTGCTTCTCTCTACTATACAAAGTGAAGCTGGAAAATGGGACGGTGTGTGTGTGTGTGTGTCTCACCCCGTTTTTTTCCCCCCATTTCTCCATAGTTTGTTTCAGTGTCATGGAATCTCCACATATCCTTCAAACAATTCTCAAAATGTCTCGTTCACTTTAACATTATTCATCTCTTCACATTTCAATAATATTTCCATCGGTTTTTCTCCACCCTTCTCCACCCCAAACTCCTCCTCACTGCATATTTTTCAGCCTTTTTTCCGTCGTGTTCTCTTCTCCGTCTTTTATTTATTTATTTTTTTTTTTTAAAGAAAAAAAATTTTTTGTCCCAATTGACTTTCTTTTATCGATTTTTTACTTGGCTGGAATTCAATCCTACTAGAATTGGTCACATTTCGAGATTTTTGCAAGCTTCTGGAAAAGATTTTTTTTTTAAAAAAGTCGCCATAATAAATCGGTCTGAATAGAAAACCACTCTTTCTGTGACTCGATTTTTGTCGGAACTTCCTTCGCTTGCCAATTTTTCTCCGGATTTCATCACTATTCATATTGATTTCCTCCTCCTTCCTGCCCTTTTTCTTCAAATCATTGTTTTTTACAATAGAAATTTGTAATTTTTTGTGCATTTTGTTACCTTGACAACTTTCAATCATCAATTAGCTGGAAAAAAGAAGATGGTTGACGATGATGATGATGATGATGATGATGACGACGACGACGACGACGGCGACGATGGCGAATTGTGAAATGTTTTTTCTCTCTCGCGCTTTTTTTTTTTCAAAATTCTTGAATAAACACGTTATATGAATGTATTTTCACTCTCTCTCTCTCTCTCTCTCTCTCTCAACAATACTTTTGTTCTGTATACACCTTGACATCGATTACGTAGCCGAAAATAAAAAAAAAGGAAGGGGAGCAATCTCGAAATTTTGTCAGAAGAGAAGAGTAAGAAGAGTAAGAAGAGAGAGAGAGAGAGAGAGAGAGAGAGAGAGAAGGACAGAAAGCGGTGAGTTTGGTTTGGTAAAAAGATGCAATGGAGCAAAAATTGAATTTCCGCCTTGTTGAATAAAATGATTCGATTGGAATTTCGCTCATGCGGGGCCTCTTTGTTCCAACTCGAGAAGGATCTTGGTAATCGGGGGCCATCTTTTTTCCTTTCCTTTTTTTTTGTTATTTCTTAGAATTTACCGCGGCTAAGCTAAAAGTTAGAGAGAGAGAGAGAGAGAGAGAGAGAGAGAGAGAGAGAGGCAACCTTGTTTGCTTGTTTTTTTTTTCTTCTCATCCCGCCCGTTCATTCTTCTTTTCGTTCCATTCATCCATCGTCCCGTTTTTATTGATTTTCATACAAAACAAATATCTTTGGCGTTTTTCTTTTCATTTTTTCAACTTTTAACAAAAAAAAAAAAAAGTATTTTTTTAGGTTTAAAGACTTTATTGATTTATACATAATTTCCAAATCGGTGTGACTTTAAAGCGAGATGAGCTCGGCATCTGTCGATAAAAAATCGCTGACTGTAAGTTTTAAAACCAAAAAAAAAAAAAGTGGTATTTTTTTTCTTCAATCGATATTTTTGTTATCAAAACTGGTTTGAGTTTTTTACCGATCGACACAAAAAACGTGTTTTTAAAAATGAAAAAAGATGGGATGACGTGAGAAAAATGAGATTTTGGTTTTTTTTTTTTAGGAATTTTCACAAAAATTTATGGAATTTGTAAGGAAAAAAAATGTGGGGAAAAAGAAAGACGAAAAGTGTATTGAATCATTAATTCCTCAAAAAAACCGCAAAGAAAAAAAGTTTGTTTTTTTCTTGAAAGAAAAAATGGAAAATTGTTTTTTGAGAACAAAAAAATTGTTGACCAGATGTTCTTCCTCTTCTTCTTTTTAAATTTTTTTTTCGTCACTCACGAACACCACTCGATTTTTGATGTTTTAAAGTGAAACTTCAAGAACTTTTTTGGTTGTTTTTTTTTATTTCAGAATTTTTTTTTCTTATTTGGTGCCCTTTAACTTGCTCACCTCATTAAAGATGTATTTATAAAGGAAAAAAAACGTTGAAAATGATGCCCTCCTCTCTCTTCCCCCCGAACATTCGAATTCGGGAGAATTGTCGATGAATATTTTTCTCAAATAATTGTCTTTTTTCTTTCGTTTTTAACCGTTTTTTTCCATCAATAATTTGCAAATCTGCTCTATTGATAATTGAGAAAAAGTGAGTTGTTAGCGCAAAAAAAAATTGTACTTTTGAATGGTTTTTTTCTCCAAACTTCTCTTACAAGTTAAAGCTTTTTATTTTTGGATTTTAAAAGAAAAAAATATGTTTTTTTTGGCTCAAAGAAAGAAGAAGCCAAATTATTATTTTCGTGGCTTTTCAAAAGTCTCGAAATGTCGCCCACTTTCAAATGTCAAAAAAACATTGCAAACTTTTTTGGCGCCAACAATTTCTATTTTAATTTTGATTAAAAGCTTTAACAAATTGTACGCGCTTGGCGATCGAATTTGCGGCAAAAATTTGAAATACAAAACAAAAGAAGAGGAAGAACAATTTATTATTAAAAAAAAACAAGGAAAACAATGAATTTTTATTTTTTTTATTTATTTATTTTTTCATTGTGGCAAGTCGAAAAGTGGTTTTTTCTCTAATTTTCTCTAACCGGTTTTGTACTGTAGCAAAAAAAGAACCAAAGAAATTACTGTAAAATTGTTTCAAACTACACACAAATTCTAGAAGCCCAGCTTTTCCTTTCTGATTTCAAATTCTGGATTTTTTGTTCACTAAAAAAAAATAACAAACAAATACACTTTAATAGAATAAATAGATTTGTTTTTTGTTCTTTGTTGACATTTTCCTCACTTTTCTTATTCGAAAACACAATTGAATTTTTATCGATTTATTGATTGATTATTGTAATTTCGTTATTTTTTCTTTTATTGATTTGTTACCTTTTTTCATACATTTTTATTGATTTGTTAGCCGCTTGCCCACTATCCGTCTTAAACGCTCTGCGTCTATGTGACATCTGCGCACTATCTATCACGTTTTCTCCTTGTTCTTTTTCCCATGTGCGCGCGCCTATGTAGCAGTCAGTCAGTGTGTTTTGTATGTATTCTCTGTCTGTTTCCGTAAAGACCAACACCAAAACCAAACACCCCCCCCCCCTCCCCCTCCTTGTCCTCCTCTCTCCTTCCCAACCATCGTCACACCATCATCGTGTCTACTTCTCCATATTTTCAATGGAAACTTTCCAAAGGGGCTCGGTTAGAAAAATGTTCATTTGTGTGAAATGTGGCCTTCATTTGCGCCAATAACCCGACCGAACCCATTGTATCCCCTCCTTCTCCCTCCCTCTCCCCTATCCCTTCATCCTCCGTTTTTCCTCATTTATCTCACGCTCTTTTCTTGTTTTTTTTCCCTTCATTCTTCTTCATCTTTTTCTTTTTTTGTTCGTTTCTATGACTCATACTTGATTTCTTTAAATCTTAAAATTTGCAACAAAAAAAATCCCACCAATTTTTAAAATTTCAATTTTCAAAATGTCGAATTAGAAATGATTTACATTGGCTGATTATCAAATCAATCAATAATTCGATCATCTTCAATTATTTTCAATGACGAGAATATTGACGGCAAGAATCGCGGTCAGTCGTTCAGTTTGTTTTCATTCAAAATCACATTATAATTTTGTACAAATTGTCGGCCGGGCGCAAGACAGACAGAGAAGGAGAGAGAGAGAGAGAGAGAGACCCCCTGACTGATCAAATTTTTATTCAGTAAACGTAAAAGAAGGGAAATGTTTGAGAAGAACAAAAGGGAAGCGGAGAAAGAAAGGAGAAAGAAAGGAGAGAGAGAGAGAAAAGGGGGATCATCGAGCGCTACGGTTATAATGATGGTGATGTTGTGGCGACGAAATGATCGCCAACCCCAAATTGAGGGAAGAATATATTTTTAAAGAGAGAGAGAGAGAGAGAGACGATGAACATCTTTCGCCCGCAATGTAAATAGCCGACATCCTTTTCTCTTTTTCTCTATTTCTCTCAATTTCAAATAATCTATTTTCATTTTTGATTGGATTGATGTCATTTGTCTCTAAATCATTGAATACTATTTCAACAACTTTTGGTTGTTCAGTTTCAAAGTCATTTGAAAAGTCTCTCATTCATTCTATCATTTCTCTCTCTCTCTGTCTCTCCCTATCTGTGTTTGTCTCGCTCTCCGTCTCTCGATCTCTTATTTTTTCCCAATGTCTTGTTAGTCTTTTAGTTCAATAGCGCACATTTCGATTCTGAAGCACCATCAATACATGAATGTCCCCCTCCGATTCTCATCTCCCCTCATACAACAACAATACTACGTATTCATGTCCTACTTTTCCTTTGATTTTTTTCTCTTCATTTTCGTCAGTTTTTTATTATTATTTTTCAAGTAAAAAATGGCTTTTCTTATCAGGTTAATTAAGTACAGCAAAAAAAAAACCTGAAAACGAAAAAAATCAAACCATCTTCAATTTTTATTCACATTCGAGCGTATTTTTTTTTGATTTTAGGAAAAGTAATAAATTTGATAAAATTATCAGTGATAAAAAGTTATATTTTTTTAATAAAAATTGTCCTACACCACAATTTTTATTTGATTTTAGATCATTGAAGCTAAAGTTTTAGTTTTTTCTCTAGTTCGAAATGTCTCTCTCTCTCTCTCTCTCTCTCTCTCTCTCTCTCTCTCTCTGTCCTTCCCTCTAAGTGGATATTTTTCATCAAAAAATTGTGGCCAAGATAACATCCTCCAAGGACTTTTTGTGACTCTTTTTCTCTGTATTTTAAAGATAAGGGAAAACAATGAGAAACCGACGCTGATCAATTATTGCCGTTTCCTCTTGATTTTCCACACTGTTTGAACATTTTTTTCTCACTAAATTTCTTTGTTTTAACGTGTTCATTAACTCATCAATTAATTGATTTTTTTTCATCTACTTCAACTCCATTTTTATTTCAAATTCAAATAATTTGAAATATCGATTTCTTCTCTTTTTTTTTCTTCAAAACTATCGACTAATTTTTTTCCTGTGTGGTAAGAACTGGGCATACACAACAATTATTATTTTAAAAATCAATACAAAATACAGGGTCTAATTTATCGATTTTTCAATTAAATTTGTTAAAAAAAAACCAGTTATTTATTTTTTTTTTTCCAATCGTTCAAAGATGTTTTAAGTGTACAAATTCTCAAAAGTGTTTGAACGTTTTTTCCTTTAAATCTGTGACTTGTTTGCTCATTTTTACTATTTTTTAGGAGCATGCCAATGCGCCTCAAAGTGAGCAACCAAGAAGAGAAAGCACAAAAATTGTAGAAAAAGTTAGTTTTTTAATTTTTATTTTGAAAATTGAATGAAGTTTGAATTATTTGAACTGCCGCTTAATTCTTTGCCATAATTCATGATGGAGCGCGCTTTCTTTTTTCATCAAATTGTTCGGTTAATGTTGATTTTTTGAGGCTTTTAATCGAAAACTCAAGACTTTTTTTTGAATTTATTAATTTTTATTTTAGGAAAAAGTGCCAACTTCCTCAAGTCAAAAAGAGCCAAATCAAACCGTGGCTTCAACAACAAAAGACGTTAAAAAATCCGGAGTTCCCAGTAGTTCTTCCAATAAGTCAAATACTCCAGCTTCAAACTTTAAGGTAAAAATTGTTAATTAAAATTCTTTTAAAAAAGTTTAAACAATTCAGCAACCTCGACCCTTAACCACTGAACAATCATCATCTCACCGACGAGAAATGAACGGAACAACATCTAGCGGAGCATCCGGAACAACAACCGCTCCGGGATCGGCAAGATATTCTTCCAGTGGTCATCACAGCAGTAGTGGAGGAAGATCACATCAAAGTTCGGGAAGGTTAGTTATTTTTTTATCGAAATTGATTTGTTTCGTTGCTTGAACAATCGAATTAAAAACAAACATTTTGTGTAAAATGTTTCAACATTATTGATAAAGCAACAACGAATTCCTATTCGTTTTTAATATTTGCGCTTTTTCTTTTTTCAAATTGTTTGATTTAATCAAAAAACAAAAAAAAATCTTCAAGGTTTCTCTTTTCAAATAGTTTTGAACATAAAAAGTGTGAAAACCAAAACAAAAGAATCGTCAAAACATGTGAGTCAATTTTTTTTTCCACTTCGTAAATCTGACCATAAATCCCCGTTTAATAATATCATCATATCACTCATTCCGTTCATTTTTTCTCCTATTTTATCAAATATTTTTACTATATGTAAATTGAGCGTCTCATTTTGAAAAAAAAGCCAAGAAATTTTTCAGATTCTATGTAAATGTAAGATAATTAGGTGATTCAGTTACTCAGACTTGTTTTGTTTGTTGACAAAGTGTCATTTTATCATGAATGCCTTAACAAGAAAACCAGTCAAAAACAAGATACAACCTGTTAGTACAGGCGTGATTTGTTAAATGTATTGAAAAATACTTAATTATCACTAATTCTTTAAAATAACAATCGAAATTTGGAAAAAAAAGGTTGTTTTTCCAATTATTTTCAAAAATAAATCGAATATTTATTAGCAATTTTTAAAGATTTCAAGTTCCTACAATTTAAAACTGAATAAAGTGCTCAATTGTTGAAGTTTGAAAAATTAGATTTTCGTGTTCGCCGATGTCTACTTCGTTTGACTGAATTCGAAATTTCTTTTAATATTTAGTTGCTTGCCCTTCTTCCCTTCAAAATCACTTGATTTTCTTTTATATTCTATTTGAGGTTTTGTCATCATTGTCGAGCTCGTCTTCTTCTTTTTTTCATCTTTTTTTTCTTTTTTTGCTTTTTGCCACATCCTTCGTCTTATTTTTTTTGTTCAGCTTCATCTCTTTATCGTTCTACTATGTTAGACGAACGTATCTGTGTTCTTGCCCTGCTGTTGTTGTCTTTTATCTCCATCGTCGACTTTTCCTCAGCTTTTCTCGGTTTTTCTTTTTTTCTCTCGTTTTGGAATGTCCAAAATGTGTGACATTTTCTTCTTGTGTTTTTTTGTTGTGTGTGTGTGTGATAGATGTATAAGTTTGGCGGCGCATGTTTCCAAAAGTCTATCCTTCTTGTCGAGGAAAAACGCGAAAGTTTTCTTCTTTTTTTTTCAACCCTGTCAATTCCTAAGTTTCCATTCCGTTTTATGAAAAAAAAAAAGAACGAATTGAACTTTCGCTTCATTTTGAAACTTTTTGTTACTTACATTCAAATAAAAAAACTAAAAGTACTATTTTCAAAGTTCATTACTTTAATTGAAAATATTTTTTTCTCAAAGTTCAGCGAATATGAAAAAATTATTTCTTATTATAATTGTTTTTCAGCCAAATTCCAAAAAAATTAAATCTGAAAATAATAAAAGCAGCTTTTTTGACGGGCTTCAAACAATATTTTTCTTATTTATTTTGTGTTATTAATACTACACTTTATAATAAAATACAAAAAAATTCAGAAAAAAAAAGTGAAAAATTATATTTGTTATCAATTTTTTCCAGCTAAAATACTTTTTAGGTTTTTAAGTGGTTACCCATACGCAAATTTTATTGAAAGATATGCACGTTCAAATAAGAGAAATAAAGCAAATACATAGTTAAATATAAATCAAATAAAGCGAATACAAGATAATTGTAGTTCATTAGACCAAATTTTTTAATTCCAATGAATGTTGACATCATTAAACATTAAACAAAAATAACATTCCCACAGCGAGTCACTTAAGTATTTAAGTAAAAAATGAAACGCCCAAAAAAAAAACTCGAATTTAGCAGTTTCATATGTATTAGACGACAATTTAAACTAAAAGCGAGCGAGACAAAAGTTGTAGGGAATCAGATACAAAATAAGAAATAAGTTTTGATCATTAAAAAAATTGAGTTTTGATGTTTTTATCTGTACATAATAATATTCTGAAGTACATGTTTTTCTCGGTTTCTTTATCGTTTCGGTTATTTTTTCTGTCTTTTCATCAAAGTAAATTGAAAATTAGTGCAATTTTTTGTTGTTTAAGAATAAAATAAAATGTGATATTTAAATTTGTTCTTTTCCGTCATTTCTTCATTTCTATTTTTTTTTTTGATTTTTGATTTTCTTATTAAGAAACGAGAAAAAAAGAGACATAAGAAAAATAAGGACAAAGTGATGAAATTCATGTGGAAGCCGCCCGAGTAAGTATTGGAAATTGACACGATTATAACAATAATTATGTGTTTAATCGATTTTATTTATATTGTATCGTTTCTACTCGTTTCATTCAGTCTTATGCAGCCAAGGCACTGAATGTGAGAAATAGTGGCAAGAGCCTAGAGGTTTAAAATGAGAAAAAAAACGCGCTTGTACAGTGAGTCACTGCCGATCGTCTGATCGTCATTTATTTTATTTTATTTTAAAGGTGTTGTGTGTTCGTGTTAAGTTCACTCTTAGCCTAAAATCTTACTTTGTTTGTTTGTTGGAGAAAGCATTATTTTTTAAATTTTATTTGTTTTTTTTTTCACCGTAAAAAGATGTTAAAAAAATCATATGAAGCGGCAATAAATATTGCGAATTTGGAATTGAATGAAGCGTCAGTAAAAAGAAGCAATGTATTAGAAGATTATGTCAGTTTTCAACAAAGAAATGAGACAATTTTTCCAAATTATTTCATAGAAAGGTATTAATTGTTTGGCTGTTATAAGTAATGTGAGTAGTAATTGTTGTGTTTCTTTACTCCCATGAAACGAATTTTTCAACATTTGAAGGGATAGTTTTTATCTGGAAAAAAAAACGTTAGCGGTTTCTTGTTATTTTTTTTCAAGACGATCAATTTTCATTTTTTTTCTCCAAAACTGAGTCATACGTTTATTTAAGAAAAAAAAACAAGAAAAATATTGATTTTTCTTTCCAAATGTTTAATTTTTATTTACATTTTCAGTGCTAAAATTGTTTTAAAATTTTTAATCGGGGTTAAATGTATTAATCGAAAATAAAATAGAAAAAATGTAAATAAATTAAAATTGTTGAATTTTTTCTTCATAAAAAATCAAGACAAAACGAACAAAAAATGAAATTTCATCTATGGTCAATTAAATTCTCTCTTTTTTTCAGTTCATCTCATCGGTCGACAAATCAGTCAGGAATGGGAGGATCAAGCAGATCAGCCGCACGACGTGCACCTGAAGAAGTTCATGTTGGAAAGTATAAATTACTCAAAACGATTGGAAAGGGAAACTTCGCAAAAGTAAAATTTCAAAAAAAAAATTTCAAATAAAAATTTGTTTTTTTTTTCAGGTAAAACTGGCGAAACATATCATAACCGGTCAAGAAGTTGCCATAAAAATAATCGATAAAACAGCCCTTAACCCGAGCAGTTTGCAAAAATTGTTCAGAGAAGTTAAAATTATGAAACAATTGGATCATCCAAACATTGTTAAACTGTATCAAGTGATGGAAACAGAACAAACGCTCTACTTGGTGTTAGAATACGCATCAGGCGGAGAAGTGTTTGATTATCTGGTCGCCCACGGACGTATGAAAGAAAAAGAAGCGCGAGCTAAATTTAGGCAAATCGTTTCGGCTGTACAATATTTGCATTCGAAAAATATTATTCATCGGTTAGAAAAAATGTTTTTATTTAAAAAATAGAAAAAATAATACAATTTTCAGGGATTTAAAAGCGGAAAACTTGCTTCTCGATCAAGATATGAATATAAAAATAGCTGATTTTGGATTTTCGAACACGTTCTCTTTGGGAAACAAGCTTGACACGTTTTGTGGTTCACCACCATACGCAGCACCGGAATTGTTTAGCGGTAAAAAGTACGATGGTCCTGAAGTTGATGTGTGGAGTCTTGGTGTGATTCTGTACACACTGGTATCGGGAAGTCTACCATTTGATGGTCAAAATCTGAAAGAGCTGAGAGAGCGAGTGTTACGAGGAAAATATCGAATACCATTTTATATGTCGACGGATTGTGAGCATTTATTGAAAAAGTTTTTGGTCATCAATCCGCAAAGAAGAAGTTCACTCGATGTAATCATGAAAGATCGCTGGATGAATGTTGGATACGAAGAAGATGAATTAAAACCATTTGTTGAACTACCGAAAGATCAAATCGATGAGTTAAGAATTGAAAAATTAATTCAGGTAAACTTCGAATAAGTAATAATTCAATTTACTCATTTCTTTTTCAGCTTGGATTCAATAAACAACAAATATTGGAAAGTGTGGAAAAGGAAAAATTTGAAGATATTCATGCAACCTATCTGCTTCTTGGAGAAAGAAAATCGGATGTAAGTGGAAGGTTTTGATTAAAAATCATTTCACTTGTTTTGACAAAAGTCAAAAGTCTTTTTTTTGTCGACACAAAAAATTGAATGCATGATAAGGTTTTGTTTAAAAAAAATTAAGAAAAAAGAATTCAAACAAAAATTTAAATTTTTTGATTAATATGTGTGTATTTTCATTTTTTCCCCCCCTCTTTCCAATAACTAATAGTCACAGATGGATGCAAACGAGATTACAATAGCTCAATCATTGATCACACACTCATCAATCAATGTTTCGTCGTCGTTGGGACAACATCCAGCCGGTGTTATCACAAGAGAACATGCGATTTCCGGAGGTTCAACGACGAACAGCTCAAACGTATCTGTATGTTTTTTGCCTTCCAACATTCTTTTTTTGTTTGTATATTTAACAAAATTAACAAAATTGATATGGAAACTAAACTACGATCAAAATGTTGCATAATAAACAATTTAAAACAAAAACTAACACATTTTGTTAAAAATTGTAATAACTCATGTAAAGCTTTAAAAAATTTTTAATGTTTTCCAAACGAAATATTGTATTTTCAGCCGTCCAGATATTCACGATCAGCGTCTCAACAACACAGTTCTAACGGTTCTTCGGCTGGTCAGCCACCGTTAACAGCCGGTTCGACAATCGCATCGGCCGCCAACGCCCAAAAGCATCAAGTAATCAAAAAGATTGAAAGTCGAATTTAAAAACTAATTTTTTCACAGAGTTCATCATCATCTTCTTCACGAAGAAGTAGTCAAAATGATGCCGTTATTGGTGTGGGTCATGGAGCAACGGCTGTAATGTCTGGAACACGACATGGGGGAGTGCAAATGCGTGCTCAGCCGACGAGTCGTCAAGCGACGATGAGTCTTCTCCAGCCACCATCCTATAAACCTTGTAATTAAAAAAAACACACTTTCGATTTAAATCAGAGGCTGAAACAAAAGTGTTTCAGCGTCAAACACAACACAAATATCACAAATTCCGCCGCTGTTTAATCGAAGCTCAGTAGCAAACAATGGAGCAAATGCGGTGTCGTCGGCGACAACAACAGCTGCAGTTGCAGCGGCTGCTGCGGCAAGCCGAAAAGCGACTGATCCAAAAGGAAGAATTCCATTAAACTCAACTGCGACGCATCGAACAGCGACAGGAGCTGCCGCAGCCGGAGCTGGTGGATTGCCGACAGCGTCGAATCATAGAGAGTTGGTTTCATTTTTTGAGATATGTTTTAAGAAATATTTTCAGCCAATATATAAATCAACTAACGTCGTCTACAATGATGTCAAAATTAATCAATAAAACACCAACTGCTGGATCAACACCAAATCACCCAACTGCACCACCGCCCCTTCAGAAATCAACCTCGCAAATATCGCATGCGCCGACAGAGCCAGTGATTAAAGAAGACGACGATGAAAGTAGTGAATCATCTGGAAACGGTGGATCAAATGGTTCATCTAATGTGCCAATCATTGGCGGTGGACCACAACAACCACCAGCATCACCATCGGGAGCATCGGCAACATCAGGAGAAGAAATTTTAAATAACAGTGAACAAATCAAAGCAGCGTCAGAAACACCAAAAGAAAATAAGTAAGTCGGAATTTTTTTTTAATTTCTTGAGCCTTTAAAGGCTCTTTAAAAACACGTTTGCTTAATTTCACCATTCAAATTGCACTGGTTTAAAAAGTCGAGAAAAATGTATTAAAAAAGGTGAAGGGATGAATTAAAAGCACTAACTAATATCAAAAAAAGAAAAAGAAAAAAAGAATTGCATGAAACACTGCACCACACTGTTCTAACATTTCGAAATTGTCACTGCAAAAAAAAATTAATTACCTTATCTAAAAACAGATGTTGTTTTTGAACTTGTAAATATGTAAAAAACAAAAATGTGAATAACAAAAATTGCGCAAATGTTGTTTTTTGTCAATCCTGAACTTGATCATTATGATCATTGAGTGTTTTTTTTCTTCAAATCTCAATACAGATTTTTTCGTTTTGTTTTTTATTATTGTATTTTTCTTATGTTTTATTAAATTGTGATATGTTTGTTCGGAAAAAAGAAGGAAAAAAAGGAATCGCACATTTTCTAATTTGAGTTCATTTTTGGTGGAAAACATCCATTTGCGTTATTTTCGTCATTTCACAATTTTGTTGGAGAATGGGGAAAAATTGTTTGAAAATCTGTTAAAGTTTTTTTTTATCAAAAGTTGAAAAGAATTGTGCGATTTCTTTGAAGCGATTTTCCCCATTCCAAGCTTTTCTTCTTTTCTTTTATTTTTTTTCGATTATTTTTTTTTTGCATGTAAATTCTTTACCCACCAAAATCAATCCAATTATTCATTTTTTTCCAATTCAAATTTCCAAATTGTCAACATAAAATTGGTTGATCGATGTTTCTTTCCCTTTTTGTGTTGTGTGGTGTCTGTGGTTTTTGTTGCGTGATTTGGGTATTTATTTTGATATTTTAACAGCACGCCCTACGATCGACGACAATGGCGAGATAATAGTCTGAATTTGAATCAGTTGACGTCGCCGGCGATTTTGTCGCAATTGACGCCACGTCGCACGGCGACAGCAGCAAAATTTCGACGATCAGAGCCAATGAGACGAATGACGATTGTCGATTTCAAATGTTCGCCCGTGTTCGAATTGATGAAGAAAGATGAGGAGGAAAAATTGGATAAGCAAATGACGGCGTTGTACGTCTCGACTTCGTCAAGAAAAAGGGAATTGGACAGTTGCGGAAATGGACAAGCATCAACGACATCAACAACAAATAGTAGCATAGAATCACCATCGACAGTTTCACCTTACTTCAAGCGAACAATGTCGTTTCGAATGGTTTCTGGTTTTGTTTTTTTTTAAATTTTAATTTTCGAAACCCTTCACAAGTTTTCTTTTAAATTTTTTTTTGTTAGTTCAACATCTAGTATTATTCAAGTTTTTTCTTTCATTTTTTTTTCATTCAGTGACGTGTGCCTTATTATTTGTATGCGTGTTTGTGTGTGAAAAAAAATTCCTGCTCCCCCTTCCTCCTTCTTCCATCCCTCCTCCCTTCTCTCTTTCTCTCTCTCTCTCTCTCTCTCTCTCTGTCTCTTTTTCTTTCATTCTCCTTTTTCCCCTCTTTCTCCTTTTCTTCTACTAAACAAAAGCAACGTTTGCGCGAAGCCGCACGATGAAGTCTTTTTAGTATATTTAGGTATCGCTTTTCAATGGAGAAGCTCATGAATAGATTTAAGAAAGTCAAAAAAATTTTGAAACATGTTTTTGAGGGGGACACAACGCTTTTTTTTACTTGCGCAAAAGCGTTGAAGAAATCCGAAAATGTTTGGTTTTAAATCGATTCCGTGAATTTTAGTAATTTAGTTAGAAAGTAGAAAAGCAAAAAAAAATTAACACAGTTTTGTTTCAAACTTCACACACACACACACACTCAATACCAACAAACATTCGCACATCGGCAAATAAAAATAAAAGAAACCAGTGACTGATAAGTTATTTGAATTTTACTGGTTTTTGCAGGCCGTCGACGATCCACCAGTCACCATCAATGCCGCCAGCAACAATGTTGACGGCGATGGAAGGAATGTCAATCGAGACGGGAGGACATCAGCCACCACAACGGGCAACATCACAACAAATGTCGCGATCGGCGACAACAAATAACGCAAATTTGTCGACGGCTACATCAAATACGTCTTCATCATCATCAACGGGTGCATCTAGTCAGGTGTGTGAAATTTTTGAAATGAGACTAAAATTCGAGATTCACTCACTTAAAATCCTGTGTCCCCTTTATATCAATTCTTTTCTTCCCATTCATTGAACCTCTGTCTAAATTTTTAAGTCATCGGCAATGAAAAAGAAAGGTTTCCGACGAATCAATCAGCTCAGTTTTGTAAGTTGAGAAATACAAATAGTGATGTTGAATAAAAAGATAAAAAAAAATAAAAAATCTTAAATTTTTTATTGATTGATTTTGTTTTACTAATGCACGAAAAGTATTGAGAAAAAACAACAACATTTATTTTATAATTAATTTTAGAAGCCTTTTTCGATCTATCATTTAGTTTTTATTTATGCTAACGATTTTTCAAATCTCATTATTATTATTATTTTAATGTGAAAGTGATGCGAATGTAACATGAAGAATGGCTATTTGCTTTATCGATTAAAAATTAGGAAATATGAATTAGATATTTTTTTTTGTCAAAATTTAAAAAAATGTGCTTCATGGAGGAAAAAATTCGAAAAAAATGACTTTAATTCAAATCCTCGTAAAACGTATCGATTCAATTTTTAAAATAGAAAAAAATTTAAAAAAAATTTGGCTGTGAGATGTATGGCAAAGTGTGTGTGGGTGTGTGTGATCAATGTGTCATCGATTTTTTTCAGCAATATCCTCCATCATCAACAAATCAAGCATTGACGACAAAAAATCAAAATCATCAACCGACGCTCACACACAACACATCCTTCTCAGTATCACCATCATCATATCAAGTGCCACCATCAACTGCGCTAACATCAAGTGGAGCCGGCGCCGGTGTTGCATCATCGGCTTTTCCAAGAAATACACGCAATCGACAGACGTTTCATGGAAAAACTGAAAGGGATAAGGTAGGAGAGAAGTTGCGCTTTTTTTTCAACATTTCTGTTCATTTTTTACCCTGTCCGAAACCGATATTGCTTTTTGTCTTCTTCAAAATGTCTCTCGTCCGAGAAAAAAAACGTTTTTTAATTTTGAAAAGTCGAAGCTTTCTTTGCTGCTTTTTTTGAAAATAACAAAATGCTTTTGATATTTTCTAAGTTTTGCTTTAAAAAATTTAAAAAAAGAAAAGAAGAAAAGTTAGTTTTATATTCAACTTCGTATAAAAGTTGAGCAACAATGTTTTTAAAATACAGATGAACATGTTTTTTTTAATTAGAAAAAAAAATTCGCCTCAACTTGTAAATATTAATAGTTGGTGACGTAAAGTGTGGAGAACAAAATGAATTTCAGGGAGATGAGATAGAAGATGGATCAGAGCTGCCAGCGAATGTATCGATCGGCGCATCAGGGCCATCAAATAATAATGAGGGAACAATTTGGAGTAAATTGAGCAAATTAACAAGACGGTTGGTCAAAAAAATTTAGTTATTATTCATTTGAATTTCATTCCTAATTATAATACATATACATATTTCCAATTTCCACATAATGATAATAATTAATAATCCACTGACATGAAACATGTTTGATAATTTGATTATTCAATCCGATCTGATCCAATTCGATTCAGTTGAGTCCTTGAGTTCGCCTAAATGAGAAAAATTGAACAAATAGATTTTTCCGCACGTAATAAAAAACTGTAAATCTAATAATTCATCATCCTGTATCATTCAATCTAACAGAAATATTATAATTTATATATAACTCTGAATCTTATAGCATGCTTTCATTTGGTTTTATTCGGTTGGTTTTGTTTTTAATTTCTTCGTTCTTTTTTTTCTTCCTTTTTTTTTGAGATTTTACAGATGTGTAAGTGTACGATTCCGTTGTTTTTTGTATGCTTTATGTTTTATGTTCCCGTGGTTTTTTTTTTCTCAATTCGTTTCGATGTCTGTTTTGTTTTCCATTAATGTTGGGAAATTGCTTGACAATTATTAGATTATTAAACAAAGATTGACAGAATTTCGGATTTGTTTGAAAATTAATAATTAAAAAAAAATCCGGTGAGGTTTGATTTGAAAATAAATTCAGTTGACAAATCGAGTTGGACAAAAAAAAAACGACGAGCACAATTTCATTAAAAATGCAACACATAACACTTTTCCCTTTTCACTGTTCACTTAACTAACTTTCCTAATAATCTCACACACAGCTTTGAAATGTGTTTTTTTTTAAAAGAATGAAGGAAATGAATCTGCATAGAATTTGACTTTTCAAAAATGTTGAAATATATACATGGAGAAAAGAGAATTCTGAATAGATTCATAATTGAAGTGTAGAAAGCATGTGAATAGTATGTTGCAGTAGCAGCACAGCTGCATCAGCAGCCGTCAACTCATCTGGTGCTTCGCTGGCATCATCATCGCGTCATCATCATCCAAGATCAGCTCTTTTACATCATTCTATGTCGATGACACAAAGGTAATTTAAGAAATTCAATTAATTTGAGTTTTTCGAATGTGAAAAGCAAGAGAAAAAAAAATAAGTTCGATTAGAGCATGATAAGAATGAAATTTGATTATTAATTGGTTAGTTGTATGATGTTCTTTCCCGATTCATATCCGATCCGTATGCAATAATTTGTTGTTCTACACAATTGTTTTTTTTCTTTCTGTCTTGATTTTTTCAATATTTTTTAGCCCATCACAAACTTCGTCTTCTTCTTCTGCTTCTACCACTGCACAAGTCTATTCACCATACAGCTCAACGAGACGTCATTTGCCGCCGAAGTATTTAGCTCAACGAAGGCATGATTCAAATTAAAAACGAGTTTTCTTCTTGTTCTTCTTCTTCTTCTGCTCTTTCTTCTTCTTCTTTCTTTTCTATTTTTTATCTGCATTTCATTTTTTGTGCTTTATTTTATAGTTGTTTCATTGACCACATCTTAATCACGTAAGGGTCTAAAAAATGAGGAGGGGGGGGGGGGGGGGAGGGAGTGGGTTAAGGTAAAAGATTTAAGCTAAATTGTTTACGTTTTTAGGAAAAATTCGGATGAGATGACCTGAAGAATTTCGAATTTCAAACGAAACAAACCAGTTTATCTTTTCAGAGAACACAATCGTGAAAGTATGACGCAACCAGTATCGGGACGAGCCGGAACCATCGGAGCATCGCAAGGTCAACAGACGGCTGCAGCGTTGGCCGCAATTCGAGAACAGCAGCAACAAAATGTGACGCAGCCACCATCAAGTCCGTCGGCTCCGGCGACACCGTCGGATGATGTGAAGCCGAGATCATTGAGATTTACATGGAGCATGAAGACAACATCCAGTTTAGCTCCTGATGATATGATGAGGTTGGAATTGTGCCGAGTTCGAAGTTTTCAATTTGTAATTTTCAGAGAAATTCGTAAGGTATTGGATGCAAATAACTGTGATTATGAGCAAAGAGAACGATATATGATACTTTGTGTTCATGGCGATCCGAATACGGATTCATTAGTTCAATGGGAAATGGAGGTAAATATTTGATCAAGCTTTCTGCAAACTTTCAGCAACAAAAAAAAACCAAATTTTCTAGGTCTGCAAATTGCCACGTCTTAGCTTAAACGGTGTTCGGTTCAAGAGAATATCTGGAACATCGATTGGTTTCAAAAACATTGCGTCGAAAATAGCGCAAGAGCTCAATTTATAAGCAAAGAAAAGAGGGAGAGGGAAAAAAGTTTTAAAAAAAAAGACATAAGAATTCAATGAAAAAATATACGGTGTTAAATGGAATTGTCTATGTTTTGATGGATTTTTTTGTTGTCGAATGGATTTTTTATTTCTTTTTTTTCTGTTTTTTTTTTTGTCAATTGAATTTTTCGGACCAATGTTCTACAGAATTAACCTTTTTTTATTTATGTTTATTGGTCGAATCATTTTTCTAAGTTAAAAAAAAATTTAGAAATGTGTGTTCGACTTCTCACTGAAAACTCGTGTTTCTTTTTCTTCTTTTTAATCATATTTTAATCGTTTTATATTTTCTTCTCTGGTCGGGGATAACTTCTTCCCAATCTTCTTCTTTTCTTTTCTCTCTCTCTCTCTCTCTCATTTTTTTAATCGTTTTTATTCTCCGAGCATTTTTCTCGTATCAAAAAAACCAAAAAAAAAAATATTTTGTCTGTCTTTATTTTAAAAGACACAAATTTGAGGGGTAATCGAATTTTGAAAAAAAGCAAAAAAAAAACAAAAACAACAAATGAAGAGGCAAAATTTCAAAATGTGCAAACTACATATTTTCTAAATCATTAAATTTTTCTATTCTCTCCTAACTCATGTAATATTTTTAGGGTACTGTGCGTTTTCTAGTAAATAAATGTGTTTGTGTGTATGATTTTCGGATATTTTTTTGTGTGTGTGTTTCGGTCGGTTCGGCTTAAAATTTTTGATTTTCTATTCTTCAATCATCTTCACCACCCCCCCCCCCCCGTCCCCCGTCCCACAATTACCATTTCGACCCCCGTTTTTTTCCCAATGCCTGTCCCAATCTCTCACCATTTCATCAGCTCATTCTTAACCGTAGTTTTTTTTTGTTTTGTGTGTGTATGTGTGTTTTTCTTAGTTTCAATAATTCGTTTTTTGACTCGCCGTTTTCTTCAATTGTTTCACCGTCCCCCTTGAAATTGTCTAACCATTTTAGTTCTTATCCTTTTCTCAATTCTTTTTTTTTTGTTTTGTTTTTTATTCTTCTTCTTCACCTTTCTCCTGCCCCTCATTTTATTCTATTTTATTCCCTACTATTGCTGTGATTGGAATGAGAAATAAAAATCTTATAACGAAACAAAAAGGAAAATCAATAGGTAACGATCAGTTTGATGATCCAGGAGAAGCTTAAACCCGAAACAATTCCAAAAACTAGAAGAAAACCGGCAATCATACCAGCGAGACGTTGACTGTGACAATCATGACAATTCCTAAACGTGGATTGGTTTTTGAGAAAAAAAAAGAAAGGGTTTTCCTTACTTTGGCGCATACATCATAATTAAAGATGAATAATATCCGCTGGTTAAAGCCAAAAGGGAAATGTTCAAAATAAAAAACCATGTTGAATCAAATAAAACTGGAAATTTTCTAGAAAAAGAAAGAAAAAAGTTTTCAAACACATTTGTGCGCACAGTAGCAATCACGCTCTAACGAAACAAAATGTTGAGCTACGAACAAGTTTCAGAGCTTAAAGAAGAAGAACTAATCGATGTTTACCGTTCTTCTGGCAAATAATTCGAGGCCGGAAAGTAAAATAGAAACCAGAAGCGAAGAAGCACAAAAATCCAAACATATTTTGGGCCAGGCTGAAAAATTGAGCAGAGTCAGACGAAAATCAACATCTGTTCTGAACTCATACAAATCGAATCCAGGAAGCAACTAAACTTCCGAAAAATGCAAAACAATTGAAATTGAGAAAAGTTGTTACATCCATGAAATATTTTTCTTCAAAAAAAAAAAAAAGCATTTTTTTTTAACAAAAAAATGTCGTCCGCAAACACCAAGCATCAAATCTTACGCACATTTTTCCCTCCCCGCCCACGCCCACCCCCCTTCCAGCTTATCAACTCTCACCGGGAATAAAAAATGAATATTTTTGATTGCCACGATTCGGATGAACATAAATTGAAACATTTGGGAAAATCGATAAAGTCACAAAAAATGTCAGAAAAATGTTGACAAACTGGGGCCAGCACTGCAAACAACAATTTTTCCATGTCCGATAACTGCCGATCATCGTGTCGAATCGTGTCGCGTCGCGTCGTCGGCTCTCACCTTCAAAATCACACTTTTAAACAATTCTTGCTTTGTTGAACTCCGATCCGATTCCGAATCCGAATTCCGATTGTGTTGCATCGCATAGTTTCCAAACGTTTGATAGAATTTCTGTGAAGTTTCAGCAATTTTTTTTTTCAAATTCGAAAAGAAACAATTCGGTTTTTCTCACATTTGACTTGACAATTTTCAGCAAAATGATGCAAACCACAATGACAAACGCCGAAATTGCAAAATAAAGAATGCAGCGGTGCTGAATATCATTCGACACTGAAAAAACCCTGAAATTACAGATGAGAATGAAATCTGAAGAACTGAATTGAAACCGGCTCTTGTCAACATTGAGAACAACGTCACAGCGATTCCACAAAAGTTCTGTCCGATTATAATTGAGTTTGTGTATTTGAATGGAAACGGTGAAGCCATTCCGAACATGCTGAAAATCATTTTCAGTGTTTTTTTTTCCACAGATTCTCGCCGCACACCTATTTTGGAATAATCCATTTGCAATGTTGAGCAAAATAATGCTGATAATTGTCAGAACAAAGAAACCGGCAATCCCTGCAACAACAAAAAACAGCATTTTCAGGCCGAATTCAATTTAATTCTGGAATTTCAGACAATTCTGAATGTTGACATAGATAAACGTCATCGTGAAAAGAATCGAAATTTCGACAAAAATCAAGCAAATCCTCATTCGATGAGTCAAATCCGATCTGAAAACGGTGCCAATTTACTTTCAACAACAAAAAACAAGAAAAAGAAAAAAGTGGACTTTGGAGCGCTGAAAACACTGAGAAGGCACGTGATTAAACTGGGTCCTTGAGCGGCGATTGTCATGACATTTTGAAAATTGATCGAAAACCATGTGCGACTTCCATGATCCAATAATTTGAAAGATTCATAATACTAGAAGAAACCAAAGAAAAATCAATAATTTTTTTTTCAGATTTTTCTAAAAATTCTTTCAATTTTTTCTTTTACATCAAATGAAATATTGAGAAACATATTCCATGGTAATAAACCGCCGAATCCAAAAACTAAAAACGAAATGTAAATAATATTGAGAAAATCCTAAAAATCAATCGATAATTGCCATCACCACATTTCCCAATTTCTCACTTTCTCATTTTCAGATTCTTCCGATTTTTCCGATAATTCAGAACACGGGCGATTTTCTAATAAATTATTGCCATCTTCTCTCTAAACTATTTTCAATTTTTCACTCATTTTAGTACCACGATGCAATTGCGCTCCACTGCGAATTTGTTGTGAGTTTTGTGCAAGAGTGGGGGTACTACTAATGATCTAATGAAATATTGAAGGAAATAATCACCATTTTAATTGATTTCATGTTTATTGATTGAAAAATAACGAATTTTTATTTTTTGTTTTTGTTTTTGGATGGGTCACGAATTAAAAACAAATTTGAAACAGTAAATTGGTAAAGCGAAACGCATCTTCAAAATAGTTACAGATATTGTTAAGATGAGGTTTGAATTGAAAT
Organism: Caenorhabditis drosophilae; assembly: GCA_963572285.1. Lineage (NCBI taxonomy): Eukaryota > Metazoa > Nematoda > Chromadorea > Rhabditida > Rhabditidae > Caenorhabditis > Caenorhabditis drosophilae. The sequence continues at coordinate 6,811,093 of OY751564.1, read as the reverse complement.
TCCAATAAAAACAACTAGAAATTGAAAATGGAATATGATCTAATGTTTTTGTGGTTGAGAATATGCTCCACCAGCTGGTGCTTGAACTTGAATTGGAGCATTTTGTGGTTGAGATTGGTATCCAGCTAAAATTGAAGAAAAAAAAATTAAAAAACGTTTTAATTTCGCGGAGAGCTATGTCATTTACCTCCTTGGGCTGCTCCTCCGAATCCTCCGGCTCCTTGAGCTGGTCCAGCGCTGTATGATCCTCCTTGGGCTGCCCCTCCGAATCCTCCGGCTCCTTGAGCTGGTCCAGCGCTGTATGATCCTCCTTGGGCTGCTCCTCCGAATCCTCCGGCTCCTTGAGCTGGTCCGGCGTTGTATGATCCTCCTTGGGCTGCTCCTCCGAATCCACCGGCTCCTTGAGCTGGTCCGGCGTTGTATGATCCTCCTTGTGCTGCTCCTCCGAATCCTCCGGCTCCTTGAGCTGGTCCGGCGTTGTATGATCCTCCTTGGGCTGCTCCTCCGAATCCTCCGGCTCCTTGAGCTGGTCCGGCGTTGTATGATCCTCCTTGGGCTGCTCCTCCGAATCCTCCGGCTCCTTGAGCTGGTCCGGCGCTGTATGATCCTCCTTGAGCTGCTCCTCCGAATCCTCCAAATCCTCCAGCTCCTTGTGCTGGTCCAGTGCTATAAGCTCCACCGGCTGGTGCTCCACCAAATCCACCGATACCACCAAGAGCTGGTGCTCCACCAAATCCACCGAATCCACCAACAGCCGGTGCTTGAGCGTAACCTCCACCAACTGATGGTGGTGGTGGTGGCGGTGGAACAGCATAGGCAACTGGAGCCGGTGCCGGAGCAGCAGCAGCAGCCGCTCCACAACACGCACCACCACCTCCTCCGCCACCACCAAGAGCGCCGAAGAGGAAAGCTGAAGTGGTCGAGACGACGCAAGCGGCAAACAATAACGATCTCATGATTCGAAGACGGAAGAGGGAGGAAATCAAGTTCTGAAATTAAATTAAATTAAATCAAAAATGATGGGGGGAAAGGAGAGGATTGAAATTGGTAAAATTTCGGATATTTATGACAAGCATTTATACCTTTTATACAGGCGTTGACAAAAATCCAGTTTTCATTTCCAAACCTTCATTGAAACATCAAACTGAAGCTCCGCCCACACACGATAATGTTCTCAATTATCAGGAGAAATTATCTGCCAACAAAAAGCATTGAGAAATAATGAGGAAACAAAAAAAAAGAAAAAGAAGAAAAGCATTAATCATTAACAAAATTTATTTAAATTAATTTATTATTACAAAAAAAAAAAAATTTTTTTTTTCAAATAACTTTTTTTGTGTGAAGTCGATGAGTGATAAAAAATGTTGAAAAATTCCAGTTTTACAGCTGAATTTTGAGTTTCAAATCATTTTTGAAAAAGTTCAATTCGATTTGATTCGATACGATTCGGAAAAACCTGAATACGAGTTTTTTTTTCTGTTAAAAATCCAATGTCGTTGTGTCTTGTGATAAATGCTTTGGTCATACATGATCTCTTCAAATTGGCAATGATCCAATAAATGATTTTGCTGCACCCGTAAGAAGCTTAATGAAAAAGATCTTTCGTTGCCCTTTTCATCATCATTTTCATTTCTTCTTATCGGATCAAATTGCAAATTAATAAAACAACAGAAATAACGTCAGAAAACGGGTATTCTCACACTGAAGAAACTCGGATATGCAATGATTGCATAAGATTTTGAAGAATCGAAAAAGGAAGGAGAGAAAAAGAAGATTTTCTCCTTCCTCCCCAACCGAATTTAAGATTTTTTTTTTGCTTGAAAATTTATTTTTTTTCTCTTATTTTATGGATATAAAGCATCTGATTTTGCTTGAAGTCGAGGTGCACCCTAAACTAATTTTTTTTCGGTGGTGAAGTCGAGAAAATCATGTCAGATGCTTTGAAAACAATTTTTTCCTGTTCGAATTCCAGTTGCATTAGGAAACAAAAGAAAAGAAAAATGGAAAAAAAAAACGCTTTAAAAACCAACACAAGTTTGAATAACCGTGGTAGGCATAGAAGTTGGAGATCTGGTTGGTGTTGGCACCGCCTGAATCAGCAATTTTTGCTCGAGAGGCGTCTGGAAAGAAGTTCGAAATTACTTTTTGAAGGGACGAAACATTTCGGAGAGTGTCATCCGGACTAGTCGTTGGCTGAAAATCAAGATAAATTTAAAACGTGGATGCTTCACAAAAAAAAAACGTTAGAGTGTTGGCAACTTGCCAAAGAAATGCGGCGCACTTTTTATGTATAAGTGTGCGCTAGAGCGAGATTAACACACCGCATTTTAAAGTATTTTTTAAAAACCTGCGACAATATTGCACTTGCCAGATCTTCTTTTTTCTTTTTTTCTTCAGCCAGCATTTTTGCTTTCAATTTGATTTTTTTCTCTTCTTCCGCTGAAATTTCGCTTTTTTTTTTGAGATTTTAAGACTTTTGAAATCAAATTCGAACAATTTCTCTTCTTTTTCGAAATTAATTTGATTGTTCCAATATCTTCAACTGTCGATAAATCGATAATATCAAATTGTTCATCGGTTTCTGACGTCGTCTGAAATTTATTGATTTTTTTCATTCAGCCCAATTCTTCTATGCTGAAAATGAGGGGAAAAATCTGAAAAAACCTCATTTCGATGATTGTCCGACAGAAACGAAGTGTGTGTGTAGCTCGAGCTTTGTGTATTCTGAAGTTTTGTCTGAAATTTTCCAGAAAAGAGAAATGTCGAATTCAGTTTGTCTTAGAATTTAAAAAAAATACGTTTTTAGCTTGTTCTTGGAATAAAGTATCCGACACTTTTCTCATCAAAGAATCAGCTTCAGATTTTCCCTGCATTCAATGATTTTTTTAAAGAATTTTTTTTAAGCTTCTCTTAGTTTTTCAATACCAATGTTTTTCTTCTCGTCCCAGCGGTTTTTGTTGGTGATTGAGAGGTCGAATAAGTTATTGGAGTCTCCTCCTGTTTTTTATTGTTTCGATCTTGAAAAATCCCCAACAATTTATTCGATTTTATCACGGTGCATGTTTTTGACTGCATCGCCACAGCAGAAAATTTCAAGCGACATTTCGTTTGCCCAGCGCCCATTTGGATTTTGCTGAGTATCAGCAGCGAATGCATTGTGATACGCAGTATAAAAAATATTTTAGAATCAATTTATCGATCGATACAAACTAAATCTTTCGAAAACAAAGTTTGTCGCTACGCGATGAAACGAGTGGGCGGGCAGCTCGCCGAAAATGCGACACTTTGGTTGTTTGTGCTCTGGAGCGAGATTACTCACAGCTAGTAAAAACACACCGAGTTATTGATTATTTTAATACCAAACTTTTTGATTTTCCACTTGCACAACAAAAAATCGGTACAAAAGTGGCCGTTGCTATTATCAACGTCAACATTATGAAATTTGTTATCGATTCACCGAAAATTTTACGAAATGTTAGCAATTTTTGCGTTTCCATTAATTCTAATTTTTAAAAATGATTAAACTTTTTTTTTTATTCCTTTTCAAACTTTCACGAACCTCAAAAATATTTCTGTTAATTTTAAGAAAGAAGGTGACACAACAATTCTACAAGATACGCAGACAAAGAAAAGTTGAACAACACTCCGTTTACACAACTCGTAGTTTATTGTAAATCGACACAATAAAATTTTCTCTTGAAAATTTTTTTTTATGTTTCACAAATTTATTTTCAAATAATTTAATTTTTGTTTTTTTTTTTAGAAATATGTCAACTTCTACTTCAAGTAATCCCAATACCCTTCTTCCTCTCGAGCTTGTCGATAAATGTATTGGTTCTCGAATTTGGGTGATTATGAAAAACGATAAAGAAATTGTTGGGACTCTCACCGGATTTGATGATTATGTCAATATGGTTCTTGAAGATGTCGTTGAATACGAAACAACAGCTGAAGGAAAACGAATGACTAAACTAGAAACAATTTTGTTAAATGGAAATCACATTACAATGCTTGTTCCAGGAGGTGAAGGACCAGATATTTAAATGTTTGTTTTTTGATTGAGATTATTTTGTTATGTTTACGCGCACACAATGCATTAATTTATTTTAAGTAAAAAAAAAGACCCAAAATTCAATAAATTATATAGTAATTCCAGAGTTTCTAGGTTGTAAAATGTTTTCCAGCATTAGGAAAAGCATTTTTATATTCGATTACTCTTTCTTGCAAGGAACTTGTAGCTTCCGTAATCAATTGTCGTTGTCGATTAATTGCTTCATCCAAATCAGCTTCTTCCTTAAACAGGAAAAATTTTCAAATTCATTTTTTTCATTGCTCACCGTGATAAAATTACTTTCATGTTCTTCCAGTTCTTCTTGAACCGCTAATCTCGTAAATTCATTTGTTACATCAACACAAGCATCTCGAAACTAAAAAAATTTTTTTTTTAAATCTATTAACTTAAAAATATTTCTCACGTGTTTACTACAAACTTCAGCAACTTCTTTAACATGATCTAATGTGGACGGTGGTGGAACTGGAGGTCTAACCGATACATTTGTCAATAATTGGCACCTGAATTTCTCTTTTTTTATTGATCAAATTAATTTTAATATAACCAATGCATCATCAATGAATCAATTGCATCTCCCAGTACAGTTCTTTCCAAATCTTCTTCAATTATTGGATCCGGTGTTGGTTCTTTTTCCATATTAAAATTCGTTTTATCTTGGCTTTCAATCGGCTCATCATTTTGTTCATCTTCCATATTTTCCCATCTCATATCATTTGACTCATCATTTTCTTGTTCAACATTTTCATTGCTTAATTCTTGTTCTCCTCTTCCTCCTTCGTCTTCTTCCTCTTCTCCATTTTCAATATTGATTGATGAACTTCCATCATCTCCGAAAATTTCAGTTTTTATTGTCGACATTGGTGCTTGACCAAATTGACTTTCATTTTCCACTTCGTCTGGTTCTTCAATTTTTACACGAGCGATCAATTGTTGAGTCTCTGCCTCAACTGGCTTAGTCTCAGTTTCAATTTCAATCGATTCGCGCGTCGAAATTGGTTCAAATATTGAGGCAGAAGCTAAATTTGAAATTTCAGTAGTTGTTATCGGAGATTCGGCAGTAGACGTTTCAATTGGGTTCGTTTCTTGTTGATCAGAAGAATCCAATACTAAATTATCAACAGTTGATTCCAATCGATCATCGTCTCCAATTGTATCTAATATTGAGTCGTCAATCATATTTGCATCAGAAGCTGTCATTGGATCAGCATCAGCTAGCAGATCCTCTTCTCGATCGATTTGATCAATTACTGAGTCAGGCGCCGATCTAGCACCCTCGTCTGTTTCAACAGGAAGATCAGTGACAGCAACTAGAACTGGAGCTGGTTCATCAGCTTCTTCATTTCCTTCACTTTCCATTAGAGCATTTGATTCAGATAATTGACTTCCATGTTCTGAAAAAAAAATTAATCATAATCAGACCAGCATCAAACCGAATACTTTTTTCGTCATCTCCAGCAAGCTGATCCTGTGTTGTTTCTGCTGCTGGAGCCGACTGTGCTTCAATTTTTGGTGGTCCGTCATCATCCATGGAGACTAAACAAAATATTTGTTTTTCTTTTAAAAGCAATTAAAACAAGTATTAGGTAATTTTACCTTAGAACTCGAAAAAAATTAATAAAACTTAAACTTTAAAAACATATTTATTTAAAAATAACTTTAAATATTTTTCTTTATGGAATTTTACAAGAAACTATATTTTTTGATATGTAGTTTATAATTAATTATGTATAATAATTATATTTAATACTATTAAAATTATGTTTTTTTTTCAAATCTTTGTAAAAATGCTTCTCGATCTTTTCTCTGTTGCTCAGCTTTTGTTAAGGGTTTCTCAATATTTTTCGAATCTAAAATTTAAATTTTTCAGCAAATTGTTCATCGAATTTTATTTTTTCTACCTTCTTTTTTATCTAGCAACGATTCTTCTGATGAAGCTTGTAAGATTGGTGTTTCTTTTAAATTTTCTTCAGGAGTTGCAACGTTTTTTTTCAAGTTGATATCAGCGTTTTCCACTTCTTTAACCTCATCTGACGATTCTTTCAAAAAGTCAATTATAGCTGATTTTCAGTAACATTTTCACAAACCTCCTTTAGCACTTTTTAAGCTTTCACGAATAGCCGCAATTGTTTCTTCATCAATGACCTTCAATAACAGAATATAAATTTTTGAAGAAAACAAACAATAAAAAATTCTAATTATTTACCACATCTTTATCTTCCATTGACATTGCCATAGCAATTGCTAAATCGCATTCTTCTTTATTATCCACTAAAAAGATGTTCAACGTATTATTAAGATTATTTTCATTTAAATTTAAATTTTACTTTCAAACGAGCTTCCTAATCTTCTTCCAACCGATGAAATAAACTTTTGAATTGTTCCTTGTGGCTTCGGTGGACTTTTGCGAGTGATCGGCTGTTCAACAGGACATAATGTTATTAATTGATCAGCTTCCGACTCTGGTAATATTCCTTCAACTACAAAAATTGAATAACCTAAAAATATAAATGTTGAAAAATCATTTTACACAAACTAATTTTGATTTTTATTACCTTCAGCTGTTAATTGATGAATAAATATTCCTACAAATGTATCGGATAATAATTTTGGCCCAAGATTTAATGAATTCAATTCAAACCATTGTGATCCAAACTTTCGAAGGACAAACCAATGTTCATTATGATTACACAAAAATGCTTTTGCTGATCGAAAAATTAATTTTTCTTTCAATTTGAACAATTCTCAACTTACAATGGATTTTTTTTAAAGTGCGCCATCGATGGATGTTCGATGTTATGAATCACCAAATCAAATGCTTTCAACGCTTCCGAAATCACCTTTAAAACGGATTTTTCAACATCAAAACATGTGCATTAATATTTACTTGAATGGAAAAAAATCCGCTATCATTCATATTTTGGCTTTCTCGATTTCTAGAATTTTCATCGAGCATACTATTCTCCTCTCGGTCAAGCTTTTTCGCAATTTCAGCTAATTCTTGAACTGAAAACATTTGATCTTGAATAAGCATATTAAGCGCGTGTTGAGCACACAGAGCCGCTTCTTGCTGCAAAAAAAAACACATTATATTTGCTAATGGAAAAAATTTAAAAACCACTTACTTTTTCAAAGAGTATCGAGTCCATTTTTCTAACAAGTTAACAAAATAGGATCTATAAAAATATTATTTCAAAGAAACTTGAAACTAATTAAAATTTAATAGATAAACAAAGAAATCTACTTGTTTTAATGTAAAAATTTAAAAAAAAACTCGGTAAAACTTTTTATTTACATGAATTTCAGAAAATCATTTAAAAAACCCGGTTATGCTTGGAAAATAATTTATGACTTTTCTTTCCATCTCTTTACAGCGTTTTCAAACTTTGATGAATAGATATTATCATACCAACTTTTTAATTCTAGCACATTTTCAGCCCCATTTAATGCTAACACCCACATAATTGGTGACTGAAATTTGGTTTAATTTAGTGAAAAAACGTAATTAAAAAAAAAAATAAAAAAAAACAACTTTAAATGGTAGCTTTAATCCATCTTCTTTTCTTTGTTGTGCTAAAGCAAATTGTCTTGCCATTAATTCCAATTTCTCAATCAATACTTGTCTTAATACTTTTAAAGCATTTTCTTCAGCTTCTGAAAAAAAAGCACTGATTTAAAATTAAAATAAAATATTTTGAATTACCTTCAAATCCAGCATGTCGAACTAACAACGTTATTGCTTCTATTAGTTTATCCTTGCTTTTTCTTTTGACCTTAAACATTTTCACCTTTTTTCAGACTTTAAAAATTCCCACCTTTTTTAAAATAATCTTTGGATTTTCAATAACTTGTTCAACTTCTTCATTTTTAGAATTTGATTCATTTTTTGTCGATTCTTCAATAAAATGTGTAGCTTCTAATAAATAAATAGCCATTGTTCTCCAATTTAATTTCAACAATTGAAAAAATGAAAAATATTCGAGTCGAAATATTTGCAGTAATTTTACTGTTCTCCTTATTTTTTTTTAAATTATTTTTGAATTTAAAAGATATTATTAACTTAATTATATGATTCTACAGATGCATAAAATAAGAAAGGCAAAATAAATGTGACGATCAATACATATTCGATACATATATTTTGCACATTTATTAGCGTTTCAAAAGTTGAAGAAAAAAATGATTTTTGAAATCATTTTTTTTCAATCCGACTTAAACGTAATGGCAGATTTTAGAAACTCGTAAGAACAAAAAATGCAGAGAAACTTGGACAAAATAATTAGCATCAGCTTATTGAAATTAATCACAATAAATATCAAGGACTGAATCACCAAAATTATTATCATTTGTTGAAGTTGAATAAATATAATCATTATGAGCTGGTGGTGGTGATAATGGCTGACAAGAAGGAGCATTTTCTAATTCTAAATAATTTTATTATTAAAGATTTTTTTGATTTCATCCTACTTATTTTTTTATCTTCATTAATTCCCACTTCTAAAGTTTCATCAATTTTACGTTTTTTTATTGTTTCTTCTGATTCTATTTTTTCAGTATCTTTATCATCTTTACTATTATCTTCATCTTCTAATATCTGGCCAAGCCCTTGATCGTCAGATATTTGGCTTTCACTCGATTTTTGTTCCTGTAAAAATTGATTTTATACATTTTTTTTATTGTATAAAAATTATACTTGTTCATTAGGATTTTTAAAAAAGTCATGAAAATCGTGGTCACTGACAATTGCTGCTCTAATTGGTCCTGTTGTATTTTTTACATACAAAAAACCATGACTTGTGGACTTTTCAAAAACGTCTTTCAATGGATTTTTCTGAAATACAAAAAAATTAAAACAAACATCTAAAAGTGAAATAATACAAACATCAGCCGGATTAACGTATAACTGTGTCCCCAGGCGACTTTGAATACCAATTGCCAATTGATTTCCAAACTGATCTAAAAGTTGATCGCGTAGCACGTAACTTAATGAATTATTTTCAACTGTTTCAAGAGTGTTACGAGTTGACTGAAAAAAATGCAGTTTTAAAATAGTATTTTAAAAAGTTTTATGTCACTTGAAGAACCCATCTTTGATGGTTATCGATTATTCTTTCTTGTTTTTCTAGTCGCTCTAAATCTTCTTTTAACTGAGCAATTCTTATTTCTTCTTCTGTCGTTGCAGTTGGTTTTTTACCATCTTTTAAATTAAGCATAAAATCTCCACCTCTGAAATGATAATTTTGCTTAGTAGATGAAAATCGGAGTTGTATTACTTCCACTGTATCATATTTTTGCTTCTTTTTTCTATTAACCCAATTCCTTCTAAAACATTTGTGATATCGTAAATTCTTCGCTTCTGTCTAACATTCAATGCTTCAGCTGCCTAGAAAAAATTTTAGTATAAAATTTGTCTTTTTTTTCTTTCTTAATTATTACCGAGTTTAAATCACATCTTCCATATGGCGAAAATTGTATCATTCGAATAAATCGTTTTGCTAATAATCCGAGTGATTTATCAGCACGGGTGCCCATTTGAGGCTGATCTAAGTCTTCGTCATCATCTAAATCTGAAATTTTAATTTTTTTAAAAATTGCACATAAATTTTTTCAAACCGAAATCATAATCTTCTTGTTCTACAATTGATTGAATTGTTGATTTTGATATTTTTGGCTGTTTTGCTTCAACTTCTTTTTCAAATTGCTCATTGGTCATTTGCCGAACAGTATTGAGATTTGATTTTAATTGTTGATGATCCATAGACTAACTGAATTATTGAAAAAATTTAATAACAATTATTAAATAAAAATTTTGAATTTCTGGCGAATCGATCTCGCGTTTTACTAGCAAGAGAGACAGGCGTCAGTGGAGTGAGAAAAGAACATATTTTTCAATGGAGCACACTTACACTTTTGTTATTTTATAATGTTAAAAAAAACTTTTTTTTTAAAATATAATTTTTTATTATTTAAATACATAAAAACAAAATTAAGTTTAAAAAAAAACAAGTTTTATAGTGTTTTTTAATTCCTTTAAAAAATATCGCTGTTCTGAAATATTTTTATAAACTTCAAGTTTTATTCAATTTAAACTAACATCAGTCAGTGTTGAAAAGGAATTAATAAATCTTCCACAAGACTTTGTGTTTTCATTTTCATCGATTAAAGTCTAAAAATAATTAAATAATTAAAACAAGCAAAAAAAAATAACTAGCAACCTTTGCTCGATTTTGAAGTGTTGCATTTTTTAGCGCCAGCTCAAGATTTTCAAGCAATTTTTTATGCTCCGATTCTTTTTTCATTTCTTTTTCCAATTTTTCCATTAATTCCAATTTTTTTTCTTTCAATTTTTTAACAGCTTCGGTTATATTTTCCGTCTTCATTGTCCATTTCTTGATTTCTTTTTCTTCTTCCACTATTTCATTTTTTATTGTTTTTAATTGTTGCTGTAAGTTCGAAATTAAATTTAAAATCAACAAAAATCGAATTTTTCATATATTTTTTGAAAAAACTTAATGAAAAACCTTGTGCAAGTGTCGACGAATATCAATCTCATCTCTCATACGTTGAACACTATCTCGTTTTTCAGCCAATCGTTGAATATTTTCAGCAATTTCTTCTGACAACGCTGCCGATGTGTTCATCTTAAAGCCGATTTGCTCTTTTTTGGTTCGCACCACATTCATTTGATCGGACAAATGTTGAGCCCACGCAGTGACCCGATACGAAATATCAGTTTCTCGTCGTCTTGCCTTATCAACTCGATCCCATAATTCGGAGACTTGAGCTTGAACCTTTAAAACCCAACAAATTATTTGATGTGACAATGAAATTTTAAACAAATTCAATTTTGTTCAACAAATCTCGCTTTTTTTCCATTTCATTTTCCAGCTTTATTTCAGCTTCTTTCATGTATTCATCAACATTTAACTCGAACTCATTTACAGTTTCAGACTTAATCAAACAATTTTTTTTAAATGTAAACTTCTCATTTTCCAAATCCTACCGTAACTTTTGAAATGTTCAGTGTTTTAATAATTTGTTGAAAACTTTCGTCGCTCATTTTTTCTCAAATAAAAAAAATAAATTTAATTTCTAAATTATTATTTTTTTTAGTGGTCACGCATTTATTTAATTTTCCATGTTTTTTTTTGTGGAACTTTTATCAATAATATTTATCAATTATTGTTATCAATAATTCTTAACTTTCATTTACCTGACCTTTCGTGTTCATTTAAAAAATGCTTTTTTTCCTATTTTTTCTATTTTTAAATATTGTTTCTTCATATAAATTTTTGGAATTAAATCGGATTCCGGAATGGAAAACAAAAAATAATCCAAATATTGGTCCGTCATTTGCACAGCCTGAGCAAGTTCATTTATCTTACGGAGGTTGTTTTTGTTTTGCCAATTTCGATTCAAAAAACGCTCATTTTCTTTTTTCTAGGAGATCCTACAAATTATTTGGTTACATGGTTAACCTTTGATGATCCTCTTAAAAGCATCGTTGAATATGGCACCGATATTGGAAATCTTGATCAAGTTTAAAAAGAAAAAAATTGTTTTTTTTTTTTACTTTTTTCAAAATTTAGAAATCAATTGGTCGATGTAGCGTCTTCCTTGATGGTCAAATCAATAATATTTGGAGATTTATTCATCGTGTTCACTTAAAAAATCTGATTCCTGGAAAGCGATATTGTAAATTTTCCAAAAAAGAGAAAAGAAAAAAAACTATTTCAGATTATCATGTTGGATCGGAGCATGGTTGGAGCCCAATCTTTTTCTTCACTCCAATAAAAGAGCGATCAAATGATGGTGGTGGCTACGAGTTTGCGGTTTATGGTGATCTTGGTGTTGAGAATGGACGATCATTGGGAAGCATTCAACAATTGGCACAACGATCAGAAATCGATATGGTTTTACATGTTGGTAAGTTTGGCAACGTCAATTTATTATCAGTGAATGCAAGAAATGCACAAACGGTGTTGGCAGAAAAACAAAAATACCGTACTAAAAAAAATTTGGAGCATAATAATTATCCGCACTGGATCACTTTTCAGCATAAACCTATTATTGTGTCAAAAACATAAATTTTTAAATTTTTTTAAACGTCCAATATAATTGAATATCTTTAAAGTCTAGCAAGCACGCTCCATTGATAATTTCATTAAAACACATTTAAAAAGTAATAAACGAAAGAAAACACAGTAAGATCGGTTTCCGATGTTTTTTTTCATTGAGGTTGGGCTTGAAAAAAGTGTGCACAGCTTGCAAAAAAAAAGTTAATAAAAGAAAAAAAGAAAAAGAAAGAAAAAGTGTTGTTTCTTCTAGGAGATTTCGCTTATAACATGGACGAAGAAAATGGAAAAACTGGCGATGAATTTCTTCGTCAAATTGAGCCAATCGCTGCTTATATTCCATACATGGTGGCAGTTGGAAATCATGAAAATTTCAATAATTTCACACATTACGTCAATCGTTTCACAATGCCAAATTCGGAGAAAAATCACTTTTATAGGTTGGAAAAAGACCCAATTTTTAGTGATCAAAATCGAGGGAAAAATCGATAATTTTTTTTCGGTTTCTAGTTTTGATGTTGGCCCAGCACATTTCATTGTTTTCTCAACGGAATTCTATTTTTATACTGTTTATGGATCTCATCAAATCGGCAATCAATTTAATTGGTTAAAAAATGATTTGAAGGTTGGAAACGGAAAATCGATAAAAAATTATTGATTATTTGTTGTTTAAAGAAAGCAAATTTGAATCGTAAAAATGTGCCATGGATTATTACAATGGGACATCGACCGATGTATTGCTCAGATTTGGATGGTGATGATTGCACAAAATATGAGTCTTTGGTAAAAGCTCAAACATACTTTTTCCTTGTCTTAATTCAAAATGTTCAGATTCGAACCGGCTTACCATTAACCCATGGTTATGCTCTCGAAAAACTGTTTTATGAGCAAGGTGTTGACATTGAGCTCTGGGCTCATGAGCACACCTATGAACGTCTTTGGCCGGTTTATAATCGGACAATTTTCAATAAAACCGCTCAACCGTATCGAAACCCGCCGGCACCAATTCACATCATCACTGGATCAGCCGGGTGCCGAGAGAACACGGATATTTTTGTCGAACATCCGCCACCATGGAGTGCGAGACGATCGACGGATTATGGATTTGGACGAATGCGAATTTATAATCAAACGCATATTCGATTTCGACAAATAAATGTGGCTCAGGGCGGTGTTGATGACGATTTTTTGATTATCAAAACATCCAAACATCATCGACCTGCTCGTCCACGAGACTTGAAAATTCTTCGAACTTATGGAACTCACATTCCTCATTCTTATTGTTCTGATCATTCAAATAAATGTTAATGTCAAATATTTTTATTTCAACTATTCATTTCTTTTTTCCGAAGCTCGATCGATTTCCTCATCCAATCGGCTTAAACTCGAAAAAGCTGAAAATAAAGCAAAATGGCGGTGCTGATTAGTTGATGAACCTTGAACCGATGCCAGCGCTTTGTTCGTTTTGTTTTTCGTTGAAGCCGCGTCGGAAAACTTCTTATTTTCAGCATCTGAAAATGATAGTGGCTGAATTGAGTTGGCTCTTTGTCGATTATGAAAAACTGTCGTCAGTTTTCGGCGAAGACTTGTTTCAGTATCCGACGATTTGTCTGAAAATCGGCTTCACTTATTTCGAAATATGGAAGAACTGACGAATGATTTCAGTTTGACGATCAACAGAAACCATTTTGACTCGTTCATGACAACCGGTTAATTCAACGTTTGCAACAGAGCACGCTTGATTCATTCGCTCCTCATCTACCGTATCCTCCGAATAAAGTGGTTTCCAGCTTGGATCAGCAAAAGCGTCAAGTTTTAATGGTGGAGGATTATCATAATGATCATCAACAATGGCCATGGCTGTCTGGAAAAAAATGGAAATGAAATTCAGAAGAAAAAAAAAAGCGAGTTACAGTAATATTTTTATCGATTAACCAATTACATTCTAAATCATCGTCGTCTTCTCCAAGAGGATTTAACAACGCTTCAGCAACTTTCATCCATCCGAAAAAGAATAAAAACTCCAGAATTGTCATGATAGGAAGAACCAGATTGATCTGAAAATGAGCAGCTTGATTTGAAAATAATTCGACTGAACTGAAGCCAAAGACCTGAACTCGATCTGAGTGCTGATGCACAAAAAATTGTCGCGACACTAAACAAATCAGAAAATAAACGCGAACCGCAAGAAAAACCACTTGTGGATAGGCAATCGGTATTGGTACCCAATCATATTTGACAATTGAATCAAGATTCATTCGAAATTCATTGACGCTCTTGACGCAAAAAAGAAAAAAATCGAATTTTAAACAGAATTCTATTTCGTCACACAAACGGTGTCTATTTTGAATTGGCGCGGCAACCAAAACAAGTAGCCAATAAAAAAACCGATTTTTTTCTCGGTGGAGCGTCATTGCTTGCTACTTCTGGTTAGTACGACACTCCAAAATACACACCGTCGCATTTTTTCTTACAAGCAGCAAAAGATTTAAAGAAGCGGGTTGCTCAATCAATTTATTCTCGCTATAAAATTTCTGAAAAAATAAAAATACAAATTTTTTTTTCTTAAAAGTTAATTGACATCGAATGATGATCGGAGTATTAAAGAATTTGCCCAATTAATTGGCATCCAATATTTATTATAATCAATTTTATAATTGTTTATCATATCCAGCTCGTCCTTGAAAAAAATCAATGAAAATAATTAGAGAGAGAGAGAGAGAGAGAGATTTTACCTGAAAAAGAAAACCAGCATCAATAAGTGATTCAAGATTTGGAAATCTTCGTCTGACTTTCATTGAAATATCACGAAAAACCAACACCTTTAATCGATATTAATGCGGATTCATCATTTTTGGGGAAAAAAGGGTGAAAACCTGAGATAAAACTAAATATCGAACAATATTTCGTCGCACTAGCTTCGGCTTCTCTTCTACACCTCGAATCAAAACGCCGATGGTCAAAGCGCAACTAAAAAAAAAATTGGAGAGCTCATTCCGTGATTTTCAAATTCGAACTCAACTTTCAATAAATGAGACATTTGATAGAATCTTTCGCCAACGATCAATAACAATCGTCACAAAAAATCCGAGCATGAATGTCAGCGGAATGAACGCCAGGCGACCATCCAAATGAATCGCAAGTTTTTCAAAGGTTTTTTGTTGATTTTCAGTCAAAGAAAATCGATAAATCAAATGAATTGAAAAATACAAAATATTCCATCCGATCAATTCCCACAGAACTGATTTGAATATTGATCCTGAAAAGCTCAGAAAGAAAAATCGATTTTTTCTAAATTTCACCTCCACCTTTCCATTTTCCTAATAATTTTAAGAAGGTAAAGATTCCAACAGATGAAACATCCAAATTGTAAGAAACTGTCATGGCGGCAAATCAAATTTGAAACAAAAAAAAACAGAAAAAAAAGGAAAAGGAAATAAAAAATAAATAAAAATCGTTAAAAATATATTTGAATATCAATTAAAACATAAAATAATCTGTTTTTTTTTTCAAATTTTTGATTAAAAACTGGATTTATCAACAAAATTTACAAAAAAAAAAATTCGAACACAAAAATATTTAAAATAATCGAAAAAAAAAACAATTTTTTCTGAGCCCCGTTTTCCGCCCATTTTTTGTCTCGTTGTCAAAAATTCAAACCAATAATTCATAATCTTGTTCGCCAGGAAAATGACGACATTTTAATTGATAAATTGGTCTTGAAACGAATAATGCAAATATTGAGAGAATTAAAAGACCAAACAGGAATAAAATGCAGTAGATCAAGAATTCGTTCATTTCATTTGGTGACATTGTTTGCAACTAAAAAAAAAAAATGAAAAATTTCAATAATTTTTTCAAGACTTTACGAGGAAAAACGACAAAATCCGTTATTTTCAGAGCACATCAAAGAGCCTTGGCTAAGAGGAAGCCAAAACTAAACCGATTTTTCAACATCCTAACACCAACCACCAAACAACCGTCCGATATAGAATGTAAAATAGAGAGAGAGAGAGAGAGAGGGGGGAGGGACATTGACGAAATCATTGCGAGAGATTTTCAAGTTTCTATGGATGCATTAGACATTATGAAATGTGTGGAGAGCGGCAGAAATGTAGCAGAAAAGGTCATCAGCTTTTGAATTCAATTCATCCGCAAAATGGCACATTTCCATTCAATTAACTACACAGAAAATGTAATGATTTTTGTTTCAAGGGTTGAAGACACAGTTGAAATAGTGTTACAGTAGTCAATACAGAGTAAAAAGTTTTGGAAAGATTTTCGAATTTCGGTTTTGGTTTTTTTTTCTCAACTCGTTTCAAATGAATAAAATTATGGTTCAAGGATAAAACGAAGAACACAAAAAGGTGGTTGGATCATTGAATCGATATTAATATATAAGTAAAATCTCTCTCTCTCTCTCTCTCTCTCTCTCTCTCTCTCTATTTTTAGGAGAAGAAATAGAAGAAAAATTGCAACATCTAGTTATAGTTTATAAATATTATTAAAGACGTTACTTTCAAGTTTTCCCCATTTCTCAACGCTTAATTAATTTATGCTTTTTTCTCCCACTGACTTTGGGCAGATTTCTAACATTTTACTCCAACGGTTTTCCTTTCCTCACTTCATTTTCTTCCTCTCCGTCGCTTAACCTCATTTATGTTCTTTTTTAATTTAAAAATCAAATTTGTTCTCCTCTGCGCTCTCTAACTAACAAATGTGCACAGTGAGAGGCATAGAAACGAGAGTTTTTTTCACCAGCTGAAAGTTGTTAAAAGCTGAACAATTTAGGCCAGTCCGGGCTCAAAAAAAAGGGTGTTGCTTGCTCCGATTTGAGCACAATTCAGAAACCATCGATAGAAGTTGAAATAATCGGGTTTCAGATTTTGAAAGAAGAGCACATCCTAGAGCATCTAAGTTCCAAAACGTCAAGACTTGGAGCTGTAACAATCCTTCAGCTTTGAAAATCATCGAGTGACATTTGGAAGAATTTTGTATTAAAAAATTTGAATTTTTTCGCGCCAAAAATTGATAGGAAATGAGAAAAAAACACACACAGAGACACCGACAAAGAAAAAATTATAATTAATTGATTGGTCAGACGGGAAGGAAGAAAGTACAATTTCCATTCAAATTATTTTCCTAGTAAAAATGCCATTTATTTTCTCCTCCTTTTTTCTTCTTCTTTTTTTTTTTGATCAGAAATGTTCACCCACCTGTCTTTTTCTTTTCGTCTCTCTGCTTCTTCATTTGTCTCCAACCATCTTCCTATTTGTTTTGTTGACTCAAGATTATGACCGTGTTCGATTCGTCTCTCTCTCTCTCTCTCTCTCTCTCTCTTTGTCCCTCTCTTTTTCTCTCTTTATTGTTTTCTCTCCAAACACCGTCGTCGTATGCATATGTGGTCCACTTTTTTTTTAGTGTGGAGCTTGTACATTTATCGATTCATGACTCATTCATAACATTTTTCATTATTTTTCGGGCTTTTTAAAATTAAAAAAAAACAAAAAAAAAATGATTTTCAGCCACCAATTATTTATGAATGTTCTTCCTTCTTCGCACAATTTCAATTATATTAATTGCTCAAGTAACGTGGGGACAAATCGGGCAGCCTGGACAAGCGCCGGGACAAGTGCCCATCGATCCAGGATATCAGCAGCCATTCGAACCAATCAAGAACATCCTTCAAGGATCCTATGCAAATAATATAACGCTGTACTACAGAAATTCACCATATCGGGTGATGGGTGATGTTACGGTTGAATATGGCGTTCGAATGGACATCGAAACGGGAACACGAATTTATTTCGATACGGGCACTGGTTTAATTGTGAAAGGCTCAATCGTCGCAGTGGTTGGTTGATTTTTCTCTTCCCCAGCTTTTCCTTAATTAAAAAAATTTAAATAAACAGTATCCTGCGTTAGTCATGTCTATCGTAGTTTTTTTGAGGTGATATTTCGGCTCAAAGTGATCCGATTGGATTCGGGCTTGAATATGATTTAAAAATTTTTTTTTTAATTTTTTCCAATCCGAATGAGACTCCAAACAACCTGCACATCATACTCGTATGCCAGCCCAATCGGACCCCTTTGAGCCGAGATATCCCCGAAAAACCACAATATGTTGCACGCTACTGTATTTTATATCTAAAATGAATATTTGTACATATAAATATATATTTATATATATTTATATATACGAGAATGTAGAGTTTATTTGAATAGTATTGGAATAACTTGTCGATGAGTCACTGTCAATAGAAAAGCTAACAAAAATCCGAATGGTCCCCTCCCCCGCCCCCCTCACCGCCGACAAGTTGATTTTGATTTTTTGTTTTTTTAAGGGAAACCAATTTGCTCATATTGAAATGTTGCCGTATCAACAACAAATGAATTATGACAACGATATGCCACGATTTCGATTAGTTGATGGTCCAACGGTACGTCAAGGACGTCTTCAAGTTCAATTTCGTGATCGTTGGAGATCGGTGTGCACGATGGTGACAAAGTTGGTGGATGGAACGAAGAAATTGAAATTTTCTTCTTTTTTTTTTTCTTCTTTTTTTTCAGTTGGACATCAATCGATACTGGAACTGCGTGTCGATCAATGGGTTATTCAGATGGTGGCTTCTGGAAATGGTATCGTCGAAACAATGACACTTATCCGTTTGTTATGCCAAAACCTGATTGTCATTTTGGAGCGAAAAATTTGTGGGATTGTCCGTCATTGGCTGACGTCAACAAAATTCGATTAAGCGAGAATTTGTGTCAAGGTTCGCTCATCCAATTATCGATTTTCTCTCTTGTCTTTCAACTTCAAACTTTAAGGTGAGGACGATATTGGAATTTATTGTTGGGGACCACCAACGTTTACTGGATGGGCTCGGCATTGGAAAGGAGTCCAAATTTTCGATTCACCATTTCATTATGTGAACTCGGATCCCGATTTGGTTTCAGTCAATCGTGAATCGGATAGTCGACTAGAATTTGTCGATATTTTATATGCCGGCTATGATGGGTTTTCAAAATTGTTTCTTGTCTGCAAAAAAGTTAAAGATTTTCTGTCGATTCAGAACAACCAAAAATACGACATCGGCTTTGTTTATCCAAGGCGTTGCTCCAATTATGAATGGATTGAGAATTGAGCGAAGCGCACGGGATGGAATTCAACTTTATGATACATCAGGTCCAGTGCTGATTGCAAACTCGACGTTCTCCTTCAATCGTGGTCATGGAATATTTGTTGATAACACAACTGATGGCCGCGTCTTCATCAACAATTCAAGAATTGAAGGCAATTGGGGTGATGGAATTTATTATCGTCAAAAGTTCGGCGTCAACTTGGTGACGCACGGAATTCGAGACAAACGACACGTCGGATTCGGAAACGATGATCGTCCAAGAATCGAAATGTGCTCGCAGCATCATATTTCACACGAGCATTTTTTTCCGCATTTAATATCGATTGATTTAAAAAATCGAACTTTTTTGGATCCAACTTTACCGAAAATATGTTGGATGGTAAACATCGAAACGAAGGAAAGATAAACGAAAATCGATTTTTTAATTATTCCAGACAGTTTCATTACCATCTCGCCTACCGTACACCTACAGTATCCAATGGTTAAATATCAAAAATCGAAATATCTCACCAAATTCTCAAACAACAATGCTGATCTGTGATTCAATCAATGAGGATGAGAACAATTGTGAATTTCCACGATTTCGAGTACCAATTCATGATCAAATATTTCCGCAGAGTCTTTCTGTCAAGTAAAAATTAAATTCCGATCAAAGAAAAATCAATAATCGATTTTTTTTCGCTTTTTAGAAGCTCTGGAAAGCCGTTGTATATTGCTTTGGAGCATATTTTAGATGGTGACCAATCGGGATATGTTCAAGGTGATGTCAATATTCTATTCAAGATTCATGCTTCTGTTCTGGGTAATTTTTTTTTGTCACCAATTTTTGTGCATTTTTCCGTCAATTTCTTCTAGACAAAGCCTATTATGGCTTAAATGTGACAAATTGTATCATTGAAAAAAATATTGGAAACGGAATTTTCGCCACCGACATTCGTGAAAGAACCGCAATTTCAAATGTGACGATCGAAGAGAATCAAGGCCACGCCGGATTTCATATTCGAGTAAGACTGATCCTTGTTTTTCTTCTTCTTCTCACGCCAACACAACAAATTGAAGAATGGAGCTGCTGATGTTTGGCTCAACGAGACGCGAATTCTCAGCAATTGGGGTGACGGCGTCAATGTGAGCTATGCCGGCGGAAGTATAATGATCAATGGAACACGAATCGAAAAGAATCGATGGCGTGGTGCTGCGTTTCATTTCAATCAAACAATTCCATTTTTTCCGCTTCATCATGAAATTATTTTCAAAGGTTTTCTTCAGCTTCTCCTCCACCTCCACGGAGGATTTTCAGTTTCCCTTCTTCTGAAGTTGTGAAAATAATTGTTTGATATCATCTCACAGGTCGACCATCGAATAATTTATTCTATCTTCCAACTATAATTGGTGATAATGAATGGGGAGGAATTCTGATCGGCAATTATTGCATTCCGACGTTTCGAGAAAGATATGAACCAAAAATATTGATCAATTGGGTCGAGTTCAGACGTAATCAATATCATCCAGCCTTGGAGATCTTTTCGTGTCAAGACCAGAACGCACCAAAAATGATTGTTGATATAACCGGCAATCGATTAGAAGGTTTTCCTTTTCTTTCCAGCTTCTACTATTGATTTTCTACCTTTTTTTTCCAGGAAACTTTGGATATGGTTTGAGAATTGCTCCAGCTGTTAATATGCTATCAACAATTTCGAGCAATAAATTCTTGAATAATAATGATACAGCATTGTATATAAGAAATGCTCAATGGCCGCAACTATCGATGCTTGGATCAAATGTAGTTTCAGAGAGAAAATCTCGAAAAAAATCCCAAGCATATTTCCAGATAACAATCTCAAAAAATCTGTTCAAATTCAATCGAGCCAAATACATTGTGTCAATCGGTTTGAACGACGACTCACCGCATCAGAGTCTCATCTTCAATCAACAAAACGAGCTGCGCACCAACACCGTCATCAATCCGTTTCCCGATCTGCCGCCAAGAAGCACACCGTACGCCGCAATGGTGGTGTCAAGCAGCAATGTGAAAATTCACAACAATTGTTTTCAAAACAAGGCAAAGTACGAGATTGCCACCGAGCTCGAGAAGCACGCGAAATTTATTGATGCTCGCGAGAATAATTGGGGCTCACCGTTTGCCGCACAATTTTTGGACAAAATTTTCGATCAGGTTTTTTTTCATTTTTTTTTTTTTTTTTGAATTTTTCAAGTTTTAAAAATGTTTTCTTCAAGTTCAATCGATATTCGTTGGCATCAATCGATATCAACCCATACATGACGGTGTGCAATCAACGTTTTCCCCACATCACACCGCAGATGGAGGTTTTTCGACAATTTCGAAAACCATCTGAACCATTTCAACTTGGCGGCATGATTTATGAGAATCACGATTTGCCGAAAGGAATCTACACAATCGTCGATGACTTGCAAATTGTGCCAGGCGCCAAGCTAACGATCGCGTCGGGAAGTGTCATGCAATTCTCGTTTGGTGTTGGAATGATTGTTCAAGGTGAATTGACAAGAAATGAGTACGGAAACGATGAGGACGTCATTTTCACGTCAGTTCCATTCTCGATTCAAAAACGTGAAAATATTCGATTAGTTGACGATGATGGAAACGATCAAGTAACTGAAGGACGATTAGAAGTTGGCAACATTTTCAGGAAAGAAGAAATCGGGGTTTTTCCAGGTTTTGGTTGATGATCAATGGGGAACGGTTTGTAATCGATCATGGACAGCTGATCTAACAATTTTAGCTTGCAATCAACTCGGCTTAATAGCCGATGTTCAATATTTCGAAAATTGGCGATTATTCCCATCGCCTGGCGATTTGCCAATCGTCATGGATAACATTCGATGCGAAGAAAACGAAGTTGATCTGACACGTTGCCGACACGATGGAGAGAGTCGAAACTGTCGAGCTGGGTGTCGACCGAGCGAAGTGGTTGGCATCCGATGTCTCGAGCCACGCTGGGCCGGCGTTCGATACACGTTGCTGGCGAATCCGCCGACTGTCACCGGACAAACCACAATGGACAATTGGCTGATCGAAAAGGGCGGTTTGTACAATTTTCGAACGTCGCAATTTTGTCCAGCTTTTCAAATTGATTGGAATTATCACACTTTTCATCGATTAAAAGTCAAAGTTTGTTTGTGTGTCTTCAAATTTCAGCCAAAGAGCAATTTTTTTTTCAGAATAATTTTTGGGATGGCGTCGATGTGGTTTACAATGATTTAATCAAAAAACCAGCTTTTCGACAAAGCTTAATCTATAATAATCGAAGAAATGGAATGCATTTCAGATCAGCAGGGATTACTGTAGAAAATGTTTGAGTTTTAAGAAAAAATTCAGTTTTCCATTTTTTTTTGTTAAATTTAAAGGTGACGATTAGTATGAATGGACAATCTGGAATACGATACGATCCATCAGTCAGCTCACTTCATCAAGAAGATATTGTGTCATGGCTCAGCCTTCGAGCTCAACCAGAATTAGAAGCCAATAATATTTTTCATTTTCCGAACCCTGGATTAGGATTGATCGAGGTTTGAAGAAGAAGAAGAAGACGACAAAAAATAAATTCAAATCAACATTTTCAAGGTCGTCGAAAGCAGTCTGAATCAGCGAAAATTCTTGATCGCCACCGTCAATGATGATTGCCCAATGGAACCAGCCGAAGAGTGCGTTTATAATTTAATGATTCGATCGAGCGGTTATGAATACGGAATGACATCAAAGATGGCCATTCAAATTGTGAATCCAGTGTCGAACACATCCGACGAGGACGCAATTTTCACCGAGGTCTCGACTGGAAAAACGTGGAGCGCAAGAAAGGATCAAGTTTATGTCAGTTGCTTTTGTTTTTTCTCGTTTTGCCAAAGTTGCGAGAAGGTGAAAATGAAAAATTTCAGTTTCCAATTGTTTCGACACGTGATGAAATGAGGATGAGATATACTCGATCATTTGGTTCACCAAAACTTGTCGTCTTAATTTTATTTCTTGACAGTCAGTTTTTCAGCCAATTTCAGCTTAATGGGCGAATTGATTTTCAGCTCAAGAATATCTGGATCGATTTATTCACGTTTACAAGTCACGAATCGACGATAATCAATATGGATTTTCATCGGTTCATTACAGTAATTTGACATTTGATGATGGTCGAATTGCAAACCGTTGGAATAATGAAAAATTGTGGCTACAAAAAGTGAATTTCACCAGAAATTCTGAAGCCGTCATTTGGATTCATTCACCACAACACTCGGTTCTTCCAAATACTCCGATTACCGAAGTATTTTTTGACTTTTCCTTCCGATTTTCTTGAGAAAAATCAAGGGACCCGAAATGTTTTCTATTCCAGATCACCTATCATTTGGACAATTGTAGCGTTGTCGACAACACTGGACCAATAATTGAGTCTCATCGAGATTTATATTCGTCGGCGAACGTTTTTCATTGGATTCTATGGTCGAACACGTTTTCGAATAATTCAAGATCGGGAGTTTCAGTGTCACTTCCAGACACGTTTGATTTGTTGGCGAAACAGCAACACTCGTTTTGGGTAATTTTGAATCTTTTTCTTTCTTTTTTTTTTTTGACGAAACGATGAAACCTTGAAGCTGACTGAAAATCGATTTGAAAACAATGAGGATTTTCGAGTATTGGTTGATGGCTACTATGCGTTTGTCAATATTTCTTCCAACAATTTTACCAATAATTGGGCTCCTGAACAATTCGGAATTCTTGAATTGCGTGGAATGGAAAAATCATTATTTTTTGAAAGGAATCGATTTTTTAATAATTGGGTGATTTCTTAAAATCGATTTTTTATTGATTATCATCAAATTATCATTTTTTCAGGGTCAATGGATGATAAAAATTGATTCAAGCTCTCATTACCTGAAAATGATGAAGGTGCCTTCGTTTGTTCAATTCAATTATATCGAAAATAATCATTTTATCAAGGTGAGTAAAGCCCGGGAGGTGGGGCTAGACGAGGGATAAAGCTGAACAAAATTCGTCATTCTAGTCGAACAATGATTATGTTGATATGTGGCCACGATCGTACGCGTTGGGCGTGTTCGGATCGCAACGTGTCGACGTTCATTTCAATCGTTTCAAGAACACGCTGATCGACTTCGAGCTGGTGTCCGGCTGCAAATATGCGGAAATCGACGATGCGATGAACGTCACGCACAACTGGTGGGGCACCGGCAACGAGGCTGAAATTCAGCAGCGCATTTTCGATTTCGATGATTGGAACACGATGATGTTGGCCGAATGGAGCCCGTTTTATGTGACGAACGGGCTGTTCATCAATTTCTGGTGGAATCCGTGGAGAGACGGACAACTCGCCAATGGCACCTACACCGAACCGACAGTTTTCGATTTGAAGGGTCGCGTTTATCAGAATAAGAATATGACGCTGATCAAGGAGCGATGGTTTCAATTTCCGCATTATTATAGAGTCAGCAAGATTTTCGGCCAAAAAAAAACTGAAAAACATCATTTTTTCAGCCATTTCGACCGTATCGAATTACTCGAGATGTCACAATTATGCCAGGCGCAACATTGACAATTCAAGCTGGTGTTGAAGTTCACATCTGGCCAAACGTTCGGATTCTTGTGCTTGGAAATTTGATTGCAAATGGAACTTATTGGGATCCGATCAGGTTGGCAATAGAATTCATTAGAAAGAAAACATTGATTCGTTCAATTTCAGATTTAAACCGATCAATACAACAGAATTCGATGAAATTCGTGGCAAAATTCCGTCGGAATACAAAAGGAAACGACGAATGACGGCTGAAGAATCCTTTATAATTCCAAAGCGATCAAGACGAGTTGTGGATCGTAGTCGTCCAGATTTGATTTATCGACAATTTCCAACACTTCATCGTGATGATCCTTTCTATCAACGCTTCACCGTTTCATTATCCAATAACGGATCGGACGACGGACGATCAGGATTCTTGGAGATTTATAATTCAACAACTGGCGAATCATTCGCCAGCTGTGATCGGCAGTTTACAATCCGAAACGCTCAGGTGGTCTGTCGTCAATTAGGATTTGAAACAATGAATGTTTATCATTGGTTAACACCAAGATGGGATTATCATCCCAAACTGGAAATTATTAAAACGTATATGGAGCCAAGAGAATGTCGTGGTGATGAGCCAAGTATTGATCGTTGTAATCTTCGATTATCTGGTAATACATCACAATGGATGTGCATGGATAGTAGGCACTTCAATTATATTTATTGTGGAAGAAATCAATCATTACAAAAGTATTTTAAATCTTCAAAAAAAAAAATCGATACTGTATTACTTTTAGAATTTATATTGGAAACTGGGGAGGCATCGCATTTGCTGAAGCGAAACTAGATCGAACTACTGAACCGATGAATCGCGAAACATCGCATTTGTTGAACGTCGAAATTGTTGGTGGTGGTTCAGGTCATAACGATAGTTGGCAAAGTGCAGGTCTTCAAGTTTTCCATCGTGCTCCAATTTTCGATCATGTCAATGTGACAAACTGTAGTATGCATGGTGTTCAGGTATGTAGTTTCAGTTTTTTTTTTTTTTTTTGGAATTTGATCAGCTTATCGATTGATTTTCAGATTATATCTCCGCGTGATAACATTGTGTTAAGCCATTTAAATGTAACTGATAATTATGGACAAGGAGTGAATATTTTAACAACATTTGTTCAAGCTCCAACCTCATCTCAACGTAAGTTTTTTCATTTTTTTTTAAATATGAAAATGCTTGATAAAATGTTAATTTTCAGAAATAATGGATAAGCCGTTAACAATTCCTTATCATACCCAAGGAATGCTAGAAATGTGCTCCTCATTAAAGACAATTTTCATCAAAAATCGATTATTGATTTATTACAAATACGATTCATTCCCAGTTGATTGTGTCAAAGTGTTTCAATCACCGGGAAAAAAAGTGGCATTTCGCCTCATTCAATTTCATTTGTATTCATCACCGACTGATCTTGGAAGATCGGACGCGATTCGAGTCTACAGTTCTCAATCATTCTCACCCATGAATCTGTTGGCCGAATATCGAAACAATGGCGGCGATTCGGCTGATCCATCGATTGCGTTGTCATCGGAAGTGTTGGCGATTCATCTGCGCGCCACAGCCGCTGATGGAATATATGGATTTATTGCTGAAATTTCAGCGCTTCCAAGCAGCCCAGAAAGCAGTACGGGGGGATTTTGTTGATTGAATGAGTCGTTAAATGAGATTTCGTGACCAATTTGCAGATGTCGTTGGTGAAGTTGTTATTCGAAATTCGAGAATTGATCGAAATGATCGTGGAGCAATTGAGTATTCGAACAGCGGCGAAATGAGCCCACCATTAGTGATTGAAGACTGCTCAATTTCATTCAATGGAATTCATTTGTTTGGAAACATCTCGACATCCAGTCAAGCGGTTCAACTGAATCTTCATAACACTTTGGTAATTCTTTTCTTTGAATTTGTTTTCCTCATCTTCTTCACCCCACCTTTTCAGTTTCTTTTATTCCGCTCAAACTCGTTGGCTCACAATCGTGGTGGTTTGCTGGTGTCAGCAACATCGAGCTCACCAGTTGCTCGCCTACAAGGTCTCATCAAGAATTGCCTGTTTTCCTATAATTCGAACTCGACGACGATTGCGTTAACTGGAAACAATTATCAAGTTGTAAGCATTTGAGATGTTTTCTTTTTTGATAGAAAAAAATCGATAATTATTCAGATGACGATTCTTAACAATGTTATCAGTCATAATTATGCTCTTTATCATGACATATTGTTATCCCATGATTTTGCAGTTAATATGACAAGAAATACAATTTTTGATAATATTGGCCTTCATACAATTGATATTCATGCGAATTCCAGAATTTCAGCTGATAAAAATTTATTTTTCTATAATCATTTTTATGATAATTTAGCATTGGGGCATGGAGAGCAGTATAAAGTAACGAAAGCAACGGAAGGAAAAATCTGGAAATTTTGGTTGTGTATTTCAGGAAAAATATGGTTATCAACCATTGAAGGAGAACAACGAGTTTTTGAATCGTCCCCGACGACAGGTTGGTTTTCATGATCCGATCGGAATTGATGTTTTCCCCCCTTCTCCACCCCCGCATCTTTGATTTTCAGGTTTTGACACAACAAGGCGTTTCATTTGATTGGTGGACTCATGTCGATAATGAAACAACTCGCTATCGATCCACAATTGTCGCTGGTAGTGCTCAGGAGATTTTCAAGTTCAACACCTTCAATGATCCGGCAAATGATTATGAATTGACGACGGCAATTCAGACGCAGTAAAAAAGAAGATGAAGCTGAACCCAATTTGTTATTTTATTTTTTCTTTGCAGATACGATTTGGGTACAATTGACGCTCGCTCAAATTATTGGGGATACCCGGGAACAATCGGTGTGGCGTCTGGCAAAATTCGTGATCACGAAGACTATCCGAGTTTGGTGAAGGTCGATTATAAGCCGGTTCTTGAGTCGAACACATCACTGGTTGAAGGGGACTGCCCAGCTGGCTGGTTTCAAGCTGGACATCAGGAGTTCAAGTCGTGCTTCTTGTTTATTGGCGCAAGTGTGACGTATCAACACGCCGTTGAATACTGTGAGCAGCTTGATGCGTTCGTTCCATACTTAAGAACCGATGATGTTCGACAAAAGCAGTTATCACAACGAATTGATGATATCAGTGTTGGAATGATAACAGATGCTGAAAGGATCGCATCTTACGGAGTAAAAATTAAAGCGAAGAAGCTCCAAGAATATTGATTGATTTTTTTTTCGCACAGGTTTCAAATGATATTCATGTCTGGATCTCATCTGTAAATGTTCCATCAACCCAATGCGCTTGGCTCAGCGCCAGAACGAATCGAATCGGAACCGTCAATTGTAATTTATTGCTTCCATTTGTTTGTGAAAAAGGTTTGTTTTGAATTGAAAAAGGAAAAGCATTGAGCTTCCTAATTTTTCAGGAACTCATCCGTACACTGAGCCAATTCTTTGGCGAGCTGGAATCATAATTGCGATAATAATTGGAGCGTGTTGCGTATTTTGCATTTTCCTGCTCATCATTTGCTGGTGGTGCAAGTCGCGAAAAAGACGCGAGGCTGTCGCCGAACGAAAAAGTATTGTGAGAGCCAGTATGAAGCTACAAAAGTCGGTGGTTTTCAGCGCGCTTCTTCGATTGAAACCCTTTTTTGTTTTTCAGAAAAGCACGAGAGCATGAGCGAAGAAATGGCGGAGGTGTTGCTCCAAGTTTGAGAAGTCACGAGTCGGCACATGCAAGTTTGGAGCCGTCAACGATTAGTGTCAATGAAATTCACAATAATTCATGGTAGAAATCATCTTCTTTCCATTTTTTTTTTCAGCTTTCTGAATTTTTCAGGAGACGTGGAAAATATACAAAATCACCAACTGATACAATTGGAACGGATTGTACAGAAACATCGGATCACACGTATTCCTACACGGATTTCAAGGGAACTAAGGAAACGATGTCGTCATCAACTAATCGATCATCATCAAAGTCCAGTTTTCCCTTCTTTTGCTTTTTTTTTTGAAGACAAGTTTCGAGGTTTCAGAACTACTTCAAAAAATCTGAATCCATACTCGGAAATCAGCGATGAGACTGATCAGCGAGCATCGACAATTCGAATGAGGATGAATCCAATACGAAGTGAAACATCATCTGATGCCACATCATGTAGCACTTGTACTCCAGATTCGGGTATTCAGAAAAAAAAAGTGAAAATTATTGATTTTTTTTTTGATTCAGAAAGAACATCGACGGCCACTGACATTTCATCCTACACTGAATCAACGATCAGCACAATTCAGAACGATGAAACGATTGGATCAAATCGAGCAGCGAACAATCGACCTGAAACAAGCCTGACGAGACCATCACAACCGCCAAAATCCCCAGCATATTTGAAACGATTTGAAGCAACGCAGCCAAGAGTTCAACGAGCACATCAGTCAGACTTTCTGTCAAAAACTTCAAACTTTCAACCGCTGCCAACCAACCCGAGGTTGGCCAAAAAAAAAAAACAAATTTTGTTTTCCATCAAACTTCAAGAAATTTTTGTTTTCAGATATCCGCCTGCTGCTCGTCATCTAGTCGAACTTCGTGCTCCGAATCAATTTGAAGCAGCGTCAACACCAGTGACAACAACAAGTAGATATCAGCCAAAAGCTAAAAAATATATCATTGAAACTACGATGTGATTTTTATTGATTTTTAGGTGTTTTTTTTTCAATTTTCTACTTCGGGTTTATTTTTCTTTTTTTTTTTCATTTTATGCCATTTTTGGTTATTGAAAATCATTTTCTACGTGTATTTTTCATGTAATTTCAAAAATTCAAAGCTTTTCCTCTGTTCATTTTATTTCCGAGCCCTTTCTTGCCTTGTATACATATCGATTTTTGTCAAATCTCAAATAAAAAAAGGGAAAAAAACCCATTAAAATTGAAATGGGATCGGCGGGGGATTTTGAAATGGAGAAAAAAAATCATAAAATTATTCAAATTAGAGACATTTGTGCACCACATTTTTTCAGCACCAAACTATCATTTCCGATAAGAATTTTGTTGCATCGACGACGACGACGACGACGTTTCCGGTGTCATTAAAACGTTTGCTCATTGATTGCACTTTGAAGCTGCTTCTGTTGTCGGAGAAAGGATGTCAAAACATTGAAATTCATCCAACCGCTTCTTCTTCTCTCTCTCTCGCTCTCTCTCTCTCTCTCTCTCTCTCTTATTGTTGCACTTTTAACCTTTTTGCTGAGTAGCTTCATTATATAGTAAAAACCAAAAGCTGTTGCATGACGAATTGCCTTTTCTTTTTTTTTTCTTGGTTGGCGCGAGGGTGAAAAATAATATTCATGCACATTTACATTGTATGTATTCAACCTACACATCCCGCCGCTTCATCATTCCTTCTCTCTTGAAACGAGACGACGTCTTATCCCAAAAGGGGCTCCCAATGGGGTCGCTGCCGCCGCCGCTGCTGGCTGCAACTGTCGAGCAGCAAGCAGCAGAAGCCGGTTCTCTTCACTCTCTCTCTCTCTCTCTCTCTCTCTCTCTCTCTCTCTCTCTCTCTCTCTCTCTCTCTTCCTCCTCGATTTCTAGCAAAAACTTCAAGAAACAGGACAATTGAAGAAGAGAAAATTGACGATAAAACGCGCCGCTTTATTTCCTTTTTCCTAGGCTTCTTCTCTTGTTCTTCAAGCTCCGCCCACTTGTCTATCTGTCTCTTTTCTCTCTCTCTCTCTCTCTCTCCATTTTTTTTTCTTTTCTGTCTTTGAGTAAGTAGTTTACTATACATATTTTTAATCTTATTTTTCCTCTTGACAATTTTCAAATTTTTTTTATTCGCAAGTTTCCTTAGAATTTTTACCAAAAAAAAAAAAATGACAAAAATTAATCAAAAAAAAAAAAAAAATTTCCTCAGATTTCTACATTTTTTCCTTGATTTTTTCCTATTTTTTCCCTGTTTTTTTCCCTTTTTTGTTAATTTTTCTGTGTTTAAAAATCATTTCTTCTCTTGAACAATAACAACAATTTGCATATAAATGTGCGTGTAAATGCATAGATTTTCCGAATAAAAAAAAAAGGAGAAAAGGAAGCGGAAAAAGACAAATTGATTGTAGAAGGGGCGGGAAGAAAAACAACAAAAATATAAATATTTAGCGCTGAAAACTCGTTTTTTCCAGCGTTTTTTCGATAGAACAAAAAAAATCGATAAAACCTGACTCTCTATTTTAAGCTTTTCCTCTTCTTGTTCCTCATCATCCGAATCCGATTCCTCTCCCCCCCCCCCTCTTTAACCGGATGTTCTTTCTCATTTCAATTCATTTGCAATTTATTTCTTTGGCTGGGAAGAAAATGTTCGAGTCGAGTCTCACCAAAGACGAAGAGAGGGAGAGAGAGAGAGAGAGAGAGAGAGAGAGCAAAACTTGAAGAAAAAAAAAACGAAAAATCACGGAAAATGGGAAAGGAGAGCAGTCCCACGAGATGAAGAAGCCCATAAAGGCATTTTGAGAAATCGCCTCATTTTTCTCATTTTTCAGGTCATCTTTTCGAAATTTCTAGGCTTTTTTTTCTTCACTTTTTTTTCTTTTGACTTTGACGAGAATTGGTCTTAATTTCTTCTTCTGTTTTCTTGAATTTTCAGATGTTTGAATCTTGATCCCCTCACCCCGTTAAACCGAGTTGATGATTTTTGAGCATCGCCGTGTAAACGAGACTTGGTTGGTTGATGTGTGAAAAAACCCCTGAATGATAAATGAATCAGAAGACGTCAAAAAACCATCCGCTTTGAACACACACAAAAAAGCGCCAAATCGAGAGAGAGAGAGAGAGAGAGAAATTGAAGGGTAGGGACGGGGATGAGACGGGGGGGGGGGGGAGGAAAAAAAGGGGTCCGAAGGGGAGGGGCGAAGAGGAGGCGGGTGTCAAAATTAAATCGGAATGAATACCCAAGAGTGGTTTGGTGTAACATACATACATATACAACACAGAAAGCACACACGAAGAAAGAAAAAGCAAAAGGGGGGTAGCGGGTGGGGGAGGAGGAGGAGGAGGAGGAGAAGGAGGAGGAGGAGGAGGAGGAGGAGGAGGAGGAGGAGGAGGAGGAGGAGGAGGAGGAGGAGGAGGAGGAGGAGG
Organism: Caenorhabditis drosophilae; assembly: GCA_963572285.1. Taxonomy (NCBI): domain Eukaryota; kingdom Metazoa; phylum Nematoda; class Chromadorea; order Rhabditida; family Rhabditidae; genus Caenorhabditis; species Caenorhabditis drosophilae. The sequence goes on along the minus strand of OY751564.1, from coordinate 6,779,102 downwards.
AGGAGGAGGAAACACACAGTCGATGACAAACAAGTTTCTTTTCTTCTTCTTTGTCAGCTTTTTCACCCGGTTTTGTTTCGTTTCGTTTGGTTTTTTTTTTTGTTCGTCTTCTGAAGAGTTCGATGTGAATGAAAGCAGAAGACGAAGAAGACGTTAACAGATTTTGAGACGAGAGAAAAAAAAAGGCGAACATCAATTTTGTTTTGTTATGATCAGTAAATGTATTCATTTTTTCCTTTCTCAGCTTCTTCCTCCTCTCTATTTTTCTACCGTAATCTTTAAATTTTTCTTTTTTGTTTAAACTCAGGTCAAAGATGCTCACAGAAGTCCACATATCGATGTCTACATTCAAATGTACATATGAGCTATTCAGCTCCGGATATTCAGAAGAAAGAGAGATCCGGATAAGAAGAGAAGACGAAGTAGAAGAAGAATACATTTCAGTGTGTTGTGTGTGTGTATTTGTAAGATGCGATTCGGAAGTATCGCATATACCAACTGAAAATGCCAATATCTTTTTTCCTCTTATTATTATTATTCCCTCTTCTCTTTCACTAGTACTTTTTTCGTTTTTTCTTTAATTTTTCTAAAATTCTTATTCTAAACAGAAGGAAAAGCAGGTGATGAAGCTTAAAAAATGTCCCGATTGATTTCAGACACAAAAGCCACAATTTTTCTCGTTAAAAATTCTTGATTTCCTCTTGTTTCTTCCTCTCTTTTTTTTTTCTTTTCGTTCCCCCCCCCCCCCCCCCTCTCTCTCTCTCTCTCTCTCTCTCTCTCTCTCTCTCTCTCTCTCTCTGTAATTACTGAAAAATTTGAAGAATTTTTCGCGCTTCTTTTCAGCATTCTCCGTATCGAATGATGTGGAGATGAAGAGGCGTCGATTATTATTCTGGAAACTTTGCGTTGTTTTCGTCGGTCTTCAATCGTTATTTCAAACGACGTCATCGACAAAATCGTCGTCGGAAAAGCGGAATGTCGTCAAAGGTTGCGTCGATATGCGTCGTTCAAATTTCGAATTTTTTTTCTTGCCGTTTCAGAAACGACGACGACGAATTTAACAGATCGAAGCGAGCACAGATCGAACGAGATTGATCAGAATGAAGTGGGGGAGGACACTGATCGATTGAGACGAGCGTTTGGAAAAACCGATTATTTGTTGCCAGAAAACTTCAAAACTCTTCGACGAGCTGATATTCCAGTGACTTATCGATTACACGACGATCTTCTTCGCTATTATCGGTGAGTTTTGTTGAGTTTCCACTGCGATTTTTGGTCCCCCAACATCGGGCTCCCCCCCCCCCTTTTCAACCTACGAAATTGAACTTCTAGAAACGAAGTTGTGCACTTTTCTGTTGGCAAAAAAATTCTATTTTTTGCCTATTTCGCTTTTCTTCTTTCTTTTTTTTTGTTGCGTTCAACACCGAAGAATCCTGATTAGTTTCTTTCATTGGTTCAGTGACGTCACGTCATCCATCATCGATTCCCCCCCCCCCCCCCCCCCCTTCTCGACCTTTATTGTTCTTTCGCTTTTTTTATGTGATCCTTCTTACCACGATGCTTTAATGGGAATCCACAACAAAATTAAAAAAAAACTCTCCCAGTGTCAGCGCTCCTCCAGTAAAAACGTCATCAGTGTCCCAACGGTCCAAAAGAATTTCGTTCAAAAGTGTGGCGCCAGCTCAGCTCTCTCTCTCTCTCTCTCTCACTCTCTCACTCAAATGAAAAGAGCACGATTTGAAATGAAATGAGATGGAGAGGGAGAAAAAGGGGGGGGAGGGGAGGGGGGAGAAGCGAAAAATGAGAAGAAAAGAAATCTCTGAAATAGTGCTCTAAATAAGTCTGTCAATCAAACAGAACAAAAATCCATGAAAAAAAAGACAAAGACTCTTATGTGTGTTGTGTGTAAGAAGGAAGGAAAAAAAGAGGAAAAAGTAAGTATTGTTTTGTTATTTTTTGTTTTGTTTTTTTTTTCGCAGTTTCAGCGCGCCTGGAAATTGAAAAAAAATGTGTTTTTTGCTTCATCTTCCCCCCCTCCCTCCTTTTATTTTTTTTTGTTGGCTGCTTCAAGAACCACCACCAAAAAAAAAAAAAGAAGAGGAAAAAGTATCAAATCATTATTTGTTGATGCTTAAATAAAGAAGGCGCGGATTGTCAAGAGAAAAACGAATCGGCAATTCCTTGAAGCCTGGGAGGGACGGGGGAGAGTTGAGTTTAATGAGGCCATTTATGTAATCATGTGGCAGAGTAATCGAGGATGAAGAAGACGAAGAAGAAGAAGAAGAAGAAGCTTGGGACAATTTAAGATTCTTCTTTTTTTTGCTTGCATACATAAAATCAACAATTTTCAAAAATACTTTTTTCAAATTTTCTTAAAAAAAATGAGCAAAGAAGAAAAAATGGGGGACCTCGTTTTCTTTCTTTCTTTTCGCCTTGACAAGCCTTTTTTAGGTTTGAAAGAAAAGGAGAAAAAAACCAAAAATTTGTATTCATTTCACTTTCCAACGACAAGAACTTTTTTGCAATTTCGTATTCGACCTTTTAGGAATCATTCCCTTTCCTTTCCACTTGAGCATTAATTCGAAATATGCTCTTTGAGCTTTTCGAAAATTCTCAATGAGCAATCAACCGAACTGCAGCAGGTGTTAATAGATTTTTTCCAATTTTTTTTTTTTGCTTCCTCTTTTTCATCTCATCATGCACATACATCCACTTAGCTTAAAATGACCAGAAAAATGAATCGAGAGAGAGAGAGAGAGAGAGAGAGAGAGAGAGGAGACCACTTTAATTCATTGTTCGCAAAAAAAAAGAAAGAAGATTCCATTCATTTTTCATTTTTTTCCGCCCTTTTTAAGAGGTTTCCAAATTGACTTCTAGAAAACGAATTTATCAAAATAGGAGGACAGCATGGGGTGGGAAGCTGAAATTGAGAGGTTGGAGAGAGAGAGAGAGAGAGAGAGAGAGAGAGAGAGAGAGAACCGAGAAGATGGAGGAGTATGGAAAGGTGGGAGGTCGGAGAGGTTTCGAACGACGAAAATGAGGAAAAAACAATTGAATTAAGTTTTATGTTTCAGTAAAAAGAAAAAAAAAAGAAAAAGGGGAGGAGTGAAATGAAGTTTTAAAATTGAAATAGAAGAAATGGTAATCAAATAAAGGAATTGAAACAAAAAAAAAAAAAATTCCAAAATCAATTAAAATGGCAACGCACACAAAATAAAACCAAGAAAAAAAAAGAAGAAGAAGAATGCGGGGGTGGAGTCTGGAAAAAATCGGCGAGATTTATTCTGGATTTTTTCAGAAAAGGCACTCGACCTGTGACACATCCGAAAAAAGTGATATCAGTTTCGATGAGCGTTTTCCTCTATCAAATTGTCAAATTGGTAAATAATTCTGGTTTCGTTTTTGTGAACAAAAAAAAAGAGAGAGAGAAGAATTTATTGATTTTTTGTTCTCTGAAGACGAAAAAAATGAACCCGTGGAGAATTTTATTTTCTTTTTCCAGGACGCCGTCAAAAATACGATAAGTCTTTCGGGAAGTTTTGAATTGGTGAGTTTTTGTCTTTTTTACGGGATTGTTTTGCTTGTTCTATTCGACTGCTTCTTCAATGCTTCTTTGGAAATTGAGGTTGAGCTGGTCTCAAATCCGTCATGTAATTGAACACCTTTCGATACCTTAAAAAATATCGATTTATTGATTTTTTCTCCTTTTTGTCCATTTCGAGACGTCATCTAAAACCTTTTCAACCATTTCGTCGAAATTCCGTTTGTATCAATTGTCACGACGCGTTCTTCCAACGTTGTTGAATTGATCAGATGAAACAAGCGTTTTGACTGAAAATCCATTTTCAGCCAAAATCAGTGAAGAATTTCCAAAAAAAAAGAAGAAAAGAAAAATAGCAAGAAAACCTTAACAATTTCTTTTCTCGAAATTCCAGTCATTGATTTTTTGTATTTGGTTTCTAAACGAATTTGAGTTCCTCGAACTGTTCCCTCTTCAATCAACATTAAACCTGAAAGATTGAGAGTGAGAGAGAGACAGAGAGACAGACAGAAGGATCGTCATTGATTTGATTGATTTACCGGTGTTTGTGACAAGCTCGATTGACACCAAATCATCGCCGCTCTTCGGCTTATTCATCTCAACAAATCCCGTATCTTCGTGAAATGGTTTCGACGTCAAAAAGCCGAACTCAACATGCACATCTTGTCCATCAAGAGTTTCAGCTCGAATTCTGCAACTTTTTCTCATCTCATCTCATTCCTTCTTGCCCTCCTCCTCCTCCTCCTCCTCCTCCACATCTCAATTCCCATGTAAATACAACAGGGGGGCACAAGCTGCGATGGTGTTGAATAAATGGTATCAGAATGGAAACAGAGAGAGAGAGACAGAGAGAGACAGAGAGAGACAGAGAGAGATGAAGCATAGCGTGTGTGAAGAGGTCGAAAATGAATAACCGATCCTCGGGGAATTGTCAAAACATTGAAGTTTTCAAAGAAATGGAGAAGGAGTGAAATGACGATGAGAAAAGTTGTCGACGGTTCCGAAAAAAAAAGAAGAAAAAAAAATGGAAACAAGGGAAATGGAATTATCAATTTCTTCATTCTTTTTTTTCTCTCTTTTTTCTTTCATGAAGAAAATTGATATACAAGATGGCTGACAAAATTCCTAACAAGGTGCCTAAGATCTAAATGAGCACAACAGAGTCACGCCTTCTCACGTCGAAGTTAGAGGTTAAATAAAATATGGAAGTCTGAATTCCATTTACTTTACCTGCTCCCCGAGCAGAGAAAAAAACTTATTTCCGAGCCTGTGTCGTGTCAGAATCAGAGGAGGATCAACCTTTGAACACCGTCTTCAAGAAAAGTTGTTACATTATTTCTATCGATTCTTATGAAGCCCGAAAGGAAGTTTATAGCATTGGCATGTTTTTTTTTCAATGAGAAAGCACCCATTTTAATAAAAGTCTCCATGCATATGATTGTATGAGCCAAACCCTAACCCCGTCCTGGCCCTTCCTTGTATACTTTTTTATGTATTAATAGCACTTTTTGAGCACTTGAAACTTGTTGTTTTAAACTTTTTTTCTCTGAAAAGAAGATTAGAAAACATGTAGAAGACATAAATACTTATGTTTTTATGATTTATGACTTCAGATGAGTACTTTCAAGGAATTTATTTCTCCTCTTTTTTTGGCTCCCCCCCCCCCCTTCCCCTCCCCTTTTCCATTTTCCGTTTTGTGAAGAAAAGCATCACCAATTTTTAGTTGTTTTCGGATCATATTTCAATTTAAAGCGGATACCTTGGAAAACATACAAAGGTAGAAATTAAAAAGAGAAGGAGAAAATGTTGGGAAGAAAAACTCACGAAATATTGACGGGCGGACGATCAAAAGCTGGAACTTCGGAGATTTGAACATCAAGAATCTCACGATATGGACCAGACATTGGTTCGGGAAATCGAAAATTGAACAGTTTTACTTTGGCTGATGAGAAACGATGGTTGAAAACCTGTGTTGAGCGTTTGTCCGTGATTCCCATCGGCCGACGAACCATTCGATGTTGTCCAAAATTGGTGGAAGAGGAATCGATAGCTCTAGACGTTTTCTCAGTCGATCTTGTTTCGGTGCGATGATTTCAAACCTTTTCCGCTCGATTTACACTGACCACAAGACAATGCGCAATTGTCGGCAAAGAATGGCGAGATTGGTCGTGTCCAACTACAACGATCCTCCGACTTCCATCGTTTGCAACTTTTGTAGACATCTTGACATGGTCCTATAGGAATCAGATGGAAATCAGTTCACAATCTTCATCGTCGTTCTTACTTCCACACTTTCGTCCCATCAATCCTTTCGGACACTCGCAACGATTACCCAGTCCAAGTTGAACACATTTCCCGCCGGCTCCACACGAATTCGAATCGGATGGATCGCAAAAATCAATAACTTAAAAAAAGAGATTTGTTTGTCATTGTGTCGATTCTTTTCATTTTCGTTTTCTTTTTCAAAACCAACTTGTTTTCGACATTGTTTGGCAATTTGATAACGAAATGAAAAATGAAAAAAAAGCGGCAAATATGATAAAAAATTGTGATGAATTCATTGTGGATCTGAAAATATCTAGCCAAGATGGACGAAAGATGTCATAAAAAATCGAGACGGAGAGAAAGAGAGAGAGAGAGAGAGAGAGAGAGAGAGAGAGAGAGAGAGAGAGAGAGAGTCAAAGAGGGAAGAGAGAAAATGTTATGAATTAGAATAAATTTAAAAAAAATGCATCAACAAAATATTTTCAATGATTTTTCTTTCTTTCACTTTTCTCCATTTTTCGTTTTTCTAAGAAAACCAAACCAACGGCTAGTTCTCATGTGCGTCGTTGTGTCCAATTTGCATAATTTGTTGCGCAACAAACGACAATCAATAATAAGATGATTAAGAAAACAACCAAAAATTGCCCTTCTCCTTTTCGAAAAAGCGAAATTTAACACGATCTCGCACATCAAAACGAAAAAAAATAGGTCCTGGCCGGGTTCGAACCGGCGACCTTCTGCGTGTGAAGCAGACGTGATAACCACTACACCACAGGACCGTACGAGCATTTTACGCTATGTAGAGTATCAATAACGAATGATAAAATCGAAAAAATGAACCCGGAGTTTTTTGAAACACTGTAATTATTGAAAGAAAAGCAACAAAAAAAAGAAGAAAGTAAAGCAAGCAAGGTCACGAATAAAAAGATATTAAACGATAGTGAGAAGAAGGAGGAAGATAAAATGAAAAATGAGAAAGTAAATACTTGATAACCAACCCAATCGAATCACGGAAGCAAATTACAGTTGTAATGTTACAAAACTAAACATCAAACACAGCTTAGCTGGAACTAAAATAATTTTCGATGAAAAAAGACAAAATGGGGGGGGGGGGAAGAAGAAAAGAAACAAAAAATTCCCAAATTTCAGTATTGGGAAGACGAATTTCTCAAATGGAATCCGGAAAGTTACGAGGGTGCCGAAGAAATTTTCCTGTCAAGCTCAGATGTTTGGATTCCCGAATTTTCGCTTTATTACAGGTAACAAAAAAAAGTTTCAGTCATTTTTTCCAAAAACTTTGTCAGCTTTGTTCAGATAGAGAGAGAGAGAGAGAGAGACAGAGACAGAGACAGAGAGAGACAGAGAGAGAGACAGAGAGAGAGACAGAGAGAGAGAGAGAGAGGGAAAGAGAAAAAAAATTCTCCAATCGAAAAGTGTGAAATATCTTCATCATTTTTTCACTGAACACTCGTCAAAAAAAAAAAAATTTGAACGCGTCGATTTCAAATGATAAGAAGCGAACTCCCTTGACTTTAAAAAACTTCTTCTGCAATGTTTTCCTAATTTGACATCTTCTTTTCTAAAATAGAAATAGGAAGTAGAAGAAGAAGAAAGATGAATATAATAATATGAATATGCAGATAGTATAAGCTATGAGAACAAATGGTGTGTCGAAAAAAAAGGAACACGTTCCATTCCTCCCTCTCCTCCTCCTCCTCCTTCTCATAATCAATTTATATCCATTTATACATCATATGTACCTCTGATCGATTTATTCCCTCCCTCCATTTCTCTCTCTCTCTCTCTCTCTCTCTCTCTACGAAACAAACAAAGACGCCGTTGAAACTGTGCACTTGTTAAACAAGAAAAAGAAAAGAAAAAGAAGGATTTCAGCTTGAATTTCAATGACGTTGTTAAACTACAATCAAACAATGATATTCGTGTCAATTATACTGGTCATATTCGTTATTATATTCCATTTTCATCTGAATCACTTTGCAAACTTGACGTCAAATTTTTTCCGTTCGATGTGTAAGAAAAAAGCGATTGAATTCAAGAGTAGTCACTGAAATGATGTTTGCAGACAGCAATGCACACTTTTGTTTGGATCATGGGCTCATTCGAATGACTCAATCAAATATTCTCTTTACACTGATAAATTATCATTGATTGATTTTTATGATAATCAAGAATGGGAATTGGATATGAGAAATAGCACGGTTCGATCTGATGGATTTCTTTATGATTATTTAGATCCGCCACTTTTCTGGGAAATGATTATTATTGATCTTGTGATGGTTCGACAAAGCTTCTACTATGGTTTCTCTATTTCTCATTTCTCTATTTTTTCATTTTTCTTTCTTCAGTTTTTAACCTGGTTATTCCAAGTACAATGATTACTTTGGTATCAGTGATTGGTTTTCACACTCCAAGCACAAGTGGAAGAGTCAGGTTAGATTTCTTTTTAATCAGTTCAATTTTTTTTATAAAGAACACAGCTCAACATAGAGTTACAGTAATTTTTGAAACAAAAATTTATTTCTTGGCTCAACTTTAAACATTTATAAAGTAGGGAATAATTTAAGAGATGCGAAATTTCGTTTGGGAATTATGACATTGATGAGTATGTCAGTTATATTATTGGCAATCGTTGAAGACATGCCGAAATTCAGTATGAGTACAAATCGACGAGGTCGAGGATCATTTTCAGGAATCCCACTGATTGGTACCGTTCAGCTTCAATAAAACATTGAAACAAATGCCCGTTTCTACTTTTTGCAGGTCTTTATTATTTTATTCTTCTTGCCATTATTGGTTTGAGTACTGTTACAACTTCAATGTTTGTTTATTTGGAACGAGAAGTTCGATCAACACAAGTTGTTCCTTGGTATCTAAAATGGTTGTCATTTGACATATCTCCTGCTAGAATTGCTAGGTAACTACTTGTACATTGAAAACAATGATTCAGAGAAAATTTGAATACATTTTTAGAAAAATATCCCGATATCATACTCAAACTCTCACTGAGCCACCATCGGTAAGAAATGTTTTTTTTTCTTAATTAAAAAAAAAATACTATCGTTGTTTTGTTATCATTTTGCATGAAAATCAAATTTGACCTTCACAGGAGCATTTGCTCTCGAATGGGCACGTTCGTACGGGTATTCGTGACAAGGCTCGAGGTGTGGCCTCTTCTCTTCTTTCCTTATTGCCACGTCCAAGTCAAGATAATGGCAACAGTAGTCCGTTTCACATGCAGCACATTCACGCTTATCAACAGGTTCATTCACATTTGATTTTAAAATTTTAGTTTAGCCTGCCCTTGTTTGGTTATTTTTTGTGATTCGGTGACAAAAAATATTATTTTAGGACTCGACGCCACCGAGGGAAGCAATCAGGCGAAGGCTCAGCTTGTCGCATTATGATAATTTGTTAATCTATCAGTATTACGAGCAAGTTTTAGAAGATATTGTAAATGGTGTTACTAGAATGGACAGACTTATAACGGAAATAAAGTAAAAAAATTCTTTGCGCAAATTTTATACAAATTAGTTAAATTCAGACAAGAAATGGTGGCACTAATTCCGCAGGATGATTCTAAAACAAAATGGCAAGCAGTTATTCGAAGACTAGAAGTTATCTCACTTATTTTCTACATTTCAGTACTTTTTATTACCATGTACTTATTCTTTTATCATGATTGGTATCGAGTTATAACAAATTTCGTTTTTTTTAATCATAATTTTAGGTACTGTGCGATTGGACATAATCCCTGTGGTCAAAAGAACTTGAAATGCCCTTGGATGATCCATACATCAGACGATTCGGCCTGTGAACACAATACATATAATTAAATCCTATCATCAAAAGCTATTGTTTTTGTTTTACCGGGTTGATGTTTTAATATTATTTTTTTTGCTCATAAAATTTTAAACATGGAAACTTTTGAATTTTCATTAGAAACAATCAACAACAGTTTAAGAAATTTACTTAAGTTCTTTAACTTGGATGCCTGGTGGAAGAGATTGTTTGAGCTTTTCAGCCTTGTCTTTGTCCTGAAAAATTTTATTTACTCAAAGCTTAAAATATTGGTAAAAAATTGTTAAACAGAAAGTCTCAATTTAAACTAATAAATGTTTTCCTGATGTGTTTTTATCATCAAGATTAAAACTATATTAATTATTAATATAAATTAGCTTTTTGTTCAAACTTCAAACTTTAAATAAAAATAAAAACTCACTCCAACAACCAAAGTGTACAAGTATTTGCTGCAGCGGACCTTGAACTTGGTGCTGGTGTTGTTCTTCTTTATTTTAACAGACTTGGCATCCTTTCTGCGGGCCTTGACAAGGAATTCCTTGATTTCTTTGATTTCCTTTGGCATGGTGATGGTGATTACCTGTGAAAAAATTTTTAAACTTATATTTTAAAATTTAAAATAAGAAAAAATTGACACGAATCACACAAACAGTACCATTTTCGAAAAAAAACAACTTTTTAAAAACCATATATAGGTAACTTAATTTTAATAAAAAATAAAATAACGTTACTGATAATTTTTGAGAACAAAAAATTGAAAAATTCATTTACAAAATCAGTAAATTGAGGGAAAAAAAGAAACGAAAAAGAAAACCGAAAAAAAATTCACTACTAGTGGTTACGGTGTCTCTGAGTAGCATGTGTCAAAGACGCTGCGAGACCTAAGTGAAAAACTACGTGCGCCTTTAGCGAAAAATATGAAGAAGTTGCTTGTTAGGCTTTTGTCACATTTCAAATTACTGAAAAAAATTATTTTTAAATATATAAATGATTGAAAAAAGTATAATTTAAAAAAAAATTAATTAAAATAAGTCCAGTTTCCCTTTAAAAAAAAATTAAAAATGTTAAAAAGGTTTCAGTAAAATTAAAACTGTAAACTAGGTTTTCAACAAAAATTTTTTGTATCTTTTTTTTCAAATGTGTTGCTTTTGGTTTATAAAATATTTCTAACATTTAAAATAAAAACCCAAATTCTAACATATAATTTTAAAAGTTCATACATACTATAAACTTAACCAACAAATTGAAAGGAAAGAGAAAAAAGCTTCCTAATTTCGACTACTCTTTAGCAAAAATTGATTCAAACATTAAATAATATTAACAAAGGTGCAAAAAAAAGTTCAAAATATGCAGAATCTGATCAGTCTGAAAATGTTTAGGAACATTAGTTGATCTCATTGTAATCAGCAGAATTTTCATTTTTTAAAGATTTTATTTTTTCTTGCAAAAATCCCAAAAAATGATTTCCTTTGTTGAATTAAAAAAAAAATTTTTTTTTGGCTCCAAAACCCCAAATTAATAAAAAGTTGTGACGAAAAAAGACGGTGTTTATTTTTCGACATTTATTCGGCTTATTCCTATGTTAAAACATAAATGTGCAATTAACGAGTCGCTTGTTTTATTATTTTCAGAAAACCAAAAATTATTTTTTTCTCTCTCGGCTTTAAATATATGAAATTCAATGCTGGAACCATTCAAAATCTGCTCGTCAGCACATTTTTTAGGCTCACCCGAGTTTCATCGAATCACATTGAATATAATGAGCTCTGTTGAAATGCCGATTCATGCTTTTGGGGTTTTTGTTATTTTATTTAAAACTCCGATTAAAATGTATTCAATTAAATGGGCGATGCTTAATTTAGAATTATGGTATTTTTTATTTATTTTTTAAAATATTTTATTAAAAATAATAAAAGAAATTTCAGGAATTTATTAACCGATTTTGTTCTCAACAATCTTACTTGCCCTTTCATTTTTTTCCCGATTTTTGCTGGTTTTCCATTAGGAATTTTGAATCATTTGAAGATCAGCATAGCATTTCAAGGATATTTATATGTTACCTGTTTTTTTGGTTTGTTGTTCTTTCTGGGGTTCAACTAGGAAAAAACTTGATTTTCTAAAGCTTCCAGAAAATTATTGATTTTCTTTTTTAAGGAATAATTGAATTTCAGGTACATCAGTTGCCAGTTTATGCTTGTTTGAAAATCGTTTTTATGTGATAAGCGGGAAGAGGAAGAATTCAAATAAATTCCGACTCATTTTCTATTTTTTCAATTATTTTGTGGCTTTCGTTTTGTCAATTCCAATCGTCTTAACAATTCCAGAACAAGAATCATCAAAAGCTCAAATTTACGAGGTTACAAAGTTACAAAAAAAAAAATTAGTTTTTTATTTTTCAGCTTTTCCCTTGTTTACCAATAGAATATTCTGATAGATTATTCGTTTATGCGATTGACATCATTTTTCCGGTGATTATTTGTGCATCAGGATTTTCATTGTTCTTTATTCAAACCATTTTTTTCCTTCTTCGAATTATGCTTCTCCTTCAAAATAATGTTTTAATATCAAAATACACGAAACAACTTCAAGAGACAATGCTCAAAACATTGTGTTTACAAGTTTTCATTTCTTTTGTCGTCGGTTATGCTCCTTTTACAATTGTGCCAATTCATCTTTATTTTAAGATTTATATTCAAGGTTAACAAAAAAACAAAACAACATTTTTTTTTAAAGTTTTTTCAAGTCGAATAATAATTGCAGCTGTGAATAATATTTGTTTCTGTTTAGTTTCTCTTCATGGAATGATTTCAACAATTGTTATGATATTTATTCATCGACCGTATCGCCAATTACTTTTTTCCTTTTTTTTCAAATTTCAAAATTCAAAAACTCCAGTTGTTGTTCCAACAAGACACAGTGCAAGCTTTATTAAATCTTGAAACCCTCCCCCCCCCCCCCCTTCTTCGTTTTTTTTAAATTTTAATTTCAAATAAAAAACATTTTTCATTAAAATAATATTTTTGTCAAACTTAATTTACTTTTCAATTAAAAATAAAAACGAAAAAAAGGTGCGAAATATTAAAAAATCAAAAAAACATGACCTGCCAGATGTAAAAAATGTTTTTTTTGTTAAAAAAATAATTATCAAAATGAGTTTTTTTTTTTTCACAAAAAACATTATTTTTCAACGCAATGGGAAATAAAAATAATCAAAAGGATTATTTTCAGACATTGTCGTGTCTGAAATTGGGATTACTTGAAAATCGATTTCATGTTCTTAAAGGAAATTCGGTGCAGGGAGAGGAGCGGAGCACAAAAAAAAAGAAAAGAAAAGAACATTCTTTTAATTTTCAATAGAAATGTGGCAAAACTGAAAATATTCGGAATTTGTTTACGTGCTTCAATCAGAATTTCCATTATTTAAAAAAAACGTGAAGTTTCTGAAATTTTTTTCTGAAATTCTACCATGGCAGTGTCTCTTCGAGTTCAATTTTAATCCAAACTTTGCTTTTTGACATTTTGCAGTCCGACAAGTAAAGTACATTTTTCGTTGTAAAATATTGAAAACCAGTTGGCAACTACAAAAATGTCTTCAACATTTTTTTTTTGATTACCTTGTGGCTTCTTCATGGACGAATTTCTCGAAAAAATCGAATTTTTTCATAATTTTTCAAATATTTTTATTGAAGACTTCTTGAATTTTCATTCAGCTTGATTTTTTTAAATTTTTTCTTTAATGTCAAAGTATTTCAATGTAAAACTCGTTTTGTTTTCATTAAAAAACTTGATTAAAAATCAAAAATTTTTAATGCGAAAAAGGGCGAAATTAAATTTTAATTAAAAACTACAAAAATATGTTGATAATTATCAAAAAAAAAAAATGAAGAAGAAAAAGAAGAAAGAAAAAAGAACATTTTGCAGTTATTTATTTATTTGTTCAATTTTCGAAATTTTAAAAAATTTTAGTTGTCAACATTCCCTGATGGATGCCCTTCTATTATTGTCACTGTTAAATAACCTTTTAAATATGTATTTATGTATTGACGCGACACTAAAAAAACCTATCCTTTCATCTTCCTCCTCCTCCTCTTTTTTTTTTTGCTGAAAATTCACTTTTTCAAAATTTTCATTCATCGTCTTGAAAAAAGTGTGAATCAATCGTCATGTGGTGTCTTTGAATTGGCTCAAAAATCATTTGTCCTTTTTGCTCGACAAAAATGTGACATTTTTCAGACATCCAATGAGTCATGATGATGCTTCTGATCTTTCTATTTTCTCTAGTTTCGGAGACAAAAAATCTTTTTTTTTTTTTTTGTAAATTTAAGTTCAAGTTTAATTTCCAGAACTAAAAACCGCCAGGTTGCTTGCTATTCGAGTTTTTAGGTGACAACAAAAATTGTCGACACTTTGCACCTTTCTTCTTCTTCATCAACGTGTCCCTTTAAATGACCGTAGTTTAAGAAACGAACAGTTATCCATTTCCCTTCTCATTTTCACGTGATTTTTATCGTTTTTTAAAAATATTCTTTCATTCTTTCAATTGTTGAGTTAAGGACAACCCATTTTTCCCCTTCTCCCCACCGTATATTTCGTATTGAAAAAATTTGAAGAAAAAATTTATTTTCATTCGTTGGCCGTAAACTTTTTTTGTTGAAAACATTTTGTTTTCTAAATGTTTCACCATCATCGGCTTCATTATTCTTTGAATGTAGTTTGCTCATTAAAAAAGAGCAAAACGATAAGAAAACTTGTCGGGAAAAAGAAAACGTTCGAAAATTTGCTTGAAAAAATGATCTTTTTCTGTCCTTTTCACTTTCTTTCCTGCCTTCATTGATTTTTTCAATAGAAATTTGTTGATTTGTCCCAGTTGGTACCACCTCAAATAACAAAAAGAAAATAAAAAACAAGAGAAAATTGTTTCGAATATCATATGATATTCATTTTAGATGTCGAACAAATCAAAATCTTTGCATTTTTTCGACCGAATTATTTTGTTTACTTTTCATTTTTTCTTTTTTTTTTTGTCCTCAAGACAATATTTTTCCACTTTTTGTTCTTTGATTTTTGTTTTTTATTAATACAAATTTATTTTTTAAAAAAAGACGAAGAAAAATGTTTCGAAAAATATTAATTTATATGTTTATTCAAAATTTATTTGGGCTTATCAAATACTACGGTAGATTTTCAATTGAAATTTGATTAAAAAGTTAAAATTTACATTTTTAAAAATGTTGCCCCTTTTTCTTTTGATTACTGTCAATATCATAATTTTTCTCATTGATTCAAAAATTATCTGATATTGTTCGCTTCCCTTCTTCCCGTTCTTCTCTCTCTTCCTTCACCGTCGCGCACAACCAACTATGCTCAGCTGAAGTTTGAGTTGTTAAAAATTTGGAGCAAAATTATTCGATGAATATATTAATTTTAATTCAAATCCTCTTTTGTTGTTTTCCTTTTTCTTTTTTCGCCCTTCGTCTAATTTTTGATGTTTTATTTTTTCTCTCTTTTTTAAGTTAAAGAAAATGAAAAAAAAAAAAAAACAAACAAATAAACCCGAACTTGATTTCAGACTTCTTCTTCTTCTTCTTCTTCTTCATCTTTAAAATGACATCATCGAATTTTAATAATCCGTTATTTTTCGTCGTTTTTCTCACTTTTTTTGTATTTTCCAATGGAAAACCGACAGCAGCGGATTATGATAGACAACAATGTGTCTCCATTCTTCTAGCAAAGTTCGATGCATTTTGTAACATTGAAAATTCGAAATGTTCACCATTTCGTCGATCACCGGAAAAATTAGGTGACGAGTTTTTCTCAAACAAATTTTCAGCTTCTTCCTTCTAAATAAAAAACGAGCCTCTTTTGAACTTACAGAAACTGCTCTTGAATGTTGCCGAAAAAAATGCACATTTTCACAGCTCGAGTCATTGTGCTGCTCACCGATCAAATTCCAATTAAAAGATCTCTATCTTTTGACATCATAATACGTTAGAAAATAAAATAAAAAGAAAAAAAAACTTTAAGTACCCAGCGTTTGCCAATGTGCAGAAAATGTACATAATTGATTAGGATTCAAATTCGACATTCAATTTGTTTCACTTTTTATTCGTTTTCAACAAATCTTACTATTTATTCTTTTTTCTCGTTCAATTTTCGATTCAAAAAATTTGGAGGAAATTTAAATAAAAATTGTTATTTTTTTATTCACAAAATGTTATTTTTTAGTAAAAGCCTTACATGTATAAAAATTAAAATCACAGATTATCCAAAAAAAAAAACACTGAAAAAATATTTACATCATTTTAATTTTTGAAAAAGAAAAACTATCGATGATTGCCAGAGGTTAATGCTTCGTTATAACAATAAAAATGAGCAAGTGTCGAATCGGGATATCTTACAAATGCACTTATTGCTATTTTTTTGTTACAAACTACACATTCGCTTGATAAATTGATAACTATTTTTGTTGATTCAGCTTCACGCTGCTTTGCTTCTTTTTTCGCTAGTGCACATTGTGAAACGCATTTTTGAAGATGTCGCTAAATAAATTTAAAGTTCAAGTTAGTTTTGAAAAATTTTTAATTGATTACTGTATTGGCTTGCTGATTTGTAGTTTGCAAAACTGAATGAATTGCTGATGAAACAATTCGAAGAGGTGTATTTGGTGGAAGCATATTTAATGCGGATACTAAAAATTGTTTAAATTATTTAAAAAACTCAAGTTGGATTTTTATAATACTTGTATCAATTTTATCAGCATGTTTACACAAAATCTTAATAGCCGAATTTACATCAGCTAAATTTGGTCCGCTTGTTGTCGATGAAACTTCAACAAGCGTCGATGTTTCTGAAATATCATCTTGAAATGATCCAATCGGTGAAGTGATTTCATTAGAGTCATTTTGTGGTAGTACAAGTGCTCGGAATAATTGCAGAAAAACCTGAACGAAAAATTGATCCGTTTTGACCGTTTTGTCTGGAAAAAACCTGCGAGTTTACTTCATCATAACGACTGTAATAAAGATTGCAATAATTTTCAGCTTCTTCAATGTTTTTCAAAGTTTTTATATAAATCGAAAGAGCTTGATCATGCTGCTTTAATCTTCCTAATATCAATGCTCTTTCTTCATAAAATGCATGAGATGCTAATTGAAGAAGAATTGTTTGTGGGCTATACGAATTTGAAATTTTCAAGAATTTTAGCAATTTTTGACGATACGCTCCTAGATCCCCTTCTTCTTCTCCAGCTCTTGTTATATTTTCATCTAAAATTCATAACAAACATTAAAGTTTTTTTTTTGGAAACTACCATCTGGAAAAGCATGAACATAATCTTTGAACAAAGCGTTAACTTTTGCTACATAATATTCAAGCAAAGTTTCATGAAAAAACACTTCTTCCTCATCCCATTTAAAAATTATATGCTCTAAATATGGAATTAGTGCTGCAACACAATCTGATTTCATAAATTCAACAACTGCTTTCCTATCTAAATTTCGTGCCATTTCAGTTTCGTCACTTGTGAAAATCTAAAAACAATTCATTCAATTAATTTTAACAACATCCATGTGTTTTTACTTGGACACCAGCTTCTAAATCTTTGTTTAAAACCCATTTCGCATATTTGAAAATGAGGGATAAATTCGAATTTCCTAATGATTGTAAATACTGAACGACTTGCTCAATTGCATTTTGAAACATAGGCTCAGCGTCAGGCTTTGTTGATTGCTCAATAAGCAAATCAAGAGCTGAAGATTTACAGTAAAATTTATGTCATTTGAAGAAAAAACAAAACCCATTTCATGTTTTTTTCGAGATTCATAAAGAACAAAAAGTGAACTGAGACGGCCCTCATTTCGAAGGATAAGCTCGGCATCATCAAAAGAGCATGCGTTACTTGGCAAGCGAATTAAAGAATCAACGAGAGTTGGTTTTGTCTAAAAAAAGTCGCTTTTTTTTTGTTTTTTGAAAGTTGGAAAACTTTACTTTTATGTAACATTTTAGAAGTGTTGTGTCAACAACTCTTAATGCTAACGTTAGTTTATTAAAATCGTCAATTTCAGACTTTTTGATTCCTCCACCAGCTTTTTCTCGATTATAATGATCAATTTGTTGAGCATATTCTGTTCGAATCTATATTTTAAGTAATTAATTAATACATTTCAAATATTTTTACCGCTGATAAAAAGTTTCCTAATGCCAACATTGCTCTCATTCGATCATTTGCTGGTAAATCAAGCGAGTTCCAGCTTTTTTTCATTCTTTCTGGTAGAAGATCCGGGAACATTTGGATGATTGTTACAACATCTGAAATCCTAATTTATTTAATTTTTAAAATTTGTTTTAACCAGTTTTAATTTCGCCAAAAAGTGCAAAGGATTCATCAAACTTTCGCTGATTAAACAAATTTATTGCGGCTTGTTTTTTGATTTCGATTTTATTTTCTTCAGAAAAAATATTCGAATTATCAGCTAACTGAATTGCTAAATCAAAGTGACGATCTTGAATTAAGTAAGAAACATTTTTTCGTAAGTTTATTGAAGTATCCAGAATCCAAATGTCTGAAATCGATCCGACGAATACGTTTCCTCTGTAAATTATTCGAATAATTAAAAAAAAATTAATTTTATTTGTTGACCTTTGTCCATTACACAAAGTTATTGCTTTATTTAGTGACATTGTTTGAATTACTTTCCCATCAAACGAAGATCGAACTTCAACTCTTCCTTTTGAGAGCATTGCAACTAAATAAGGTGAATCATATACTAAAAAAAATATTTTAGACTATTTTAAACTTTTAAAAGTTTAAACCCAATTGTTTAGGAATCTCCGAGAATTTAAACTCTTCTGGTGCTCGATTTCCTTCTAAGTTAACTGTGACCACGCTTTCATTGCGAACAAAGGCGACGCGATTTCGATCCTTCATTGGAACAATTATTGGTAGACTATGAAAGTTTAATAAACGTCGAATAAATCCATTCCAGCTCTAGAAATAAATAATTGGAATAAACTTTTGATGCTTAAAAAAAATAAAATAAAAAATAAATTTTTACCTCGATTTTTTCTTTTTTGTCGCGTTGCATGGTGAGCATAAAATATTCATCTCTGACTGAAAAGAATACAGTTTCACCAATGCATACAATCGATGTTGGCGTATCAACAAATACGGGATTATAATCAAAAGCGACTTCAATAAACTCTTTATTATTATCCTTTTCGCCCCATTTGAAAAGAAAAAGCTTCTTTTTCGATGACACAATTACGTAGAGAACTCCAGAACCTTTAGGACAAAACTTTGCAAATGTTTGAACGGGTTTAACTTTGTGTAAAAGTGTTTCAACTGTATACATTGCGTCACCAAGTCGATGAGCAACAAGCTAAATAATAATAATTTTTATAGAAGCTTTCTTTTAAATTGAAAAAAATAATAATTTTAAAAGGGCTGAACATTACTTGGCCATCTGATACGCAAAGCAAAATTTCTTCTTGTTCACAAACTCTTAGTTCTAGAACAGCTTTTCTTTCAAAATTTTTGCAGATATTTGTAAGCTCAAAACCGCGACGATCTGAAGACGTTAAAAAAATGATTGAGAAATTAGACATACAAAAAATTACTTGGCGAAACTGTGTACACGTATAAATGACCAGCTTTTCCCCCAGCTAAAACGCTCTGGCTGGACCCTGAGGAAATTTTTTGTGAAGCTTGAAGTTAAAGTTATTTACCTTGATATGCTAAACATGTTACTTCTACTGGTAATCGAAGAGCAACTTCACTTGGTGTATATGCTTCAAACATATTTCATCTGGAAATTTATGTTTTATAACTTTGAATAAATTATTAAAAGAAAGTAATCAAAAATATATTGCATTTTACAAAAATTAAAAAGTCAATGACCGATTTTTTCATATCGAAAAAACTCGGCCATTTTTGTTAGGCTTTTTTATACTTCATGAAAAATTAAATAAAAAACGACACTATGAATGTTTAAAATAATTCTTTTTAAACATATAAATTTATTAAAACTCACAGTTTTTAATTCAATACAAAAAACGTATTTCACAATTTAAAAAAGATAAGGAAGAAGCGGATTTTTTCTTTTAGGTGCACATTATTAAAACGAGCAATATAAATAAAATATTCAAAGGAACCAGTACAGTAGAAAGTGCGCTCTATTATTACAAATTTCCTTTTTTTAGCACCCATTATCTCCATAAAAATTTTAATTTTTAAAATCACTACTGTATTAGAAAATTGAAGAAATGAAACGAAAGTTAAAAGTAAGTCAAAAAGAAATAAAAATAACCAAAATGTTTAGGCAGAAGATTTAAAACTCGATTTAAGCAATATTCCTCCCAGAAAATTATTCAACAAAAAATGGATCGTAAGTTTCTAAAAAATATATATTCAAAAACTTGAAAATATTCAGATTCTTGAAAAATTATTGCCACGAGGAGCATCACATTGTTATCTTGTTTGCGACAAAAAAATTGAAATTTTTGTATTTTTCATTGTTTTTTCGTGTTGAACAATTGAATGAACTTCAGGGAATTTTATATTTGGAAACAAAAACTGAAGAAATTGCCTACCTTGAAAACTCGATTGATTTTTTACTCAAAGTTTGAAAAAAAAAATCAATAATCGGGGAAATTATCCGTTTTCAGCAATTCACAATTGGAAATTCTCATAGATTTGTTACAATAATAGATAGCGGGTATTTCGAAGATCAACTTACTTATATGGTTACACTGGAAAAGGAAGGCCCATCACTTTTCCAACTACTTGACTGTCTTAAGAAAAATAATCAAACATTTTTATCGCCACAAACAGCATCGTTTTTAGCCATTGATATTTTACAAGTAATTAATTTGATGAAAATTTTGTTTTTTATTTTTCAAATTTTTCAGGTAATAGAAATCCTTATTTCAACTGGTCATACAATCAGAGTTTTTGATCTAAATCAATGGAAGTTCGATGTAAAATCGAGAATGTTTTATCTGGCAGACCCAACTGATGTTAGTTTATTTTTAAAGAGATTAAAACTGATTTTTTTGTAGATTGGAATTATTACTGACAAAAGATATTCGCATATTATTGGAAAAAATATAAAACACATAAAAGGAACCAACGTTGGATGGAACGGTTTTAATAAATACGCACCAATTCAATATTTCTCAGATAAATCAAGTTAATTTTTTTCCTGTAAATTTTAATATACCGAAGGTGTTTAGACCATCGAATGTCGGAACTCGATATGATAGAAACTCTCGTTTATTTACTATTCGACTTGACTTGTTCTTCTGTTCCATGGAATGAAGATTCTATTAACATTCTTGAAAGAAAACGATTATTTCTTGAAAATATTGAATCATCGACGCTTCATTTAAAATCATTTGGAAAAGTGTAAATGAAAAATTTTTGCTGTAAAGAATCCCTAAATTTTTAATACCGTGTTTTCAGACTTACACAAATGTCTGAAATTGTACTAAACAGAAAAAATATAATTGAAAAATATGAAAAACTACCAGTTCGAAATGGTGCTTGGTGCCCGAATGGGGATCGAGCAAGCTCATTAATTACAACGGTTTTTTTTTAGTTTTTTCATCGCTATTTTTCATAATTTAAATTTTAGGTAAACTATGATAGTATTGTTAATAATTTCAAAAATATTATTTGTAATAATGAAAAAAATCATAAATTATGGAGAGAGATGATACTTGATTGGGAGACTGAAATAACGCATACCGTAAAATGAATCTCAATAAAATTAGTATATTTAAATTTTGTTTTTAGCCAGAAACTTTTAATCGTGTTTTCATGATGCAAAAAAACGATTTTCTAAAAAAAAAGGTTGAAAGTGCACGAATTTCAAACGCTAAACAAATTCATTATCAAATTATTAATGAGCATTTTCACATCGAGGTATTATTGGCTTTTTTTTAAAAACATTTTTTATTCTCAGGAAAAACTAAATAAAACAATCGTCGAAAAATATGTAAATGGTAGTGGTCAAAATAAAACAAATTGAAAGGTAATTTATGGAAAAAAGTTTATATATATAATATATACAAAAATATCAATTAAATACGTAAAATTATTATTCATTCAAAGCTTGATTTCGAAAAACTTCAATTAGGTTTGCAATTACATGATACAAAACGGTCCAAGCTTCACGTGTTTCATCGTCAATTTGATAACCATTGCTTTCTTTGACAACTTCCAATACAGGTTCAATCATATGCTGAACATTTAATTGTTTTAAAGAATCCTCGACAAGAATATAACTAACTATAACGTGATTCCGTTGGACATTCCATTTTATATGAGCTAGTGAAATTCGTGCTAATTGCTTCCCCAATTTTTGCTCATCTCTCATAGAATCAATAATTTTTCCAAGACCTTTTAAATAAACCGAAGCGTGACGTCTTAAAAGAAAAAAGAAAAGTTTTTATTTGATGGAAGAAATGAGTGAGCACCTTAATTCGATTGCATTCATTAAGGATGAATCAGGAATAGCGCGAAATTGTGGCCAAATTAATTTGTAGCGTGGATATTCAGAAAACAATCTGAAAATTAATGGATTTTGTGAATCATTAAAAAAAATTTCCAAACTTCACAAATATTTTTAGGCCGTTTCTTACGCAATCTTTATCAATATTTTTAAATGTCGTGCTGAGAATTTCTCGTTGACGTTCAGATAGACGAGAGGTTTCATCAATGACTTGTTGAGCTTAAGACATTTTTTTTTAAAACTCCGTTTATTCGCAAAACTAACTCAACATAGTCGGTTCGTCATTTTCTTTTTCAGTTGAACTGCTTTTCGAAGAGGAGGAGCTTCGAAACTCAACCATTTTTTTTGGTCGCTGATGTTGGTCAGAATCAATGAATGATTTCTAAAAATCTCAAAGATTAATTCGAATGTTTTCTAAAAAAAAAACGAACCATTAAGTTTTTCGAATCGTTGTTGTTGTTTAGAGTTGGATTCA
The DNA here is from genome assembly GCA_963572285.1 of Caenorhabditis drosophilae. NCBI lineage: Eukaryota > Metazoa > Nematoda > Chromadorea > Rhabditida > Rhabditidae > Caenorhabditis > Caenorhabditis drosophilae. The sequence continues at coordinate 6,756,493 of OY751564.1, read as the reverse complement.
TTTCTTCAATTTTTTCCAAACTTGGGGTTGAGCACATATTTCGATACATTTTTTCTGTTTTCTAAAAATAAATTTTTTTTTTTCAGATGAATACAAAGAACAATAAAACAAAAAAGTATCCGAGTGAAGAATATCAAGAGGTAATATGTAAAGATTAGTTAGCAAACACGTACTTAGTTTAAAAGTATTAAGCTTGAATTTATTTCATAATTCATTTATTGATTATAAATAATTCATTAATTTAAAAAATATGGAAATTTGAATTTGAATTGATAACCTCGCAAAGAGCGATAAATAACCACATTTTAAAAAAGCAAGAAACTACAATTTTAAATGTTCGATTGACATGAAAAGTGTATTTTAGACTCTAAAAAAAATTTTTTTTTTTCAAATCACTCGGTTCAACTCATTATTCAACCCCAGAGAGAATTTATTGACAGAAACTAAAAAGAAATGTTTAGTAAAATATGAATGGAAAATTGTTCATAAAATCAACATTTGAAAGTTGAAAAAATATAATGAAGCTTATATGTGTGTATATCGAATTGAAGTAAGAAAAGAATTAGAAAAGAAAAAATTCAAAAATAATCAGGAAAAGGGCGGAGCTTTTGGGTAGAAATCCTTCCGGTCATAGAAGATTTCAGAATCTGGAAAAAAATCGAGAAAAAAAAAGTAAAGAAATGATTTTTGTATTAAAAAATTTAAAAATGAAATGACACCAATGTTAAAACGGAAGAGGAGTTCGATCATCTGGAAGAAGAAATGGTAGGAAAAATGTATTCAGTTTTTTCATTTCCCCATTTAAAATCTGCAAGTTTGTTTGGAAAACGCGAATTGAAGCAGAAAAATTTGTCGCCTAATTTCCGGACTTGAAAATTTTTCTCAAAGTTTTTTTTAAGAAACGAACTTTAGTCCATCTTAATTTTGCGGAGGTTGATGGGATTTTCATCGTTCTTTGATAAATTCAAACGAACAGTTTTTTTGCAAAAAAAAAAAAAACAAAAAAAAAAGAAGAAGCTCTACACTGCACGTTTTCAGTTTTTTTTAATGTGAATTTTTTTTCCGCAAAAATAATGTTTGAAGCGTAAATTCTGGTCAATGGAAAGATTGGCAGGCAAGAAGATTATAAACTATACGGTTATTGAAATAAGATGTGTTACAATTTGAAGGAATGCGCTTAAAGCAAAATATAATTTCGGAAATACAAATATTTTTATCGAAAACAAAGTTCGTGTTTTTTTCATTCGACTTATTGAAAAATATGAACACTAATTTTTTGTTTTTAAAGAAATTTGGTTCAAAATCGTGTTGATAGCATTTTCTCGGTGACGAAAATATAATTTTGACAAAAAAAAAACAGACAATCATTTTATTTTTTTTTTTTTTACAGTAATCTTGATTCCAGAAAAAATCAATAAATAACTCGAAATTGGTTATTCATCTTATAGGAAGAATCAAAATTTGTTCAACCAGTAAATTTGTAACGAAGAGATTTCAAAGGTAACGAGTTGAACATTGAAGCGTTAAGATTCCAGACATTTTTTTGGCCGCATTGCATGGCTAAAATTCTACGATGCTTATTTATGTATCAGTTGACTGTAGAAGAATGTTACTAAGCTTCAATGTAAATTACAGTAACATTCTAGATAAAAATCCAAAAAAAAAAAACAAAATTCATTTGATACTCAGCCAAAAGTTGACAACCTACATAAATTTTTTTTTTGAAGTACGAAGTCGAATTTTTCATTTAATTATGTTTTTTAGAATTTTAACGATAAACAACAAATTATTTATTTATCTTTGATTTTTGTATTCAAATTAATTTTGCCCCAAGAACAAAGTTTTTTTTTTTTAATTCACTGCACTTTGTATTAAAAAAATATCACAAGACTCGTTGCTGCACTACCGGAAGCGTTAAATATAGCATTAAAACTTGGTTATATATCTTATCTTTCATTAAATTAACTTTGAAATCAGGAGGTTTGACGACATATGTAATTTCAAAAGAAAAAAATCCGATTTTTATGTCGTTCACGAGACGACTTTAAGCTATCCTACAACATCCGGTTTATTGTTACAGTAATCTTTGGAAAACTTTTGGGAAGCGAATGGGTATACTGTAACAATAACTAATTTTTGCACAGTATTGATTATTGATTAGGTTTAACGATTGGAAAATCGATTTTTTTTAGATCATCCGAATTTTTATTCAATTATTTACGAATCGACATCAAAATAAACGTAAAATTTGTAAAATCTCTTTAAAATAATTTTTTTCCTATTAAAAAAAATTTTTGTGAACAAAAAAAAAACAATGGTTTTCCCGTAAATTAAATACCTGTTTAATACATGCAAATAAATAATAAAACTAGGTGCTTTTAACAGAATCCATCAATTTATCATTAAGAGTTATTGGTGATTCTCTTGAAGCTAACATCACCAATGCGAAGACAATTGTTATCAAAATATACGCAAACATTATACATCGATCGATAAGGCGAGTCACTTGTTGCCATTCGAATTTGACTCGTTTCAATTCTCGTTCTAAAATAATTTAAAAGAAAATGAAAAAAAATGATAAAATAAGAGCTCAGAAATTGTCTGGAATTCTTCGACTTCTTCTTTTAGCTTTTTTTTTTTCATTTTTCCGATTTTTGCACGATTATTTAATATGATTATGTTAACGATAAATTTGCAAGTTTTGAAAAAATTCCAGAAGATTAAATAAATTCGAAAAATGTTCACCGGCTTGAATTGAGGCTTTGAGATCATCAAGAACAATTTTGATCTTAACCAGATTCGCATTCAACGGGTTGGTTTGAGCTTGAGCATTATTTTCAGGTGAAACAACGAACGACTTGACATTTTCAGCAATTTCTTCCATTTGAACCATATGAGAAGGAGGAGATTTGGATTCATTGTCTCCTCCTTTACAATACCCATTCACGTGGGTTTTGCTGTTGACAAAAAAAAACGACTGAAAAAAAATAAAAAGTTAAAAACTGTGAAAATAAAGAGTTTAAAAAATTTCTCCCCGGCCGGGAATTGAACCCGGGTCTCGCATGTGACAGACGCGGATACTCACCACTATACTACCGAGGACATGTATTTCTAGCAAAAAGTCGCACAATAGAAATTTCCCTTTGTGAAAACAAAAAAAAACCTGGCGCCGATGATGATATTGTTCAGAGCGAAGAAGTTTTTTTGGCAATTGAAAAGAGAAAGCCCAGGAGATGCATGGATTGGCAGCGATGTGATAAAAGAAAAAGTCGCGAATACGTGGATCAACCTGAAAATTCGAGTGTCTTCAGATCAGAAGCAAACGACGGTGGTTTTTTCAAACTTCTTGACCCGAATTCCCGCGCATTTGATAGGATAAAGTCAGCGTTGTTGTAAAAGCAGCCATGAAAATGAGAAAAATTAATCCAATATAATATTTTCCAATTAATGGAATGACTTCGGATGTTGCGGGTACCTCATCCGAAACCATCATCACTGAAATCAGTCAATAATTGTACACTGAGAACGTCATTAATAATTCTCTCACTAATAATTGCCATTGATAACAAAGCTGTGACTCCAAGCGACACCTTTTCCGTATTTTCTCCAGTGGTTGAGTGAGGAGTAAAAAATCCAACAATTGTGACGACAGTGATAAAAGCCGATGGAATAACAAGACTGGAACAGTTTTTTTTTTTTTTTGGTTGTTGCTAAAATTCGGAAAATAATTTTCAGCTTAATTACCTAAAAATATAATACGATGGTGACCTTCGAAGAACCATAAAATACGTAACATCAGGAAATGGATGTGGGCAACAATCATAAATTTTCTTGTAAATTTTAACGCTGAAATTTCAGTCGTATTTTTTGTAAAAAAAAAGAGGAAAAAAAAATAAAAACCGAAAATCGGTTAATCCCCATTCGGTATTTCTAATGTATAATTCAAGATTATCCGTTTTTGGACTTGCTAATAAATCAAGCTTGCTTCCATCCATACTCCATGATGCAAATGTGACGTAACAAACCTGAGTTTAGTGAAAATTTGGCAATTTTGAATGTTTTAACAAGTTTGTAAGTTCCAAAAAAAAAAACCAACTTGTTGATCGAATGGAAATTGTTGTAAATTCAAATTACAGCTGATATCTGTTATCATTGATCGAAATAGCATTACTCTTCCAGAATAATCAACAATCGCATTGGTTTCCATTTCGTTTTCCTCCACATTCATATTGGCGCTGAAATTAATAAATATTGATTTTACATCGATTCCAGATAAGATTTGAATAAACTGCGTGAACTCTTTACAATTTCTATTAAATGCTTTCGGCCTGCTTAGTATAGTGGTTAGTACTCCACGTTGTGGCCGTGGCGACGCTGGTTCGATTCCAGCAGCAGGCAACTCTTTTTTGCTAAACTCACTTGTTATAAACCAAAACGTCAGGTTTCCAAATTTTGTGCGCTGGAACATGAATTCTTGTCAAATTGCCGTAACTCTTCGGATCCCAAGTTAACATTTCATCTTTCCAATACTGAAAGGAGTTTGATGATTTCTATTTTCTTTTATTTTCCCGATACCAATTCGAGCCAACAATAAATATTGACGATTTGATCTCTTTCATCAACTTTCAGAATTTGTTTCAACCAAAATTTGATTTCCACCTTCATTGTTTGAGAATCATTGAAGACTGGTCGAAGCTCTTTAACATAATCTTGAAAAAGAGACTCATAAAGATTTCTCATCGGTGTTCGAGTTGACGAATCTGTCGTCTGAAAATCGCTGAAAAATGCATCCGAGGCTTCAACACGTCGATGAATACCTGTGTTGTCGATGTAAAGAAGGTGACGAATAGTAAAAAAATGTGATGAATCATCTGAAAATTGGTCTGAAACGGTGCTCAATTGAAATTTAAAATTTAAAACCAACAAATCGTGGTGTTAAAAATGGAGATGAAAACCAATTAAAAGGAGAGCGAAACGGATGAAAGAAATTTGAAAAACAATCGAAAAATGTGAACGAATTCCACTCCAAAAAAAAAAAAAAATTGAAGCGAGCGGGGGAGGAGGGAGAGAAGAGCACTGAAAATTCATTCCCCCCTCCTTTCAACTCACATCGGAGCTCTCGTCACCAAAATACGGAGGGAAAAGAGAAAAATTTGAATTACAACCATGGCTTGGTAATAAAAAATCTCGGCAAGAGAGAGGTTTTTCAATGAAAAAAGGTGTCGTAAAAATTCGTGAGAGCCCAAAAACCTGAAATCATCGTCGGGCCGAGAAAGAACAATTTTTTGCTTTTGGCTTTTTTCCAAATTTAAAATTGAAAAAGAGAATGCAAAAATTGTTTCAAATCCTTTTTATATAGCAAAAAAAAAAAACGGGGGAGGCTTTTAACGGTACCCCTCCCCCAATCCCCCTACAAAGAAGGGGAGAAGCAGGAGCAGGGGGAGAGGCGGAGAAGAGAAAAAAAAAATGTAAAATCAAATTTGTTGAGCTAAAGTTGCTTGAACCCCCGATTCGATTTTCTCCTCAATGAACCAAGAAATTTCCCTTTTAGGCGACAAAGAGCATCGAGGGAAAAAAAAAACGAAAAGGAAAACGATCAGAAATCAGCGAATTGGTCTGGTCGGTGGTCCGGTCACACTTACAAGGAGCGGGCACCAACATATCGTGGAGATACTGAATGATTTTTATACCGTTGGATAGCCCTTGAAAAGCTCTATCAGATAGCATTTTCATTTTTTCCGGAATAAGTTTGGTGCGTGATCTACAAAGCTTTGAAATGACACTGTAGGTGTACAGTGGTACACTGTATAAAACAGTTTCCAATCATTTTAAAACTTCATTTTTGCTTTATTTACATGAAGTTATGTGAGATGTTAGAAGCAAAATTTCAGAGAAATGCAATTACGAAATTCTTCCTCGTTTTGTTTCGTTTTTTTTTTTGGTTGGTTGGTTAATTGGTCATTTTTTCCTGAGGAAAAGCAACATTTGAAATTTAAAAAATGGCGCCAAAAATCGGTATTGATTCTTCAAAAAATTGGTTTCTTTGTTGACAAGACAAAAAACAAGAAATTCATATGAAAAATAGAAAAATAAGTTTTTCTCACTTTTTCCAAGGCGAAAATCCAATTTTTTTTTTCTTCTGAATTCAATTCAATAATGAAAAGTGAAATGAGTACTTTTTCACTTTGCTTTGAAAGAGTTTTTCTTTTTTTTTTTTACAAAAAAAAGGACACCTTTTTGTTATGTGTTTGATTCCTTTTCGATTCGAAGAGTGAGAAAAAAAATAAGGAAAAGCTGAAAAAAATTATTTTTAGAGAGAGAGAGAGAGAGAGAGAGAGAGAGAGAGAGAGAGAGAAGAGAGAAATGTCTTCAAGGGAAGAGGTGAGGAAAGTTCAATCATTGGACTGAGGAAGAATGGAATTTTTCTTCATTTTCCTTTTCGAAACAACCAAAAAAAAAATGTTTTTCAATCAGAAATTGTCTTTTTCAGCTTTTTCAATGTTAAAAATAAGCGTGTTCGTGACAGAATTCTCCCTCCCGGAAGAAAATAAAATCAACGTTCTTTTCGTCTTCTGAATTCATTTTTTTTTCTCACGAAACATCCAAAAAAAAAATTTACATATTCTATAAAAAAAACTTTCAAAGATTCTGAATTTTTTATTTTTTTTCACTTTGACATCGCACCATTCGAACACAAAAACAATCCGAGAAATATGAAAAAAGTTAACTAAAAAAAAAAAAAATCAAGGAAAATTCCAGTTATTCTAGAGTTTTGCTTATTGAATAAATAATAAAAAACAAAGTGAACGGAGAAAAGCTGAAAATTAATGAGATTCTCGTTACAAGCCAGAATTCGTGACGACGACGACGTTGATGATGATGAAAGGGAACAGTATTCAAGAGCAAAAAAGGGAAGAAACCCTATGTATATTTTATCCAATTTTTGTTTGGTGAAGAAGCTTCTTCAATTTGAGAAGAAAAAACCCAAAAAAAAAAAAAAAAAAAAAAAAAACTTTTTTTCATGCCATCTGATTTCAAACAAAAACCTTCAACTTTTGCACATTTTCCTTGATTTTTTATTCCAGGAAGTCGACTGCTTTCAAATTTTTTTTGACTCCTCTCGGCAGGTTTCTGAATATTCAAGTACTCGGATCATGTGACGACGACTTTGAAAATCTTTTTCTTTTCTTTTCGCCAAAGAAAATCGAGAAAAAATCGACAAAACCTTTGGGCTTGAACTTGAAAAGTTCGAAATTCGTATAAAAAATAATTTCAAAAAAAATTGTTTAAACCTGCCAAACATTCGAATTTTTTGATCGTTCTCTGTTTCAATTGATAGTGTAATCATTGTTGGTTTTTTGGACGAGGCAGCTGACAACAAAAACTAATTTTAGGACGAAATGAAAGAAGAAATAGGGAAAAGCAGCTCAAAATACGCTTCATTTTCTGTTGGGAGGTGGAGGCTTTTTCTCCATCTTTTCCAATTCAATCAAAAATTGGAAAAAGAAGCGGCGAAAACAAGGAGAGTTGATCACGTTTTTCCTATCTTCAATTATTGAAAAATGAAGCAAACACATTTGATAAATTGATGAAAAATCAGCACGATTTTTTAGTGCAAAATGCACAAAAAACAACCAAACGAATTAATTTTGAATTTAGCGCCTAAAAATTCCCTACTCCAGATCAAATTATTTTCAGATATTTCAGATCAAAAAATGTGTTGAAGCTACAAAAGAATTAAAAAACAAATGATTCGACGACCTTTTAAAACTTGATTACAAACCAAAAATTTGTTCAATGATTCTTATCATTTTTGTTTTCGCCCCGTCAAAATTAACAGATTTTATGATGTTTTCTTTTCTTTTTTCTTGTTTTCTAAAATCTTGCTGACAGAAAATGAACGTGGAAACTTGTGTGTCTTCCCTCCCTCCGGCTATTCACAGAATCCAGAATCTGCTCTGAAAAAGAAAGGGTGGATGGACTTCAAATGTTGCGGCACTCGGTTGCAACAGAAAAAAGAGAGGAAAAGCTTTGGCTCAATTCCATAGAGCACAGTCAGTAGTTTCTAATACAGGATCCCAAAAAAAAAAATCTGACTTCTCCTAAAAACATGGGAAAAACTCGAGTTCTAATCCGGGGAAAAGCTTAACCCCCCCCCCCCCCGTTTTGGGGGGGGGGGTTAATAATAAGTACAAATTAAGGGAAAAAAATTCTGAATTTTACAGATAAAAAATCAAAATCGAAAAATGATCTCATTGTTCTTTGCTCATCTCAATTTATTATCTGTTTCAACCAAGTCGATGTGTTGTTGGTATTAAATCGACCATGTGTTGGTCGTTCTTTGTGATTCGTATAACGACGATAATGTTTCTTCACTTGTTTGCATTATTTCTTGAGACACGTGAGGGTCGAAATCGAAATAAAAGGAGGATTGCAGCGCCAAAATGACATCAAGAAACGATCAAAACTTTGGTTTAATTTTTTCTTTTGAACAAAAAGGGCGGAGCTTTGCGAAAAAAAGCAGCATAAAAGCCAGCAAATTGGTCGTCAAAAATTCAGTTTGATCATCATTCAATTATCGTCTGAAAATTCAAAAGAAAGAAAAAATAAAATCGGCAAGAAATAAAAATGTGCTCAATTATAAGCCGACGATTTTCGCATGCTCTTCGTCATCGACCATCAACATCAGCTCCACTACCTGACGATCGTCATTTTCCGTTTGTGGCTCCGTCGAAGCCGGTGAAACCATCGAGTTATATGCATGGAACATCAGTGATTCCATTGAAAAATGAGACGCTCGGACAAACACTTCGAAACACAACTGAGCGAGTTCCAGACAAGGAGTTTTGTGCATTCTTGAAATATCCCATTCGAAAAACTTATGAGCAATTCTATAAAGATGTAAGCCGGAATTCATCGTTATTTTCAGACTGAAAAATCAAAAAAAATTCAGGTTCGAAAAATGGCGGCTTCTCTTTACACACTTGGCCTTGAAAAAGGCGACCGAGTCGGTGTTTGGGGGCCAAACTACTACGAATGGGTCGTTCTTCAATACGCAACAGCGTTCGCTGGCCTGATTCAAGTCAACGTGAATCCGCATTATCTTCACGAAGAACTTCGATTTGTCATGAGAAAAACTGGAATGAAGGCGTTGTTTGCACCGAAACGTCACAAGCACAGCAATTATATTCATACTTTGATCGAGGTTTTTCCCTGGATTTTTCCCTACCAACTTTTTCAGACTCCTCAATTTTTCAGGCGATGCCAGAAATGAGACGTGGAAAACCAGGTGTTGGACATATTCGATCGCATGATATTCCAGAAATTCGTCACATTGTTTTGTTTGGTGACGATGTTCCAGTTGTGTAAGAAAAGAAAATTCATCAAGAAAAATTGATTCGTTTTTTTTTTTTGGTTTTCAGTGGCGCCTGGGTTTATTCGGATATCATGAATTCGGGCGGCTCGAACGAGCGTTTGAAGCTGGAAGAAATGGATCGAAGATTGAGACCAGACGAGCCGGTCAACATGCAATTCACCAGCGGTACAACCGGACATCCGAAGGGTGCAACACTGACACACTTTGGATTGAACAACAACGCCTACTTCACCGGACTCAGATTGGGATGGGATGTTGGTGAGCATCGGATTTGTATTCCGAATCCGTTGTATCATTGCTTCGGCTGTGCGGTTGGTGTCATCAACGCTGTCAATCATGGCCAAACCGTCATTTTTCCATCGAAATCCTATCATGTTCCGGACATTTTTGAGGCGATTCAAAATGAAAAGTATTTTTCGATTATCGATTGAGAGCATAGAAAAATCGGCTTCTTTTTCACTTCAGATGCACTTCAATGTTTGGCACACCAACAATGTTCATTGACGTTGTCAAATCACCATTAATGGAGAAGTATGACACTTCATCTCTTCGTGGTGGAGTTATTGGTGGAGCTCCATGTCCGTTGGCTCTTTGCGAAAAAATGGTGAAAGAAATGAACATGACCGATTTCGCGATCATTTATGGCTCAACTGAATGGTTGGCTAGAAGCTCACTCGGTCCACGATTCTCAATGAAAAACATTTTTCAGCAGTCCATTGGTGACAATGTCCGAATTGACGACAGATCCATTTGATCGTATCAAATCGGTTGGAACAGTGATGGCTCATTCCGAAGTGGCAATTGTTGATGAATATGGTGTTCCGGTGCCACAGGGAGAAAAGGGAGAATTATGGTCGAGAGGTTACTCAACAATGCTTGGTTATTGGGCTGATCAAGACAAAACCAATTTATCGATTACTAAAGATCGATGGTATAAATCAGGGTAAACTCATCGATTTTCGATTTCTTCACTGAATTCTTTTCGGTTTTAGAGACACAGCTGTTATGAATGATGATGGCACAATCAATATTGTTGGAAGAACTCGTGATATGATCGTCAAAGGGGGCGAAAACGTTTATCCAACCGAAATTGAGCAATTCTTGCACAAACTTCCTTACGTTGCTGATGCTCACGTAAGACAAATCAAAAACGTCGAAACATCATCCTTCGATTCGTCAATTTCAGGTGGTCGGCGTTCCCGATGATCGCTACGGTGAAAACATTTGCGCGTGGGTTCGACTTCGTGACGAGTTTGACGGAAAAATCACTCCCGAACGAATTATTCATGATTGTAAAGGACAGGTAGAAAGCAAATTTCATGGTTTTGTTGAATTTAAAGAACATTTTCTTCTCCAGATTGCTCACTACAAAGTGCCGAAATATGTGCTGATCAAGAAAGAAAGCGAGTTTCCGCTGACAATTTCCGGCAAAGTCAAAAAGTTCGAGATTCAAAAAATCAGCAAAGAAATTTTGAAGCTTGGCACCATCAAATCACATTTCACTGAAACTGTCGATAATTGAGTTTGACGAGAGAGAGAGAGAGAGTGAGAAGAAGCTCTGTGATTTCTGTAATTTTGAGATTCGCTTGTAAATTTTGCATATACATATTTTGTACGGGGAAAAAACACAATTTTTTGTTTTGTGTATGAAATGATTGAATTGTACATTTGTTTGCCAAATATTTGTATTTTGTTAAATTCTTCTCATAAAATCAAATAAATGCTTTATTATCAAGAATTATCACTTATTTCAAATTTAAAACGATAGAGACAGAGACAGAGAGAGAGAGAGAGAGAACCGCGTCGCCAACCGCGACGCATCTACAATCTACATATCTAAAGTTTTTTTTTTTAATTCATCAAAGATTTATTTAATAAAAAGTGTACAGTCAATCTGCCAATAATGGTCCATCGTCTTCACCTTCATAAAAATACTGCGTCTCTCTCTCTCTCTCTCTCTCTTCCTTCTCCTCCTCCTCCCAATGTTTACAGTAATCTGAACCTCCTCCTCCTCCTCCTCCTCCTCCTCCTCCTCCTTCTCCAACTTCTTTTCCTTTCATCTCGAAAAAATAGTAGTTATCCGTTGGTTCGCGCACTGTCGTTTTTTGTTTTGTTTCAAAATTTAATTAAAAAATGAATTTTAGCACTTTTTTGAATTTGATTTAATTAAATTCAACAATTAGCAAATGAAAATTAAAATAATGTCTCGTGGGATTATTTTTTAATTGTTTATTTTTCATCGTTTTTTTTTCGTTAGAAAAAAAAGAAGCAACTAAATTATTAAAGCGACTTTTTGACACATTTCCATAACTGTTTAGCAAAAATGTCTCTTTTTCTTTCTTTTTTAGCTGAGAAAACCTGTCAAATAGTGAGGGGGAGGGGGGAGGGGGGCAACAAAAAAAAATGGAGACAAAAACCAATAAATTCCTCCCCTCAGTGTGTTAGCCAATGTCCAGTATAATATTTGTTCAATATCATATCGAATATGAGTCGTCTTCGGCTTCAACTCCAAACATGTCGATGTGTGTATTTTTCAAAAAGTTTTAATCTCGCATACAAACACTTCATGATTTTTGATTGAATTCATGTTTTTTTTCTTCTTCTTCTTCGTCTTCATCTTGGCTCATTTTTCGTGATTATCACATTTTTGTATATTTAATCATTCGTTGTTCATTCTCAAGTTTCTGGAATTTTTTCTCTCTCTTTTCTTTTCTTTTCGAGACTTCTTTTTGGTGATAAAAAAAAAAAAAAAAACACACAATTTTCTCCCCCCAAAAGGAAATCAAAATCGAAGACAAATATTACTACTTGCATCAACAGTGACGTTTTTAAATCATAAAAAGGTGTTATGTATTCAATTTCTTTCAAATTTCGTGTACATTTTATGCTTCTTATTCGTTTCCACCCATTATTTTGAAACATTTTTTTCAGTCTTATTATTATTGTTACTTTCTTCTCCTGGCTGCCTTGTAGTATTAAAGAAGAGAGAGAGAGAGAGAGAGAGAGAGAGAGAGAGAGAGAGAGAGTGGGGAAGGTGAAGAAATGTATAATAATTCACCGTCATGTAGTGGCACAATTGAGCATCATCATTATTTTAATAATATTCATATGAATTATAATTATGGAAATCAATCAATTGTTGAGCAACAATCGTCGAATGAGCATTCACAATCACAAATTATCAATGTGCACAATTATCATTTTCATTCTTCTCATCCTCTTCAGAATCATGTAAGAATGTGTTTTTTTTTGTGAAACAAATTCCAGCAAAAAAGTGTTGATTTTCAGACTTTTGACCCACAATATCATCAGCAACTGATTCCGGCGAATTCTTATCAAGAAAATTTGGAAGATCCAAACTATGGTGAAAACAATCGCTGCGGCGGTGTTCAAAACAAATTTCAGCATTTTCAGACGCGAGTCTTCGACAACTTGGACAATCGTCGGCAAATTATTATGATTCACAACCATATTTTCCCGAGCCAGTGTCGTCGAGATTTTCGCCCAACTCACCGTCGGCATCCGTCTCGTCGCTGTCGTTCTCGAGTGAATCATCGAAGAATGAGGAGGAGGATCCACGAATTCCACTCAAGGATCGTTGTCGTGTTTATCATCCACAATCGGCGCAGAAGCCCGGTAAAGTTCCGAGTCGACGACGTGACAAACAAACGTTGGATCGTTTAAGAGTTCATAAGTGTTTGGCACCAGGTATTTCTTTTTTTTTCTTGGTTTATAAAATATCGATTTTTTTGTTGCTTTTTTAAGGTTGCGGCAAAGTTTATACAAAAAGCTCTCATCTGACAGCTCATCAACGTGTTCACAGTGGTAAGTATTTATAAATACATTTGATGGTTTATCAAGTGCCTTTAAACCATCGAAGTGGCTGCCAAAAAGCCGATCCATTCGATTTGTATTTATTTAATATGTTTCTTATCGTATCTACAGTAATCCATCATGTTCATATTTCATTTGTCCCCTTGTCGGTATGTCGGTATATTTATGTGTCTACAAATATTATCGACACCGGAAGTACTTGGCCTCACAATCCAATTACAGTAATAATATTGATTAGAAAGAGGGCGAAGAACGGATATAAATATTTGATAATTCTCCATCATTTTTCCCCCTCTGCATTTTATGACATTTTCGGATCAATTTTTGTGTCGGCATTTTATTCAAAAAAAAAAAAAAAAACTCTTAAAAATACTTTTTATTACTAGTTAATTAGTGCGGGGCAACAATCGCAATCACCTTGAAGAGACATCGATTCTTCCAGGAATCAAACCGTACGCCTGTGAATGGCCGAATTGTGTGTGGCGATTCGCAAGATCGGACGAATTGACGCGACACTATCGAAAACATACGGGAGCAAAACCGTTTGTGTACGCTTTTTTCAGTTTTCTGTCGTCTTTTGAAGGATTTTTCTTCGTTTTTTTTCAGATGCAAAGAGTGCTCGAGACGGTTTGCTCGCAGTGATCATCTTCAACTTCATATGAAGCGTCATGAAGCTGACAATGAAATCAAATCGAATTTAGAGTTTTCTGAGAATTCCGTCGAAGAAGATCATTATTTTCCAAATTTTTAAGAATCGATTTTTTTTTGAATTTTTAAATTTTTAAATTTTTAATAAAATTGAAAATAAAAAGTAAAGCAATTACACATTTAATGTTAAAAAGAGGTAGAAAACTGCCAAAAATGGGAGAAAATTTAAGCTTTTCTATAATATCGTGTCATATCATGCCAGAAGCATGATTTCATCGATTCAAAACGATCAAAGCATGGAATATAAGACATGTCCAACTTTTGTGGATGGCCCAAACGTTGATCGCAAAATGATAGGCATTTCGGTCCGGCCAATGTTGTTGTAACACCGTTTCGAGCACAACAAGCGCGATGATCTCTGAAGAAGAAGGGGAATGGAATTGGAGAGCTCAATTCTCCGTGTTACCTTCCTTGCGCCGCACAAAATTGCATTTCTTTCATTGCTTCAAGTGGGCACGGGTCCTGTTTGAAGTACATGGCTTGTAGGGATTGTTTGGTAAAACTTCCAAATGTGCATTTTGAAAGACAAGCGTCTGGCAATTTACGATCAATACAGCATTCATAAAATGCACGATCTGGATCCTAAGAATCGGATTATTTTTGTTATTTTTTTCTCTCCACCTCCCCTCTTCTCTTACAATTGGCTCTCTTGATTTCCGATTTCTTAACACTGTTGGTGAAACCAATTCGAGCTCTTCACTTTCAGTCAACACTTCTTTTCTTCGAACTCTTTCCATGACCAGCCTAGAACAAAAATGAATTGAGCGAAAAATTGCGAAACAAGATCATTGTCTACCGCTTCTTCAACAACTCCCGATCCGTCTCCTCGACACTATCGACAATAACGCGAGCTCTTCCCCGCTTCGGTTGATACGATTTGGTGCCGCGAGCACGTAGCCGATAGCATCCGTATGATCCGCAACCATAGCTTCGTGCACAGCCACAACTTGGCTGCGGTGGCGGGTAATAGGAACCGCACGTCGGCTGATAGCCGCACAAACCGTTCGTCGCGCACTCGAACGTGTTTTCGGGCAACACTAGAAGAATGGCGAATGCCAACAGGCAAAGGGAATTCATCTGAAAAAAAATGAAAAATTAGAGAAACAAGAATTGAAATGAAATGAAGGTTGAAATAATTGGAAGAAATGAGAATTACACCGAAAAAATGGGTGGGAGAAAAAAAGAAGCAAAACTAGTTCGACTTAAAGAAAAATAAAAAGGGGAGAAGGGGCATCAACGGGAGGGGGGGGGGGGAAGGAAGGGAAGGTTAGCTAGGCTAAATGGTAACTAACTGCACTGACAAAAAGTCATACCAAATTACCACAACCTTCGACATCAATTTTCGTCGTGCTAAAAACAGAATCTGAAAATACGAAATATGGGCTGAAATGCTTTTAAGCTGATATTCTCAAGGTTTTCTGAAAGCATTTTCATCTCGAATTCGTCGAACAATTTCCTCAACTTTTCTACTATGAAGTCATCAAAAAAAAAAGAAAAGAAGAAAACTATAAGAAGAGACGGAGAGAAGCAGAAAGAAGAAGGTGGAAGGTCATCGAATGAAGAAAAGAATTTCTCGAAATCTTCTGATACCGATCACTTTTCACCCCCAATTTTTTTTTTGTCTTTTTGCTTTGCATCATCATCACACAATTGGCAGGCAGAGAATTTCACCTTGACAATTTTGCCATGTGATGACGTCTTCATGTTTCGAGAAAAAACCGTCGTTTTCCTGATCAAAATTCCAGTTTCCATCTGCGACGGACAAAACGTTTTTTGTTGAATTTTTGAATCTGAAAAAAACCACTGCCCAGGTCTAATTCAATTCCTCCCGACTTTTAGTCTTGAACCCTCGCTCCAGC
>OY751564.1:6525716-6735716 GCA_963572285.1 Caenorhabditis drosophilae | reverse complement strand
GATCTAAAATGATATAAGAATGCAGTTTGAGAAAATGAAAATTTTACTTTTGAATTTTTGAACCACTTATTTTATTGATTTTCGTGGATATTGTTTGATTATTTGTGAACTTTTGAAAACGATTTGCATCCGTCGATGAAGACACTTCTGAATTTTCTGAATTATTTTTTTATTCTAAAAACAATTACCAGAATCTCTTTTTGTTAATCTTGCTGCAAGACTCGTTTTATCAATTGGGGAAACTGCTCGACCCCCTTGGCGCACTCCTGTTGTTCCACGAACTGCCAAACCTAAAACAAAACTATTTTGTGGAAAAAAAAAAAGAATTTTTATTTGTCACCTTGCTTTCTCATAATTTCAGCTTTTTGTAAAATTTTTTGAGTTCTTAATGTGTTTCCAGATGGCATTTTTACGTGATAAATTTCATGTCGATCTGGTGGCGGTTTTCCTTTGCGAGAATTTGATGCAAAATTTTCTGAATTATTTTTATTTTGTTTTGGTACTTTTAAAACGAACTAACCTCCAGGAGCTGTAATTCTTACTCTTTGTGACTTTGATGACTCGAGCATTTCTTCATCATCTTCAGATTTTGAAATTAATGCATTTTTTACAGAATTGATTCTTTTTAATATAAGAATCTAAAATTAAAAGTGATGAACGAGAGATTACATTATATTAAATAATTAAAATAACCTGATCACCAATGGCAGTAACACCAAGTTCTGCCAGAGTTGATTTATCTAAATCAGGAAGCATTTCTTTTGTTATACTAAACGTTAATTATGGTTAATGTTTAAATTTTATCGAAATTTACCGGTTTGTTTCAAAACTTTTTGCATATTTTGAAGCAATATTGATTGGAATACCAGAGCGGACAAAAAATTGAGTCCACGCTTCCATTTTTCTAAAAATAAAACCCGAATCAGTATAGAAGAAGTTGACTGAAAAAATTATTAATAAAAAGTTGGGAATTTTAGTACAATTAAAGAAAATTTTCATAAAAACTAAAGAAAAATAAATAAGAAAAAAACTTAACAACAAAGATTGTCTTGTTTTGATGGCCTAGAAATTCAAAGTGTTCACTGGAGCGCACTAGCTGCACTTGCATTTGGAGGAAACTTAAAAACGAAGAAAAAGTGGAACACACACTTTCGATACGGGAAAAAGTTTAATGAGAAATTCAAGCTCATTTTCTCAAAATTCAAAGATCAAAACTCAAAAAAAAAAAACCTCACACTATTAAAAAAAAAGAAGAAGAAGAAGAAGAAGAAGGCAAGAAACCCATTCAAAGCATCGAAGCAGCTCAATAATTGTAGCCCATAAATATTTTTTAATGGTGAAACACTTTTTTCTTCGAATTTAGTTGAAAACCCAGAAAACAAAAAAAAACAACAACTTTTTACTTTATTTCAAGTTGATACCTCCTCCACTCGGGCTCGCTCGGCTCTAATCCAATGAAGTAGTCCTCATACTTCAAAATTTTAAGTTTTTTTCCCCTTTTTTTTCCGTCTTTTCTCCTCAAAATGTTGTTAGTTTTCTCAATTTACAACTCGATTTTTCTCGTATTTTTTTCTTTTTCAAACAAAAAAAAAATTTCCTTTTTTTTTCGAGAATATCAAATCCGTCAAAAGGATTATTAAACAGAAAAAATTTAACGATTCTTGATAATCTTTTTCACCGCCACATTTTTCAGAAATTTTCATTTTTTTTTTTTTTTTTGCTTTTCCCATCTTCTCTCTCCACTTTTTCGTTTTGAGAAGCAATAAAAACCATGTATTTATTTAGAAGAATGTGAATTTCCTTCATTTTATTTCTTCCACCACAATTTCTCCTCATTTTGTCGGCTCAATTTTAATGAGAAACAACAACACCAAAAAAAAAAAAACCAAAAATTTTCTGTCCCTTTTCAGACAAGAAAAATTGTGTTGCGACGACGAAGAAGACGAAAAAAAAAAACCGAAATTTTTTCCCCATTTTTTTTTTTGCTTTTGCTTTTGCTCAGCAAAACTCAAAGTTATTTGTGGTGGATGTTTCAATATATTGCCACACCATGATATATATTTACATAAAATCTATGCGCTTATATTCTTCCTACATTTTCCCCTCCTCCTCCTCCTCCTCCTCCTCCTTTTTTTTCTTCAATGCTCTTCTCCAACCACCATTTTTGAACATTATTTTGTTTGGTGGTGGCAACTTTTTTTCTTTTTTTTTTAAATCAACAAAACATTTCTTGCAACTTTTTTCTTCTCCTCCTCCTCCTTTTTTTCTTCCTTGAAAACTCTGGGAGCCAGCCAACCCGAGACTGAGAAAACGAGAAAATACATTTTCACACCAAAAAAAAAAAAAATTCAACCCTCTCCCCCTCCCCCCCTCCCCCACTCTTCCTTTAATTATTCCCTTTCTTAGAACATTTGTTGTTTTTGTTTAAAAATATAAAAAAAATGTTTTTTTTTCTCGGCTTACTTTGTAACAACAACAAAAAAATATCGGAAATGGAAAAAATAATATAATTTGCCACGTGGCATTTACACTTTTTTCTTCCCTAAATTTGATTTGGCATCCATATCTGTCGCCTTTTCATAACTTTCCTCCTCCTCCTGCTCCTGCTCATGCTCCTGCTCCATTTTTGTTCCATTTTTTTCGGTTTTAAAACAAAATGTGTTCACAAGTCACTCCATACATTATTCATATCATTGTCATATTTTTTTCTTTCTCAAATTTCCAGTTATTTTGAACAAAAAAAAATAGGAAGAGGGGAGGGGGATGAGAAAAGTCTGAAAAAAAAGAAAAAAAAATTGTCCCATGGGCTCTATTATCTACATATGCCAACATTTTTTTACAAGGATTTTTTCATTCATGCTGTGCTCGTTTTATTTCTTCTTTTTGAACAAAAAAAAATGGCTCAATTGTTATGGGTTTTATTATCATGAAGAAGAAAGAAGAAATGATTGAATGGATTCTGATCCTCTTCTCCTCATTCTTGCATCCATCGCCATTTTTTCTGGCCATTCTCATCTCTTTTCTTTTTTTTTTCAGCTTTCAACTTTTTTGTGCTCATTCACAAATGTAGCTGAGCAATAATTGCAATCGGAATTTTTCTCTGTCTATCAGTTCAGTCATTCATTATGCATGATTTCAATAATATGGTGAGGACTGGAAGGTTGTAGTGTCGTCTCGTATCAAACTCAAAATTCACTTCCGTGTTTTTAAAATTTCAATCTTTTTTTTTTCTTAAAAAAACCGTTTATTTTCATTTTGATTTTTTTCCTTTTTTGTGTCGAAAACTAGAAAAAATCCAACCGATTTTTATTGGAAAAATTAAGAAATTCAAGATTTTGCTATTCATTTTCACACCCAAAAAGTGAAGAAATGAGAAAAAATTCTACTTTGGATGACAAAATTTAAAAAAAAAGAAAAAAAAAATTAAATTTACGGTTTTAAATTTTTTTGAAAATCTTTTTTTTTAAATTTTCATTTCTCCAGCTTCTGCTTTGAAAAAAAATAAAAAATGGTGACAAATTGAAAGTGAAACTTCTCAAAAAAAAAAAAAAAAAAATCGAAGAAACTTTTTTGTGGCGGCAATTTGAATTTTCAAAAAAACTGTTGTCTCCACTAAAAAATATTGATCAATTTCCAGCATCAGATCGGTTCGTATCGTTCATCAACCACAAAAATCTCCACATTTCTTATCGTTGTTGTCTGTTTCATTGTCTTCCTTATTGGTTTTGCCACATGTGTAATGACCATCACTTTTATTCGCCGGAAATTAAAGCAACGAGAAAGTGTAAAAAAGCAACAAAAGATTCTCAAAAAAAAAAAAAAAAAAAATCAATTTTTCCCATTTCTTTTTTTGCAGGTTTCATTGATATGTCGAAGTGAAACATCAGAGACTTTGATTGAATCAACACTTATCAATAATAACAACGGTAACAATCCTACAATTTATCGGGCTATTGATGTCTAATCAGTTTACAATTTTTTTCTGTTGTGTATTCGACATTGACGGGTTTCCTTCTTCTTTTTTTTTTTGGTATTTTTAAATTTAATAAAGGTTATTTAAACAATTCAATCACCCACGTGAGAGAGGAAACAAGGCAACAGCCAATAAATAAACGTCAAAATCTGCTTTTTTTTGTTCCATTTACAAGTTTGTCAGGTGACTCTGATTAACTTTTTCCTTCTTTTTTTTTTTTTTTTTTGGTTGAATTTTTGTCATTCATTTGAGATTGAGACTGATTTCTAATCTTTTTTCGATCAAGATTTGATAAGATCAATATTGATCAAAAACATTGAAATCATTTTTTTCATTCTCGGCCGCCCCCCCCCCTCACCACTCCTTCCAAAAAAAAGAAAAAGAGGTTGAACATTGAAGCCGCTGAAATACATATTCAAGCTTTTGAATTTTATCGTAAACAACTAAAAGAGGGGAGAGGGTACTTTACTTTGAAAAACCCCAAAAAAAGGTAGAAAAATATTTTCGTTGGCTCAACTCAACTCGAAAACACAAAACCTCTAAAAATAGGAGTTCGGTGAAAAATAGTGCACAGCGTGTGGTAGGGGAGGCAAAAATATCATTAGACGACGCCCATTTTTCTGAAACCATCCTTCTCTCTCTCTTTCTCTCTCTCTCTCTCTCTCTGTCTCTCTCTCTCTCTCTCTCTCTGTCTCTCTATTTCACTCTCTCTCTTTTTCTTAGTCTCTATGTCTCTCTCTCTCTCTCTCTCTCTTTTTTGTTTTTGAATAACTCAAGTGTTGTCCTTTGTGTGTCTGCGTCTGCATCTGTGTGTGTGTGTGCTGCTTCTTTTCCAAATTGAGCACCACACAAACACATTTGTGTGTGCGTCTACACCACCACCACCACCACCACCACCACCACCACGTGACATTTCTTTGTCTTCTCTCTCTCTCTCTCTCTCTCTCTCTCTGTATCTTGCGTTTGGTTCCCAAGAATGATTCATTCACTCACACGTTTAGAGTTTGTTGTTCATTGATCATTGTTAACATTATATTATTTTCATCGTTGTTCAACTGAAAATTCTCAAAACGTGTCGAATTCGAATTGATTTCGTAATTTCGTAACACATGACTGCCATCCATCGAGTCGAGACACACTTCTTCATTTTGATAAAATGATAAAACACAACACTTTTTTTTTTGTTTCTTTTTTCACGTTCTCAATTCTCTCTCTCTCTCTCTCTCTCTCTCTCTCTCTCTCTCTCTCTGTGTATTCCTGACCAAGCCTAGAATTGTGTTTATTTAGTCCTTCACCTTCGTCAAAAAAAAAAAAAAACCAAATTGTGTTTTTTTTATTTTTTATTTGTTATCAATGTATTCTTTACACATTGAACTTTATCAGCTTTGTTTTTTTTTTGAGTTGAGTTCATCAAAAAAAAAAAGAAGGTAAAGTTTATAGTTGAAAACAAGCTTGGAGAAGGAAAAATGACGAGTCATTAAATTATAAAAATGCTTGTCAATATTATGGATTTTTTGCTCAAAACATCAAAGATCAACGAAAAAAAAGAGGGGAAGAAGCTTAAACAGATCTTGACATTTATTGATTTACTAGCTTCATTGTTGAAATATTTGATTTTCCTTGCGATGTCTGCCTGTCAGAAATACAATGAGAAGATATCAATGAGGTAAAAAAAGAAAAGAAAGAAAATAATTGTCGATCAGTGAGGTGAATTGAACAGGTTTGAAAAGAGAAAGAATACCAAATGATTTGTGTTGATACTTTTACACCTCATACATAGTTAAACCACGTGCAGTTATTCTCATTTTTCACCCCGTTTTCAAGGTCTTTGAAAAGAGTTTCCTTTTCCCTCTCCCCTTCTCTTCTTTTTCGTAAAAGAGAGAGAGAGAGAGAGAGAGAAAATGGTGAACTTTATGTATTCTAATGATGATTAAAATCAAAAAGTAAAAGTCCAAAAATTTTTATTTGATTGATAAAAATTTGAATATCTCATTTTCCTTATCATTGATTGTCAAAAAAAGAAAGAAGGAAACCCCTTCACAAGGTTTCTTCGATCAGCTGTGTGCGTGACATTCTTTTGATTTTGTTTTCAAGGCTTCGAGATCAGTGTTTTCTCACTTAAAACATCATCAGGCTTCATTCATTTCCCCCTTTGTCGTCATCGAAAAAACAAAAAAAAACTGTTTGCTCAATTGTGCACGTGTCGTTTTCTTTCTTCTCTTCTTACCTCATCTCATAACTTTTTTTTTTTTTTTCTATTTTTCTCTTCACCCTCTCTTTTTACTTTTTCAATCTCTCTCTCTCTCTCTCTCTCTCTCCTTTAAATTTGTTTATAATCGCCAATTCTGATCACTTTCTCTTTGAAAACTAAAAGAGGAGGGGAGGGGTGATCAGAGGGGATTCTCCTCTACAACCGTCCCGTTTCCCTTCCTCTTCCAATAATTTCTAATCGATTAGAAAATGGCAAAGAAATCAATAAAAAGTGATTTTTTTTTTGCTTGTTGCAATATCGGCAGATGTTTTATATGGGAATATAAAGTTTTGATTGACATTAATAACTGTCATCTGTTTCTCACCCTTCTCCACCTCCTTCTCATTCTCATTCTCCCGCTCCTCCTCCTCCTCCTCTTTTTTGTTTTGTTTTATTAAATTCTGTTCAGTGTCAGATGTTGTTCCAACAACAAGTAATAGTGTCATATAAAAACATTATCATTTCTTTCCCTTTTTCTTCGCCCCCCCCCCCCCCCATTTTCCTTTCCTTCACCACACCAAATCATTCTCAATTTCTGACTGTTTACCAATTTGATTTTCATTTTATTTCTGTTCGAAATCGCCGTTTTCTCCCAAGCGTTTTTTTTGATTTCTTCTTTCTTTTTTTTCTCAAAGTAAAAGTGAAGTTTCATGTAATTTCTCCACGCTTCTGCTGTTTGTTTTCAACGAATTCTTGTAAAATTTGCATTTTTCTCGTCAACACTTTGACTGTTTTTTTTTTTTTTGATTTTAATTTAAAAAAATTTCAGCTTTTACACGTCATCAGAGGGCTTTTTCTCTCTTTCTCTCTCTCTCTCTCTCTCACTCACTCAAAAACAATGTCGACGTCTGCTCTTGTCGCACAAACGTAGGTGTCTCCTTCATGAAAATATCTGAAAATATTTAAAAAAAAAATGGAGAAGAAACGCATTTTTTTTTGTCCGGTTTCCAGTGATTTGACGAAACAACTGCCGTCGTGCTCATATCCTTCAACATCGTCGGAAGTGTCTGCAAGCGATCTTGATGTTTATTCTTGGTCTCGAATTTTTGAGAATGTCGCGTCAAGTGTTTCATTGAAAAGAGCGCTTGAGTTCAAGGTAAATTTGATATTTTTCAGATTTTGAAAGAGAGAAAAAAAATGATTTTTTTCTTTTCAGACGCTTCACAGTGAAGCTTATCATGCTGTCAACCGAGCTTTTCGAAAAGTCACCAAATTGAAAATCGAGGTTTATGAAGCGAACTCTACCCGATTTTCTGGAACATCAAACTCGACTCCGACTTATATTGTTCAGGTAATTTCTGGAAAACCAGAAGCAAATCCAGAAACTTTGATCAAACAGGATTCAATGACGAAAAATGGTGAAAAAGCTGTTGAAATGGTTCGATTTGTCTTGTCGAATGCCAAAAGTCTCAAGCATCTCGATTTATACTTTGAAGATCAAGACATCACAATTCTGAATCGAATTCTGGATGAAATCATCGCTTCAAGTGACCACATTTTCCGATTCTCATTTCCCGAATAAGAAAAAAACAAGCTCAATTTTTCAGATCGTGTCCGTCTCGAAGTTCTACGAGTGAAGCGTCGTCACGCCGGACAATCGGTTAGTAAAATTGGCGAAGTGGTTCGCGCCAATTCTCGAACACTTCGCGAAATTTCTCGAATCGGAATATCGGAAGCGTCGATTGGATTTAATTATGAGGTGAATTTTTGGTTTTCAGAAGGTTTTTTTTGTTGTTGTTGCTTTTAATTGCGCTGAAAATATTTTTGGTTTTTTTTTTTCGAATTGTAGGAATCAACGACTGATGAGAATTGTTGTTTACTGTTAATTCATTGATTTTTTTGTAGGTTTTTATCGTTTCTGCCAATTTTCAGAACCATTTTAAGGCGCTTTTCCTCCATTTTTCTTTTTCGACTTTAATTCACTTTTTTTTCAGCTTAATCTCGACCGATTTTCCTGTATGTCGTTTGATCTTGGATTTCAACCATCTCCGAATCAAATTCCATTTCATTTTTTTCAAATTGCCGAAAGTGGCGCAAAATTCCAAACTCTTTCCTACACAAGCTTCAGCGGATTCGATCCAACCGATGATGTTGTTCAAGTAAGTATTCGACTTTATCGATTCATCCATCAATTCACTGATCAAACCTTGACCGTCGCATGCTTCGAGGAGCAAAAACAAAAACGAAAAAAAACCCAAATTTCAGAAAATGCTCGAAAAGTGCAGCGTCGAATCGATAAAATTGACAATGATGAACACGCCACGAATCACATCACGACCCGGCTACTTGATTGGAAAAGTTCGGGGAATTTCGAAAATCGAACTTGTCGAAATTGTTCCCGAACAAAAACGCTTCAACAAATTGGCGGCAAGTCGGCATATTTTTGAAAAATGTTTTCCAAACGTTCAAAACGTTTCAATTATTCAACAATGGGATTGATCGATCGATTGATCCATTTATTGATTTATTGTTTGATTGATTGGAGGAAAAAATGTAAAAATTGTTTCACCATGTTTTTTTTTGTCTTCTTCTTCTTCTTCTTCTTCTTTTTCTCATTTCCTTGTATTTTCCAATTTGTACATTCTCTTGTAGGGTTTTTTTCCTTTTTTAAGTTTTAAAATTCTGTTGAACTTCTCAATTTTTCATCGTCTTCGTCTTCTTTTTCTTCTTCTTCTCCTGCAAAACGCCCTAACTCAGATGCTTTAAGAGCCATCAATTTTTGTATTTTTCATGTATTTTGTGTGTATTTTCTGATGATTTTTAATAAAAATAAAAAAATGTTGAAAAAAAAATTGAATCAAAAATTATTGATTTTTCGTCTTTTTTCAAATCAATGAAATTGATCGAAATGAACAAAATTCAGTTTTGAATTGGAAGCCGGAAGGAAGCGAAGAATTTCACGAATTTCCAAAACAACTCCGTGCATTGTTGGACGACTGAATGGATTAGGTCGAGTTGAAGCATGAATCAGTCGTCGCATCATTTTCAGCACTTTTGGCTCATCTGAAACGTCGAATCTTTGTTGATCGTTTAAATCAATCAATTAATCAATCATTCAATCGATAATGAGACAGACCGGTTGTTGGACTTTTCGCGTAACTGCTGGGATAAAGATCGGGAGCAACGACTTGATCGAACAATTTTCCAATGTTATAGACGCCACTTTCCGGTGTCATAATTCGGTTGAATGAAATCTGAGCCAATTTTTCGTTTTAAATTGATTTGTTAAGAAAATTTGATCAACTTCCGGGGCACAATTGTCAAAATCGATCAAATTGACATTTTTGCTCGATCCTTTTGCCGTCAAACCGTCGAAACCATTGAGAAGAATTTCGAGAAACTTCACATTCTCCTTCTCCTCGATTTCGTGACAATAAAAGTTGGAGGCGACAACTCCGCCATGAAAATAATCCAAATTATGAATTTCAGACATTATTCGAACGCAACTTGCGCAAATCTGAAAGAAAAAAAAATAATTTGACGAAAAAGGGGGGGGGGGGCGGCGGGGCGGCGGTGAAAACTTTGATGCGTTGAGTCAAATCCAAATTGTGCTGATAAGAGTCGAGAACATAGTCAAGTGTATATCCTCGCATATCTCTGGAAATTGAAAAAAAAACCAAATCAGTCCCCCCTCCTCCTCGGCCCTTACTCGTAAACCATTCCAGGCGGATCGAGAATTGCCGCTATCGGAGCACGAATCGGCAAAACGTTGCCGTCGAGAATCTGAATCATGCTCATTTCTTCGTACAATTTTCGACGAAAATCCATTTTGACTCGAACGCCGACCGGCTCAATTATATTCACTTTTACCGACTTTTTTTTATCGAATAATTTTATGGTCGCATTGTAGGTCTGAAATTATTGATTTTTTAGAGGTTTTTAGAGATTTTAAGACGCCATTTTTAAAAAAAAAATTTAATTTACCACATAATTATAGTCATTGGCTATCAGAATTTTGTCTTCAACATCCTTTTCAGAATAAATATTTGATTTCATCAATTCTGGATAAGAAACAAAGTGCTTAAATTCAATTTTCTCATTCAATACTTCACTGAAATTAATTGTCTGAAAATTATAATTTTGATTTAAAAAAAAAAAACAAATTTCAATCTGAATTTAACCGCTTTTTCATCAATTAATCCAAAAATTTCAGACAAATTTTCAGCTTTTGGATAGAGAAATCCGGTAAAATAACAGTTCGATCTTAAAATTGTGGCTAATCGATTATTGAAGAAAATCAATCGATTTTTTTTACTTATTTTTATTGATTTTTAAATCGACAACTTTGGAATTTTTCCAATTTTCACCAACCAAAACTGATAAATAAAATCGATCCGCTTTCTTTGTTAAGCAAAAGTCTCCTAAACGATTCAACGAATCGATGGATTGTCAGATGAATCAAGAATCAACCGACCGATATTTTTGAGCACCAAATGTTTCAGACATGAATTTGGTACATCGAATAGAACGGTATTATAGATTTCAATCTTTAATTTTTCCAAAGACAAATAATTCGTAGAAATTGATGTTTTTACCTCGGTCATTTTTGACAGTTTGTCTAATCCATTTTGATTAGCCATCATTTTAGTCATCTGGAAGTGTTCGGCTTAAAATTGAATCAAAGAAAATAACCAACTTTTATTGATTGAATGCTGAAATTTTTTCGAAAATAATTCGACAAAAATCAAAATTCCATTTTTTTTTCAAATTACGAGTTTATTCAAACAGTTCACGTTAAAAAAATAATTTACAGAAAATCAAAAAAATTCTAGATCATCCGAGAACCTTGTTTAGAACGTTTCCAACCAAGTTGGCCGCTAATTCTGAAATTTTTTGGTATGTACACGTATCATTGACCATATGCATTGGTATACGTACTTACACCACGATCTCCTCCGGATCCTCCATGTGCTGGACCAAGTCCTCCTCGATTTCCTCCAAACGCTGGACTAGGTCCTCCTCGATTTCCTCCAGGTGCTGGCCCGGGTCCTCCCTGATTTCCTCCGAAGGCTGGGCCAGGTTCCCTTCTACCTCCTCCAGCTCCTCCTCGATTCTTTCCAAAAGCTGGACCAGGTCCTCCTCGATTTCCTCCAGGTGCTGGATCGGGGCCTCCATGATTTCCTCCGAAGACTGGGCCAGGTCCGCCTCGATTCTCTCCAAAAGCTGGACCAGGTCCTCCTCGATTTCCTCCAGTGGCTGGACCGGGTCCTCCATGATTTCCTCCGAAGGCTGGGCCAGGTCCGCCTCGATTCTCTCCAAAAGCTGGACCAGGTCCTCCTCGATTTCCTCCAGTGGCTGGACCGGGTCCTCCCTGATTTCCTCCGAAGGCTGGGCCAGGTTCCCTTCTACCTCCTCCAGCTCCTCCTCGATTCTTTCCAAAAGCTGGACCAGGTCCTCCTCGATTTCCTCCAGGTGCTGGACCGGGGCCTCCATGATTTCCTCCGAAGACTGGGCCAGGTCCGCCTCGATTCTCTCCAAAAGCTGGACCAGGTCCTCCTCGATTTCCTCCAGTGGCTGGACCGGGTCCTCCATGATTTCCTCCAAAGGCTGGGCCAGGTCCGCCTCGATTCTCTCCAAAAGCTGGACCAGGTCCTCCTCGATTTCCTCCAGTGGCTGGACCGGGTCCTCCATGATTTCCTCCGAAGGCTGGACCAGGTTCCCTTCTATCTCCTCCAGGTCCTCCTCGATTCTCTCCAAAAGCTGGACCAGGTCCGCCTCGATTTCCTCCAGGTGCTGGACCGGGACCTCCATGTTTTCCTCCAAAAACTGGGCCAGGTTCCCTTCTATCTCCTCCAGCTCTTCCTAGATTTCCTCCAGGTGCCGGTCCTTGTTCTTCTTTCCCTCTTCCAAACGCTGAACCAGGTCCATCTCGATTCCGTGCAAAAACTGTCAATAAAAATGAGATGAAAAAAAAACAGCAAAAAAAGGAACCAAATCATTCATTACCTCGCTCTATTTTCCCTTCTCCACTGGATCCGAATCCTCCACCCAGAAAAAAAAAATGGAAAAAGAAAAAACGATGTTTTTTATTGAAAATTATCCAAGTGCCAAACCTTTTCCGAATTGTGAATTAACAAATCCCAAGACGACGATCAAAACATAAATTGATAGATTTTGCATTTCCAAGGAAAACAAAAAAAAATTTTTTTTTTTTTTTTTGAAACAAGAAAAACAAAATTAGAAGAAAAATGATCGATTCGATGACCTTTTTATAAGATTTTTGTCGGTTTTTTATCAATGTTTTTTCTTCACCCAATTTTGTCTCGAAACTAAAATGTTTGAAGGTCAAAAATAGATTGATGAAGACAAAAAACCAGAAAATAGCGCTGAAGACAAAATTTGTTACACCAAAATTTATATTAAACAAATAATTTTAAAAATGTCAAAAAACAATCATTTTATTATTTTGTCGAATCAAAAAAATTCAGGAGAAAAAGATGGGAAAAAAATCCAATTTATTTGCCAAATCCACCAAATCCTCCTGGTCTTCCGCCGAATCCAACGCCGCCGCGTTGTCCACCACCGAATCCGCCTTGTTGTCCACCAAATCCGCCACGTTGTCCGCCGAATCCTTGACCGCCGCCTTGTTGTCCACCAAATCCGCCACGTTGTCCGCCGAATCCTTGACCGCCGCCTTGTTGTCCACCGAAACCGCCACGTTGTCCGCCAAATCCGCCCTGTTGTCCACGGAATCCTTGACCGCCGCCTTGTTGTCCACCGAATCCGCCACGTTGTCCGCCAAATCCGCCTTGTTGTCCACCAAATCCGCCACGTTGCCCGCCGAATCCTGAGCCGCCACGTGGACCACCAATTCCGCCGAACCTGTTGGGGTTCTGTGGTGTTGTTGTGATTGCTCGCCAAAAAGCCACGATATGTGTGAGTGTGTGTTGCAAGTTGTAGTTAATCTCAAACTTGGGTAATTAAACCTTTATTATTAAAAGCAAAAAGTAAAATAAATTCAACAACAAGTGATAATATAAATTTAACAACAAGTTATAATCAAAATGATATAAAATTAAAAGCAAGAAGTTTTTGTGTGCCGCAAGAAGGTGTCTTTTTATACCGGCAGTGGGCGGACCATCGTTCTTCACCAAGACGCCAGATGCCATTGTTCTTCACCAAGACGCCAGATGCCATTGTTCTTCACCAAGACGCTAGATGCCATTGTTCTTCACCAAGACGCCAGATGCCATTTGAATCAAGTTGCAACGTGCCTTTGCACAAAGTTGATCATATAAAATATTGCTATACAAAATCGTATCAAATGTTGAAATATAAAATTGCGTCATAAGGTTAAAGTACAAATCGAATCAATCTTGCAAATGGTGCAATATTAACTATTATTACAATGAAACCATTTGCAAATGTTATGATTTGTGCAGGCAGATTATTATTATTGAATCTTTAGATGATAAATGATTATGTGTGGGTTGAGATTCTCAACACTCCCCCCGGGAAAAAGAATGTAAGAATAAGATTATAAGCGGGATCAATGGTATGTTTCCTGTAGCCCGTCGTCTCGGTCTTAGTCTTCGACAGATTCTGACTGGTATCATCGCAATTTTGAATAATCCGTGTAGGATCATCTTGAAGATCAGACTCGTAGTTTGTATTCCATATGTGTAGATCAGGAATGCCAAAATTAGTCCAATTCCAGCGATGATTGTGACCGTTATGAACATTGAAAGCATAAAAGATTTGTAGACTTCCAGTAGATGGTGGAAATCCGGTAATTGTATTTTTCCGTACAGTTTTGTCTTTCCCGTTAGTACTTTCCATGATTCGTCCCATATGGAACCATGAAATTTCAAAATTGAGTTTATCGAGAAGTTGTTTGACCCTCGTCCGCAGTTTACTGTGCATGTCCGGTCGAATTTTGCCGTATCAATAAAGAATCGTAAAGTGGTTGTAGATCCTGTCGGAGTGCATTTTACTGCGAACTTCTCCGTGCCGCAGTTCACATCCCCAATGACTTCCTTTCGTTTCGAAGTACATTTAACTTCTGTTCTTGATCCTTCTTCACAACTGTAACATCCCTCTGCTTGGCTGTTTTCGATTGAGCATTCGTCGATTGTTTTGATGATTGTAATATCTTCCAGCTCATCAATGCTAATGGCTATTTCGGCTGCTGTCGCTTGTTCTGACACTGCCCTTACCTTCCCATTGTTTGAACCTCTGATTTGCCAAACTGGGGTAGTAATTGGAAGTGCGTACGACAAATCGATCAGTTTTTCTTCAATTTTTTGATCTTTGCACGTACAGTGCATCGTTTCTTCACTTGGATCGCATTTGCAGTTTTCTTCAAATGAACAATTCATGGATTTTGCGTTTCCTTCAGAGTCGCATCGTACAATTGGAAGTTCGTTTTCTTTCCACATTGCTATCGATTTTCCCTCCCTCAGAAACCACGTGTTCAAAATTGGTGAGTTGGGAATATGAACCATTTTCAGTGAAATCCCGTTTTTGCCCACCAAAATATTCTCATTGATTTTTAGCTTTGTTGCTAGTGATGTTTGTTTTGCGTTCTTTGACGATATTTCTGTGACCTTGATGTTGACATTGAGGAATTCTTTCCACACTTCGCATTGAAAAATTTCGTAAATTGAAGACGATGTCGGCTTAGCGTAGATTCTGTAGAACAAACATCCGGTACTTGGAAAAAAACATCCGCATGCCATATCTCCACAGCTTGCTCTGCATCCTGTGAATCCCAAGTGGTCATTCACTTCCTTGAATTCCTCAATTTTCGATGACCTTGTAATTCCATCGCATTTTGTTCCTGTGCATGATCCTGCATGTGGGCATCTTTTTGCACTTAACACTTTTTGGATTGTGTTTCGTGTAAATGTGACAATTTGTTTTTCACATTTCAATTCAATATTGATCCATTGAATCCGTATTTCTTTCGTGTATGTTCCATTTCGTGAGATTCGGAGGCATACTTCTTGTTTCCCCGCATTTAGTGTGAGGATTTCTGATGTTTTTATTCTGCATTTCATTGATCCGTTGTCCTTAATAATGCACGTTTTGTCTTTTGAAGTTGACATTTCGATTTCTTGGCATGCGTTGGCCAATTTTAGATTTGAAGCAAATATAGTTGCTATGAATAGCACCGTTACCATTTCATAAAATCTTCTATGTTTATGTCGCGGTTCTTCGTTTCGCTCTTTTCTGAATTTTCTCCATTTTCCCATGAGCCAGTTCCTTATTGTTGAAAATGTTGTCTTCAGAATTATCCACCCTAAACGTAAGACGTGTCGTAGGATGACCATTGTTTGCCATCCCATCTGAATTGCTAGGAAACATGGTCCTCCAATTGGCACTTTCACTCTAGCGATTATGAAGCAAATAGCGAAGATAATGTACAGAGTGAAAAATACCATGGCTATTGCCAATTTTGGGTTGCATTCTGGATTTGTAATTGTAGCTGTGCACCAAAAACAGTTTACTGCGTTGCATATATTTACTGCTGGACATTGAAGATCTGTTATTTGGATTCCATCCGCTCGTAGCCTTTTTATAGTGATTTTGTGGCTGCTAAGCTTGATTTTTGTAGGCATCAAAATTTCCTTGTAATTTTCATCTGCCATACTTTCTTGTTGAATACAGTAGTCCTTTGCACAAATTTCCAGCTTCGAGATGCCCGTGACATTCAGTCTTAATCCGTTATCCGTGCAGATTGCTGTTTGATTTTCAGCAATTGCTTTTGTTATAGGCAGTAGAAGAGTGATGAGGTATAAGATTGTCCACCATGTATTGGGTTTCCTACCTCCTAGAGTGTAGGAGAAGTTGATATTTGCCACATTGTCGTCCATCCCATAATTGACTTCTTTCCTTTTCCTCAAGTTGTATCTTCTTTCTACTTTTTCCGGAGTTTCTGATATCACTGGATCTTGAGTAATTTCCATTTGTTCTTGATGTTCCTCTTCATCTTCGAGTTCTAGTGGGACTACCAAATTTGGTGGTCTTCGGATAGTTCGTTTTTTCCAGCCTTCGTTTTCTGGATTTGTCATGTAGGTTACTTCGATTTCACGTACCTCTTTCTTGGAATTTCTGATGATCTTCGTTATCCGTCCCATCTTCCATACGTTTCTCGGATATCGTTCATCGCATATTAGTACTACTTTTCCCAATGTAGGAATTTCATTCGTACCTTTTTTATTATCCATCCGAAGTTTGTGAGTTTCCCTCAGTTGATTCAGGTATTTCTCGGTAAATATTTTCCAAAATTTTTCTGTCATTGCATAGGATGATTTGAGACTTCTTCTAATGTCTCGCATGGTTTTTAGCTTCACCAAATCTTCAGGCGATTGATATTCATCTTCTTGATCTTTTCCCTGGACTGCTATTGCTGCAATAGGGTCGTAAATTTCGAAGTTCTTCTGCAGGAAGTCGATTGGTCGAATTGGTCGAATTTCATCCACGTCATCTTCTGCGTAAGTCAACGGTCGTTTGTTCATTGAATCCGCAATCTCATAAAGATTTGTACGTAGGTCTTCTTCTGTAATCACTCGTTTCCCAATTGATTTGTGAAGGGCTTCTTTAGTGATCCTGATCAATCTTTCGAACACTCCTCCTTTCCAAGGTGAAAAAGCTGTGTTGAATTTCCATTCTATTCCTCTTTCTGCTGCGAAAATTTCACATTCTTCTTTGACCTCCTCGATTTTCTTTCCAGCTTGTTGTATCATTTCGTCGGCCAGAATGAAATGTGGCCCATTGTCGGAAACCATTGTATCTGGTACTCCACGAAGTGAGAAAAATCTTCGTAGTATGTTTAAGAATGATGTCGTTGATAAATCTTGAGCTACGTCCAAGAATGTGAGTCGAGTTGATAAGCAAGTGATAATGCATCCAAAAACTTTCCTTTTTGATCCATCTTTTTGTCTCACAAAAATGGGTCCGAAGTAATCCACGCCGCAATGTTGAAATGGTCTGGATTTTCTTACTCTTGTTCCTGGCAAGTTTGCCATATCTGGATATTTGTATGCTGCCTTGTGAATTTTCTGGCATGGTGTGCATCGTGTACGTATTTTCTTGACTAGTTGTCTAAGTTTCGGGATCCAGAACTTTCTTCTTACAAATCCCACTGTTTGCGAGGTGCTTCCATGCCAATGTTCATGATGGTGGCGTACTAGAAGCGTCGCAAATGCTGATTTTTCCGAGATTAAGAATGGTTGCTTCTGGTTTGTAGCTAATTCCGCGTTTTCCATTCTTCCGTGACATCTGAGTAGTCCATCTTTATCTAGTTTGACGTTCAGATTTTGCAATTTCTTCAGTTGCTTGACTTGAAGGATTTTTTGTTGATCTCTAATGAGTGATTTTTCCGCATTTTTCCATTCCAGAAAATTAGGAGTTGTCGTCATAGGTTCCTCCATATTCAGTTCTGGCAATTTACTGTAAATTCTTGATTTTGAACTTTCCGTAAGTGTTCTCATTGATCTTCTGATGAATCGGTTGACGTATGCCGCAATCCGTATCATTTTTGAGTATGAGTTGGTTCTACTACAGTCAAATACTGTATTGTCCGGATCTTTTTCGTATTGTTGAACGAAATTCATGTGACTGATTTCAAGTGTTTCTCCAGTCACGTCTGTTACTTTGAATAATTTTGTCGACTGTGGCCATTTTTTGTGGTTCCTTTCATTGATGAAGTCTGGTCCATGCCACCATAGTTCTGACAATTCCTCCTGCGAGCCTCCTCTCGATGCTACGTCAGCAGGGTTGATTTTTGTATTGATGTATCCAAATTCAATACTTGTTCCAGTTTGTTCTAGCTCGGTAACCATGGTTCGTATACTGTTAAGTCGATTTGAAATATAGACTCCAGTTTCTTTCTTGCCAGGTTGTGCTTTGAGCCATCCAATAACAATCTCACTGTCCGTCAATAGGTAAGCTTTGTCCACCTTTATGCCACCGGTTTTCATTGCCACAAGGACAGTTTTCGTAATTTCCATCCCCAAACAAATTCCTGCCAATTCGAGTTTCGGAATTGTCCATTTCACTTTTGACGGTTTCAGTCGGGTTTTCGCAAATGTCAAATTTGATCCGTATGAGTTGACTGCGTATGAGCATGCAGCGTAGGCATATTGGCTTGCGTCGGAAAATGTTACGATTGTATTGGTTTCAGATTTCGTGAAGATTCTTCTTGGGATTTCCTTGCTGTATCCATTGATTTTTTGTATCATTGTATCCCATTCGTTGACCCATTCGTTGGGAATGGTTTCATCCCATCCAATTTCTTGATCCCATGCGGATGCCAAGAATCTTTTGAGGGGAAGTAGTAATGGTGCAAAATATCCTTGAGGATCGTAAATTGCTCCTATTACGCTGGAAACTGCGCGCTTTGTCCATTTTTCTGTTGATTTGACTTCGCATTTGAGTTTCAGCTTGTCCTCTTTCGCATCCCACTGAATGCCCAAGAACTTCATTTCATGAGTTGCAGCTCGGTCTACTTCAGGAATCGATTGCATCAATTCGCCATTATTCGTCAGAAATTCCCTTAAGTTCATTCCCATTTCTTGGAAAACTTTTTTGGATTTTGTGTAGATTGATTGGAGCTCAGTTGCTTTTGTCTTGTCCGTCGTTATTGCCAAGTTGTCGACGTACATGTTGTTTTTTATTTCGTGTGTTAGAGCATTGTTTGTCTGCTCTAGATGATAGAGAATGGTGCCCGCTAGTAGGAACGGGCTGCAATTCAGTCCGAAAATGACTCGGTTGAATCGAAATATGACGATGTTGTTTTTTGTTGCTGGTTTTTTAAAGTCCTTCAGCCATAGCACCCTCGTGGCGTCTCGGTCTTCTTCGTGTATGAAGACTTGAAGGAAGGCCTTTTCTACGTCCGATATTATGGCTGTATCTCCCGAGCGGAATCGTAGGAAAAGGTGGCTGATTTCTGGCAGAATGACTGGTCCTTGATAGAGCATGTCATTCAATGATGGTTTGTTTTTCAGATGGCTCGATCCGTCGATCACCACCCTGACCTTTGTGGTCGTTTTTTGTGGTGTTACCACAGGCTGGTGTGGATTGTAGTGTATCCATTTTTTCGAATCGTCTCCGGATTGGACTCGTTCAATGATCCCATCCTCTTCTTGTTTTTTGAAAATTTTGTCAATTTCTTGGAGTACATCTGGATTGAACTGTTTCGAGATGCTCTCCAACCGTCGTAGAGCAATTCCGTAATTGTCGGGAAGTGATTCCCTTGCTCCTGGTTTTGTGGGCAGTCGTACGAAATATCGATCTCCCCGTTTTTCGATTGTTCTCTTGAAGTTCTCGTGGACTTTCTCATCCTCGATCCGTTTTTCATCTTTCAATGATCCTGTGAATTCTTCTTGGCCCAACATTTCAAATTCCATTTGAAAGTCGTTTTCTTCTGGCACTATTGAGTTGTTGAAAGAGATTGCTTCGTGTTCTGGTTCTTGGATTTCGGATGGCTTTCCCATCGTCGTACATCCGTAAATTGTGTTGATTAGTTTTATTCCGGAAGGTAGATTTACTGTTCCAATTTGGATATCACTGTAGTAATCCATGCCAATCGTAATGTCGGGTTCCGAATGGCTGTCGAATGCTTCTGAGTTGACTGTATATTCCATTTTTGCAATATATTGCAGGTCTTGATCCGTCAGCTTGGCTTTCGAAAGTTTTCCGGTCATTTTTTCAGTAACCATTACTTTTAAACTTCGAACCGCGCCTGATGCTTCCTGCAGACTGATTTTTGCCACGTCCATGGATTTTTGTTCGATGTCATTCGAGAATGTTTGCATCCCGAACCGTGTAAATCCAATTTTCTCGAGTTCCCAGTTTTCGGCCAGTGATCTCGTGACGTAGCTGTTGCTTGATCCGTTGTCTAGAAAAACGGATATGTTTTGCCATTCGCCTAGCTTTTGATTATAGGCTTTCGTCCTGAGCGTGATAAGTTTGCCCGGAGGAGGCATCTCAATTTCCTTCAAATTTGAGTCCCCCATATTTTCCTCCTCAATTTTTTCCTGTGTTTGTTTTGAGAAGTTGTTGTTACTGGTTGATTTCGCTCCATTTCGCTGAATCAACCATTCCTTTTCATTCGTTTTCTCTTTCTTGTCCGTTGGAGACTTTGTCTGCTGCATTTCTTTTCTGTCCGATAAACAGAGTGCTGAATGGTGACGTCCATTGCAATGTTTGCAATTCATCAGTGACTGACATTCCCTTGTGTCATGGTTGTTTGCTAAGCAATTCCAGCACGTACCTTTTTTTGTTTTTAAAAGGGCTCTTCTAGTTTGTGGTGTACTGTATTTGTCGCAGTTGAACACATGATGTCCTTCGTTTTCACATAATTTACATACTGGTGTAAATCTGTTTTGTTTCGATTTTGTTGTATGGGTCGAATTTCTGGAATTTGAACCATCCGACGGGTGTCTCCTTCCCATTTGGCTGTTGGTCATGTGTTTACCACCAGGTTGCAAACCCTTTCGGAGAGATTGTTTAGCCCTGGTCAAGTCCCTTTCGCGTTCGAGAATTATCCCGACTTCGGCGAGTAGTTCCGTTATTGTCCATTCTTCTCCTTTCCTTGCGTCTTTTGCGCTTTTCTTTAGTATTCGTTCTTGAATTCTTTCCGAAAATTTTTCAATGATCATAGATCTTATTAAACTGCCTTCCATAGGCTCTCCTCTTCGGTGTAGTTGATCTACTAATATAAAAATTCTGTCGAACATGTCTTGTTGATCCGTTGTTTGATCGGATAATGCACGTAAATTTCGCAGCTCCTCATTCATTTCGTTAATTACTAATTTTTGGTTGTCATAACGTTTTTTGAGTAGTGCTACTGCCGCTTCATAGTTATCTTCGTTGACGTCGTATCTTCTTATCAGCTTTGCTGCTGATCCTTTCAGGTAATAGTGCAAATATGTGAATTTGGTCATATTGCTGATTTCCGTGTTGTTGTGGAACGAATTTTCGAACATCGCCCAAAAGTTTTTAAACTGACTTATATCTCCGTCAAAGTATGGGATTTCGATCTTTGGTAGGGTTGCCGGGTTCTTCTTATTTGGCTTTTCTTCTTCTAGATTATTGTCCGACTCCGTTTTCTCTTTTTGTTGTGTCGGAAGACTGGTTCGCGTAGCTTTCCAAATTTCGATCCTTTCCCCTCCTGCAATTTGGAGTTCTTCACCGACCGACATGATTCTAATTGCTTCTGCTGTTCTTCTGCTTGCTTCATCTCTTTCGGCTTTGTCTGCGTTCGTGTACTTTTCCGTTTCTTCCACGAAGCTTTCCATTGCTATTTTTAGATGCGCCATTGTTTTCTCGAGCGATGACAAGTTAGCGGTGAGAACTATTTCCGTTTTAATATCCGAGGTGTCATTGTCCGTTTCTGTCAGTATCTTTTCGACCTGGTATCCCTTTTTGTTTACGGCTTCTCCAGCACGTACCATTTTTTGAAAAATGTGCTCCATCGAAGCGCTACTCATTTTTCTTGTTAATTGAACAACTATATGGTTGTGTCGATGTTAGGTTGGAATAGTGTAATGTGTAGACGGTGAATCGGCTTTTACGAGTATGTTAGTAACTACGTGGATTCCTGTCCATGCACATGTACCAAAGGTATAGTTAGTAAGAATTTTTTGGAAAAGGCTTCCAAAACAGTTTTATAAAGAAATATCGTGGCTGCCACGCGGTCAAAAAATAATAGAACGTACTAGTCTTCCGTAATTGCTTGAGTGAATCTCCGGAATGATTTGGACTTTGTACTGCTCCGACTTCGTAGATCGTCGATGCACCAATGTTGGGGTTCTGTGGTGTTGTTGTGATTGCTCGCCAAAAAGCCACGATATGTGTGAGTGTGTGTTGCAAGTTGTAGTTAATCTCAAACTTGGGTAATTAAACCTTTATTATTAAAAGCAAAAAGTAAAATAAATTCAACAACAAGTGATAATATAAATTTAACAACAAGTTATAATCAAAATGATATAAAATTAAAAGCAAGAAGTTTTTGTGTGCCGCAAGAAGGTGTCTTTTTATACCGGCAGTGGGCGGACCATCGTTCTTCACCAAGACGCCAGATGCCATTGTTCTTCACCAAGACGCCAGATGCCATTGTTCTTCACCAAGACGCTAGATGCCATTGTTCTTCACCAAGACGCCAGATGCCATTTGAATCAAGTTGCAACGTGCCTTTGCACAAAGTTGATCATATAAAATATTGCTATACAAAATCGTATCAAATGTTGAAATATAAAATTGCGTCATAAGGTTAAAGTACAAATCGAATCAATCTTGCAAATGGTGCAATATTAACTATTATTACAATGAAACCATTTGCAAATGTTATGATTTGTGCAGGCAGATTATTATTATTGAATCTTTAGATGATAAATGATTATGTGTGGGTTGAGATTCTCAACAGAACCCGCCAAACTGCGAATAGACGATTCCGATGAGTGCGAAGAGAACAATTAGAATTTTCATTTTATTCGTCAACCGAAACGTCGTGTTCAACGAAATTCTGGTTCGATCGCGTGAAAATGTTGATTTATATGTATACACGAGAATTGAGAGAGAGAGAGAGAGAGAAAGAGAGAGAGAGGGAGAGAGCAGTAAAAAAAACGGTTGAAATAGTGTCATTTATAGTTTGATGGTGATCGTCAAAAAAAGGTGACAAAGAAAATAGCGTTTTACGATGGAGTGTCGTTAGGAAATCATTATTGATCTTTAAAAAAAAGAAAGAAAGAAGATTTTTCAAAATATGGTTCGTCCTTTGTTTTCAGTCGCCCAATTTGTGTATTAATAGGGAAATTATATTCCAGAATTCTTCTTCTTTTTATTGATTCATTGGAATTCTTTACAAATTGAATTTCAGCTTGGTATTTTTACGGTTTTGATTGATTGGCTGAAAACTGGTTTTCAGCTGAAAATGTGTTGTTGATTTCTTATTTTCAAGGTTTTTATTTAGAAAAAAACAAAATGAGATCAATTGATGGTTCATCCTTTATCCAAGAAGAGCGCCTAGAACGTTTTCGGTGATTCGGATTCCAGGACCTTAACAATTTTTCGGATTTTTGTTTGTTTTTCTCAATTGAACTCACTTTCTCCACCACGTCCACCGTTCCATCCGCCTGGTCCACCACCTCCTCTACCGCCGTTCCATCCTCCTGGTCCGCCTGGTCCACCACCTCCTCTACCGCCGTTCCATCCTCCTGGTCCACCTGGTCCACCACCACCGCCGCCGCGATTCCAGCCGCCCGGTCCACCGCCGCCGCGATTCCAGCCGCCCGGTCCACCGCCGCCGCGATTCCAGCCGCCCGGTCCACCGCCGCCGCGATTCCAGCCGCCCGGTCCACCGCCGCCGCGATTCCAGCCGCCTGGTCCACCGCCACCGCCATTCCAACCGCCTGGTCCACCACCGCCACCATGATTCCAGCCGCCAGGTCCACCACCACCACCGCCATTCCAGCCGCCTGGTCCACCCCATTGAGATAGAGCGATGCCAAATAGTGAAGCCAATAATAGAAGGCGCATAATTGTACTTTTTTTTGTCTTCAGTTTGAACTGATGCAGATCAAATAAATGGCCTTTTTATATGTATCAATCAGTCCGTTTTGATTTAGAAAATGACGTTTCACATTTATTTGAATTCTCTCAATCATAATACGCATTGTACGAGAAAAGA
Organism: Caenorhabditis drosophilae; assembly: GCA_963572285.1. Lineage (NCBI taxonomy): Eukaryota > Metazoa > Nematoda > Chromadorea > Rhabditida > Rhabditidae > Caenorhabditis > Caenorhabditis drosophilae. The sequence goes on along the minus strand of OY751564.1, from coordinate 6,711,857 downwards.
AGAAGAAGAAAAGGAAACAAGAAACGAGAAAGAAAGTGAAAATTGACCAATATCATCTCATTCTCAAAAAAAAATTGTCTAATTTCTACCTTAAAAACCAATCAAAAAGTGATCTGATCTGAAAAAAAAATGAAAGAGAACGGGAAAAATCGTGTAATGAACTTTATCAATGATAAAAGAAGACAGGAGTTTTCCAGAATTGAAAGAAATTCTTGTGATGTTTTTTGTGTGAAGCCATTCCGATGACTTATTTCAACCGAACAATGATCCAAGAACGTTGTGAGCAATTTGAGTGCCAGGACCTGTTAAAAAAGGAAACGACGTTTTTTTCTGAATCGCAAACTATGAGCACCACCTCCTCGTCCACCACCGCCATTGTTCCAGTTGCCACCACCACCGCGTCCACCACCGCCATTGTTCCAGTTGCCACCACCACCGCGTCCACCACCACGTCCACCAGGTCCATTATTCCATCCACCACCACCGCGTCCACCACCGCCATTGTTCCAGTTGCCACCACCACCGCGTCCACCACCGCCATTATTCCAACCCCCACCACCGCGTCCACCAGGACCATTGTTCCATCCACCACCCCACTGTGTGAGAGCCAAGCCAACAAATAGTGAAAGCAAAATCAGAAAACGCATTTTCTAATCAAAAAAAAAAAAAAAAGAACAAAAATTGACGAGGAAGGAATTTTTTCGTTGCCTTTTATATTCATTTTCAAGATTGGTTTTCTAAATGAAAACCTCTCAGATTTTTTCGATATTTTTTACTTTTTGCAAAATATTTCAACAAGGAAACCATTTAAGAAAAAAAAAGAAGAATAAACAAGTCAGAATTTTATCATATAATCTTGATTATTTTATTTATTTGAATTGATAACAGAATAAATCGAACAAAAATCTGATTTTTCTTCCAGTTTGACTGATCTTTCAACATCTTTCAATTATTGATTGATTTTTGTTAGCTTTTCATAATGATCTCAGTTTCAGTAGTCAAACGATTGATTTAAAGATTCGAGCGTGAGTTGTGCTGCGCGTCGTTCCTTCTCGTTGAGATCTCTTGATGTTCATAAATTGATCATCGTCATTTCATGCTCATTGAGGGGGTGTTAAAAACGAGGAGAGACGAAAAAAGCTCAACAAATGGGGAGAAGAAAACAAAAAGGAAAAAAAAAACAAAAAACTGATTGGATACAATTGAAAAATGAGAGATTCGAGAAGAGGCGGAGTTGAAGAAAGAAGAAGAAGAATCAACAACTGACGATAGTGATGAGAAGCGATGAGATAGAGGGATTCGAGCTGCCGCCGATGAGGATGATGATGATGATTATGCTTTCGCCAACAAACATCAATTGTTTCTCATCGCGTCCACGTAGTTTGGATAAGAATAAAATCAAAAAAAAAATATGAGAAAAATAGGGAGAGAGAGAGAGAGAGAGAGAGAGAGAGAAAGAGAAGAAACAAGTCAAACGGCCCGAGGAGAGAAAGGGGGGGGGGTTTCACGTTTGAGCTTTTCCTTTAAGTTTGTCACAATCAAATCGGCTGATATCAATTGGTTGGCAACAATTTTCACAAACAATGCCTGATACAGGTATCAAAATGATATGATTAATCTTTGGTTTTTTTGGTTCCTTTGTTTTTCTTCTTTTCTTTTTTGTTGCGGTTTCCTTTTAATCAATTATAATTCACTAACAAATTTTCTATTCTTCTAATTTAATTCTAATGCCTTATCAGTTATCGTGGTAACATTGAAGAAACGTGAAACTGTGAAACCAAATTGTTCAGGATATGATCGACATGATGCAACATCATCGGAAGAAGAATCTGAAGAGGAGGTTGTTGAGTGTCGTCGTCCCAAAACTTGACGTCAACTTTTTGCAGATTATTTTGCCTAAGAAGAAGAGCTTCGGAATTCGAGTTGCTCAAAGCCCGCAACAGGCTCAGCAACAAGTTCTCAGCCAAATTGGTCAAATGGCCAATCATCTTCAAGGTTTTTTTTCAATGTTCTTTTCTTTTCGTTGAACACTTTGAAATTATTTTAAGCCAACGAAGTTGTTGTTCAACAGACGAAAAGTCTCGAGAAATCAGAGTCTGAAAAAAAGGCGCTAGAAGAGCGACAGAAGCTTCAAGAAGCACAACAAGTTGCTCGTGCTCAACAAGCTGCAGCACTTCAAGCTGCTGCTGTGCGTGCCGCTTCGGCTCAGGCAAATGCTCAAGGAGCTCAACAGGGCCCTTCTGAAGAGGAGATTCGAAGAAAACAAGAAGCAGCACAGTTGGCTGCTGAAAATGAGCGTAAAGCGGCTGAGCAACGAATCGCCGCCGCAAAAGCTCAACAAGAAGCCGCAATGAAGGCAGCACAAGAGCAAGCTCAAAAAGCTCAAAAAGAGGCGTTGGCTCGAGCTCAGGCTGCCCAACTAGAGGCGCAGAAAAAAGCTCAGGCTGCCCAAGAGCAAGCTCAAAAAGCTCAAAAAGAGGCGTTGGCTCGAGCCCAGGCTGCTCAACTAGAAGCGCAAAAAAAAGCTCAGGCGGCTCAAGAAGCCCAAAAAAAAGCGCAACAAGAAGCGCTAAACAGAGCAAAAGAAGCTCAGGCCAAAGCTCAAGCAGAAGCTCAAGCAAAAGCGCAGGCACAAAAGGCAGCGGCAGCAGCAAAAATCCAGTCACAACAACCTCCGGCTAATGCTCCGAAAAAAGTTGAAGCTCAACAAGTAGCGCCGAGTAGCCGAAGTCAAAATCTGTCGTTCGCTCCTCAACAAAAACAAACACTCGAAAAAGTGGAAAAAACGCAGCTCACCGGAGCACCACAAAAAGGAACATTGGCTCACGCTCAACCAATTCAACAAGAAGTTCAAAGTTCGAAAAAACAGAAAATTTCCCCCGAAAATCATTGAAGCAAATTTTCAGCAGCGGCCGGACCAAAATGGAGCAGAACGCCGGGAAGAGTTCAAACGCAAGGACCACAACCGGAGCAATCGAAACAATTGGGTGACGTTGCTCCGCCGAAAGGAAAAACGGCTCTACGACAGACGGCACAAGTGAGGCGACGCTCGTTTTTTTTTCTTCTTTGAACTGTCAAATCTTGAATTGTGACCCCCTCTCCCCCCTCTCCCCATCGGAAATTGGTTTTTTTTTTGTCAAAAAGCACATTTCGAAAGAAACACCACACAGATGTGTTTGTGTAACACATCCCTCTCCACTATTATTTATCCTCCTTCTGCTCCTGCTCCTACTCCTGCTCCTTCTCCTCCTGCTCCTGCTTCTTCATTCCGCTCCTTCCTATTCAATCAAAAAAAAAAAAAATCAATATACATACGGGACTTGATCGGGTTTGTGTTCAGATTCAAGAGCAAGAATTGGCTAACGAAAAACCGCTGTTGAACTCACCGATAATGGCTCGAAAACCACAAATTCGCGGCGAGAATGTGATCGAGAAGTTTGTCGAGAAGACACCACAAAATCAACCCGAGAAAATTGTGAGTTTGTATTTTATATTTCAACATTTTTTTTTTTAGAAAAAAAAATAATTTTTTTACGTAAAACTACAAAAAATTGGTTTTCCTTCCTTTTGCTCTCATATTTCAGCTTTTCCTTTGTCCAAACTGAATTTTGAAAATCGATTAGTCACCGCGTTTGTTGACTTTAAATGATTTGAAAAAGTGTCAAAATGAAACCATCCCTCAAAACCCCCATCCATCCCACCCCCACTAATTGAGCACTCAAGAAACGTTTGTCAATAGCTCAACAAATATAATATGATGCCTCATCATCAACCCACAATTTTTATCGCTCTGCAATCAATTCGTTCTTCTCCTCCACCCCCTCCCTCCTTCCACGAAAAATATTTAAGAAAAACAAAAAATGTCAACTTTCTTTCAGCCAGTTCAAAAAGGAGCTCAATTAGAAGGAGCAAAACGTTGGATCGTCGATTCAGCAGCCAGGGAAGCTCAACCGCAAATGGATATTGAACATGGACCAAAAGCTGTCATTCTACAAGTTTGTTTTTGGGTTTTGTTATTTCTTGAATAGAAAATGGAAAGAAAAATAATGTTGATCCCTGCCCCCCTCATCTTTAATTTCAGTCGAAGAAAAAGGGGAAGAGAAAAAGAGTTTTATTAAAATAATGAATGATCAACCATCGTTTCATCATTCTTTTTTTCTTCCCCTTTTATAAATATGTAAATTTATTTATAGAAATGTCTAATTCAATTTCATAAAGAAAGGAAAGGAAAGAAGGAAAAAGTGGCCATTTATTTTCCGTGGGCTAATTTTGTAGTGAAAACAACAAAAACAAAAAAAAATAGAGAGGAAAATCTAAATTGAGCATATAAATAAACCAATTTTATTTATAATATTTCAAATATTACATTTCTCAAACAAGAATTTCGGCAGCTCTTTCGCTACTGGCGATTTTTTAAAATGACTCGCACTGTTTTGAGCCTTGTCCTCGTCGCGTCGCTTTAAGCCTCATCCTTGTCGCACCGCTTTGAGCCTTCGTCACGTCGCTTCAAGCCTCATCCTTGTCGCACCGTTTTGAGCCTCATCCTCGTCGCACCGCGTTGAGTTTCATTCTCGTCGCACCGCAATGAGCCTTATCCTCGTCGCACCGCGTTGAGCCTCATCCTTGTCGCACCGCGTTGAGCCTCATCCTTGTCGCACCGCGTTGAGTTTCATTCTCGTCGCACCGCAATGAGCCTTATCCTCGTCGCACCGCGTTGAGCCTCATCCTTGTCGCACCGTTTTGAGCCTCATCCTTGTCGCACCGCAAAAACCGGTTGAAACATTTTTTTTGTTGTTTTTTTTATAAATTTGGTTTCAAATGATATTTTTTTATTTTTATAAATTAATCTGTCAAGGGGAGAGCAAATAACCAATTTTAAGCCAATTTGTAGTTTCTTTTTTTTTCTTTCTTTTTGTTGGCAAAATTTAAATCGAAAAATTGTGTTTTGGTTTTTTTCAAAAATGGCGCCATCTTTTTTCTGACTCTGAATGAATTTGATGACATTTTTTTTCTTTTTTGATTTAACAAAATTTTTTTGGTGAACTTTTTTTGGCGGTTTTTTTCAATGAAGAAGACAAAAACCAAGGAAAAGAAAAAACGTTGAATTTCGACAGAAATTTCTTGTCATCCCATCACAATCTTCTAATTGGTTGATGCTTCCTCCTTTCGTTGTTCTTTTCTTTCTTCTTCTTCTTCTTCATTTTTTATTGTTTGTTTTCTCGCTCCAGAAGATTTTTGTTTCGTATCCTTTCAACCATTGGGGTTGGAGCACAATTTCGTTTCTTTTCGCGTTGTTGATTATCTTATTTTACACTTTTGACACTTTTCACATAAATCTCATGATTTCTTCCTTCCTTCCAATATTGATATTAAAAAAATTTAAAAAAAAACCTTTTCTTTCTTCCTTCCTCCCTTTAAACTTCATAATAATTCTGAAGTTTGTGGTGGGTTGGAAATTCAGTGAGCAATTCTTTTTTTGTTGAGCCATCGGAAATATGGTGTTTTCATTGTTGGAAATCTCGTTTTTTTTTGTTCAGCGCGCCTCATCAAACTCGAAATGTGCACGTTCGCATTTCAAAGATCAGAGAGAGAGAGAGAGAGAGAGAGAGAGAGAGAGAGAGAGAGAGAGAGAGAGAGAGAGAGAGAATGAAGAATGAACACTTTTTGGTGCTTTTTTTCTTCTCAATTTCAAAATATTTTCATTAGCCTCCTCCTCCTTCTTCTTCCTTCTTTTCCATCCCTTTTAGCAATTTCACTTGGGTTTGGTTGTTAGAAAGAGCCAGCTGGTTTGATTTGGTATAGAAATTGCTCATCGCATCGGCGTTCGACTTGTTTTTTCTCCTTCTTCTTCTTCTTCTTCTTCTTCTTCTTCTTCCTCTTGCAACATTTCTTCTTTTTTTCTTTTTTTTTTGCTTTCCGGAATTTTACACAAAATTTATCGATCGTCTTCCTTTTGTTTTATCATTATCAGTGTGAGGAAGAGACATCAAAAGAGTCAAAAAAATAATGATGGTCCTCGGCTATGTGGGGGCGGAAATGAACAAATGAGAGAGAGAGAGAGAGAGAGAGAGAGAGAGAGAGAGAGAGAGAAAGAGAAAGAGCTCATTTTATTTTATTTTTTGAATCAAATCAAAATCAGATTTTGTCACGTTGTTTTTTTTTGTTTTTAAAATTTTCCAATTTTCACATCAGAAAACCTGTTCAACCATAGAAATCATTTAAAAAAATGTTTCTTCCACTTGATCGAACAGAAAAAAAACAAAGAAAAAACTTTTTTTTTTTTTTTTTTAAATTTAAAAATGAGCCAGCATCAATGAAATGAAAGAGTGGAGAAATCCAATTAAAAAGAAGAAAAATTGTGTTTTCTAACAATTTTTTTTTCATCTTTCAAATTCATATTTTGATTATTAAACCTCGTTTTGCACCCTATCAATCATCAGTCTTATTCAGCTTTTCATATACAATGTACACACATATTTGTAAATAGAAAATATTAGAAATTTATCACATTATTTGTGACAACGTTTTTCCCCCTAACAGATCTCTGCTTTGTTATTCTTTTATTTTTTTTTCCTCCTTTTTTTTATTGTTGACTTTTGCACCTTGTTTTTTGAATCCGAATTCAATATTCGTCCAGTTTTTTTTTTTTAGTTTTCCCACATTTATTCAATTTCCCCATTTTTCTCTCTCTCTCTCTCTCTCACTCTCTCTCTCTTTTCTCTTTCTTTTTTTTTTCTCTCTCTCTCTCTTTCTCTCACTCTCTCTCTCTCTCTCGTTTACTTATAAATCTCTGCGATTAATTATTTAGCTTTATCTCAAACTTGAGACAATTCAAAATGTTGGCTCATCAACAAGCTCCGTTCATTAACAACGCTGAATTTAATAGAAAATCCCTTAAACCATTGGTAAAATTTGGCAGAAAAAAAAAGAGAAAAAATTGAAAAAAAAACCGGAAAAAAACCAGATTTGTTCCAGGATGATTCTTGTTGGCAAACACAACGTCGCGTTGCGCCTGAAATAAATCAGCCACAAATTGGAAAAATTCAAATTCCAGAGTTGGGCGAAAAGGAGATTCAAGTAATTTCAGCGTTTTTTTTTTCCATCCGTTGTACTTTTCCTGCACCCCACGCATTCTATGTATTCAGCGAACGATTGTTGCTCAGCCGGCGAGCTATCATAAAGTTGAATGGAATGAGTTTCCGGAAGAGCCAAAATACGAAATTACGTCAGCGCCAAAAACAAAAACACAAGAATGGATTCCGGTTAATCAAGTAAAACAACGGCCGACTTCTAATTAAAAAAAAAAAACCCTTTTCATTTTTCTTAGGAACAAGCTGAACTTCAACGAAGCTTGTATAAACCATCAAGAATAGGAGCTGTTTGGCCACCACCACAAGACGAAATTATTAAAGAAGGACATTCACCAATTGTGGTGAAAGCTAATGAGGATACGGCTTGGATCCAACAGGTTTTTCTTGTCTTTTTCAGTTTTTTTTTTCCATTTTTCTGAATTTTTTCAAGGATCAAAATGATGTTTTGAAGCAAGCGGTTTGGGGAAAAACATCCCGCATTAATCGAGTTTGGCCACCGCCGGAAAACGAGAATTCGCTTTCAGAATTTTCAGGTGAACTGTGCTTTTGGTTTTGCCCAAAAAAAAAAAAGCAAAAAAATCTGGTGTCGAATTAACCCTACAATTTGACAGGTCCTCAACACATGCCAGTTGTACAATGGCCTCCACCAGAGGCTGAAGCTCATGAGCGTGAGCAAATCGAAGTGTTGCAGAAGCATATTCCAACCAAGAAAATCGAACGACAATGGCCACCACCGCCACCACAATACCAAGGTGAGCACAAACAACACTAGATTTTTTTTTCTTGGAAAATGTATGTAGTTTGGTTGACAAACTCAATTTTCAGTTGTTGAATCGAGCGGAGAAATCGAGACACGCTATAATCCAGCCGAGGTAAACCCGATCAATATTTTAGTGGATTTTATTTTTCTTTTCATTTTTCAGATTCAAGAGCAACAACAAAATGAAAATGTGGTGAATAGTCTTAAAATGGGTCACATTCAAGCTTGATTTTTTCTCTCTCATTTTTCTAACATTTTCGACGCAATGCTTTTAACACATTTTTCTCCTTTTTCGTTTAGCTGACAATTTATTTGGTGGTAATGATTTGTGTTTGTTTTTTGTTATTTAAAAAATAGAACAGAAAAAATATCTCAACAATTAATTGGAGAAAAACCACACAGTGGCGGCGGCGGCGGCGGCGGAAAGAAAACCGTGGGAGAGAGAGAGAGAGAGAGACGCAGGTTGTGATAAAGCGTTGCGGTTTGCGAGCGGTTTTCTCGAGGGAGAAGGGATTTTTGAAAAACATTGTTAACCTTACTGTTTTCCATTTGAAAAGCTTTTTGTGTTTGTTTTTTCTTATCAAGAAGAAAAAGAAGAAGCTGCTTAACTGATTATTTTTTAATCATGGAAATTACAAAAATATTTTCTTTTTGAAGGGTGTTCATGGCCAACAACAATTACAACAACAACAACAACAACAATTCACTCGAACCTTCGTTAAATCGCAATAAAATAATTAAAATCGATTTTTTCTTCTTTTTTTTTTCTCTTTTAGTTTTGAATTTGGCGCCTATTTTAACATGCTGGAACCTTCTGAAAGAGAAAGAGAGAAGAGGAAAAAAAGCGCTGATTTAAGAATTTCGATGTTGATTCACGAGTTTCATATCCTCATTTCTGTATTTTTCGATTTTTCTCTCTTTTTTTTCTGTATCATTTTGTAACACAAAAAAAAGCAAAATAAGGAAAGAACACGTCGTAGTTCAGTATTTTTCATTGTAAACGATGCTTTAAATTTTTTATTTGCAACTTTTCAAAGCCTTTCTATTATTGAACTTTTTTTCTTCCAATTTTTATAAATAAAACTTGCTTTTTCTGCATTGGTTTTCTATTTTTAAGCGGAAATCATAAACAGAAAGAGAGAGAGAGAGAGAGAGAGAGAGAGAGAATCAGAGAGAAAGAGAGAGAGAGAATCAGAGAGAAAGAGAGAGAGAGAATCAGAGAGAAAGAGAGAGAGAGATGAACAAAGGGTACCAGACAAGTGGGAGAGAAAGAGAAAGAGAGAGAGAGAGAAAACCTAAATGAATTCTATTTTTTTTAAAAATTCAAAGAAAAAATATTAAAGATTAAGCCGAAGTAATTAAAAACATATTTGTATTTCTATTTTTTCAATTCAAAATTCAAAAAAAAAATCGTGAGCAACGCTTGAAGTCTGTTGTCACTAATTGTCTTTTCACTTCACGCTTTTCAATCCTCCCCTTCTGCGCTTTTTTTCGGATTGCGAATTCATAAAAATAAAAGGGAAAACTCTTCGATTTTTCCTTCTTATTCTTCTCGTCATCGAGGAAAAAAAATGTGCTTGCGCAACATTTTTTATCCAGTAGTGCTTCTCGCACATGTAAAAATTCTTGTTATGCTTCCTTTCCTTTTTTTTTTCTCGTCAGCCAGTCAGCCAGCCACTCCTCTTTCTCTGTCGTCTTCTATTCGTTTATTTTTTTTTGCTCTTTTTTCCTGAATAATTGTTGTCCTTTTTTGTTTTCAGAAAAAGAAGGAAACCCCCTCTCCCCTCCCTGGCTTCAAATATTTCTTTTCTTTTTTTCTCAAACGATTTTTCAACTTGATTTTTAAAGATTCCTTATTATATTCTTATCTTATCATACCATTTCGTTGACATCACAAATTGATAGCGCTTTCATTTTTAAAAAACACTTGTTGAGTTTTGATTGAGACTGAAATGTTCAATGAACTATAAATAATTATTTTTTATTCGGGTGTTCTTTGATTTTTAATCAATAAATGCAGGTTTTCTTCATTTTTTTAAAATTTATTTTTTGATAAGATCTTCAATCATCACAGACGACAGCAACACAGAAATAGCGATGAGAGGCAAAGAAAAACTGTTTTTTTTTCTCTTTCTCTGCGTCTCTTCTCAGAGTTTGATTAGGGGGAGAATTAAAAATTGAAGTGAAAACTGATTTAATATTAATTTTTCAACAAAAAGGTCAAAAAATGCTTCTTTTTTTAAAGGAAAAATCGATAACCAAAAAATGAAAAGAAAAGTCAATAAAAAATGTGTTCCTCCTCACTGTGCCCATGCCCGATCTTTGTACCCGTTTTTATTGAAAACCATTTGAGAGAAAGAGAGATTTTTTTTTCCGATCTCCTGCGAGCTGAGCTCGCCGAGCCAAACTTTTGTTGTCGAGAATAATAAATCCGAACTGGTTGCTGTTTTTTTCCCATTTTTTTCATCTGCTTTCCTCCTCACATAGAATAATGAAATCATATTTGGTTTTATAACCAAAAAAAAAAGAAAAAAATAATTATTTTTTAATCTCATTTTTCACCACATTTTTGTTTCATCGAAAACGAAAGTAAGAAATGCCTCTTCGCTCGAAGAAGTTCTCCGAATTTTCAGCACATTTTTCACGAAAGGTTCACACTTTTTTTTTTGTTTTCTTCAAAGTTCTAATTCAATTATTTTAATCTTCTGAAGCCAATTTTTTTCGCTGTTCAGATGTCTGTCTGCTCATGCAATTTCCGATGTGATTGTTTGTCGAAAAAAATCCAATCCGATTCAATTGGAGCAGCTCCCGAATATTTGAAAAAAGAGTTGGAGAGAGAGAGAGAGAGAGAGAGAGAGAGAGAGAGAAGAAAAAATTATCGAATTTAAAAAAAAGTTTGTTTTTTCTTCAGCGCGCTTCGTTGGAATTCGGCCGCACAAATCTATGAGGAGCTGCATCATTCGATGGATCGAAAAAAGACGAAAAATCACTTCAAAAAGTGTCGTAGTCGTTCGTGACTCATTTCTTCAACGGCGGCTGCAATTTCGATTTTTTTTTTTTGCAGAGCATCATTCGCCGGAAAAGATGTCGAGCTCACAACGTAGAAGATTGTCGCACAATCATTTAATTTTCGGCGGAAGCCTTATCGAAATTGCCGCACAAATTAATAATGGGTGAGCATTTTTAATCTTCTTTTTTTTTTTGGCGGAGGGAAAAGCTTCACGCTTCTTCTTAAATACAAGTCAAAAATTGTTTGTTTTTTTTTTTTTGGTGTTTTTAGCTCAAAAATCAATATTTTTGACTCACAGTTTTAGAAATTTCAGATATTTTTTCAGCAAAAAAATTTCGAATCTTTCCCGATTAATTTTCATGTGTTCATGAATGAAAACAACATTTTTAAGACGTGAAAAGAAGAACAAAAAATTGAAAAAATACCTGAAAATGTTGATGGAGGGGGGGAAGGATGAGATAAAAATGATAATCGGTTAATAAGTTAATCGCATGAATAATCACTTAATTTTTTATTTGTTTAAAGAGATTTGGGGAAAAATCACGTTCTCAACTTCATTTTTCCTTTTCATTTCCTTGATTCTGTTTTGGTGTTTCAGCTTTAAAAAAAAAAAGAAAGTTTTCCAGCTTCAGTTTAACTTAAATAAATTGAATTTTTCCTAATTTTTCGACATTTTCCGACATTTTTTTCTTATCAATAAAATGTATGGAAACAAATCAACGAAAAATTAGATTTAAGAGGGCATCTTTTATATTTCAAATTATTTTTGGCAAAAAACGTTTCAACACTTTTTTCGTTGTAAGACCATTTTAATTTAAAACTCCAAGGTTCTTCCGTTTCAGTTTGGGTGATTTATGTATTTAACAAAATTTGTTACATTTTTTCACAACTTTCAAGGCTTCTACTTTCATATTTATTTTAATTAACATTAACCTTGAAAATATTTTTGCTGAAAAATTATTTTTAATACTTTTTTTTTAATATTGAAAACTCGGTTCTAATCAGGATGCACTTAACATTTTGATAAATTAGTTTGATAAATTTAGAAAAAATTCTTAATTTAATACCTTAATAGGAATTAATAATATTGATTTTAAAAAATGTTTCAAAAAAAAAAACCGGAAAATGTCTTGAAAAATCTTTTTCTATGTTATTTGTTATTCATAATTCCAATTAATCTCTCATCGATCAATCGCCATGAAAAGAAATAAAAAAAAGATTTAATGATCTTCATATTTTTTGTCAACGACATCGTAGGAATTTCAGCGCAATGTCACAAATGTCACGTACTGTCTTCGTCTCGTCTCTTTCTTACCATTTCTCTTCCTTTCTCTCTCTCTCTCTCTCTCTCTCTCTCTCTCTCTGTCTCTTTAGGCCTCTCTAATTCCCATAGGTCACGTGGAAGTAATTGTTGAGAACAAAGAAGGCGATAAAATCGAATCGAAAGTTGATGGAGTAAACATTAAAAATAGAATTTAAAAAAATACAAAAATGACGTCATGAGGAAAATTGCGAAAGGAAAAAAAACCAGAAATTGAAAATGATCATAGAACTCGTTCATTCATTCTTTCATTTCCCACATCATCAAAAAATTTGTTTTCTCCGTTTTTTTCATTTTTATTGCCAAAAACGTTAAAATACATTTATCTACCAGTAATTTTTTTTTTTGGGTAACAAGAAACGCTTTGGTTTTTTCCACGTAAATCAATTACAGCTGTCATTGAAGTTTCGGTGATAAGAACGACGTATAAAATTGTGGTTTATCAAGTTGAATGAGAAAATCAACGAAATTTTGATTTATCACTCCCCCCCCCCCCCCCCTCTCTTTTTTCAATGTTTAACTTTTTAACATTTTCGTTCGTTTCTTCATTGATTTTAAGAAGTAAAAAAGGAGAATAAAAAATATGCAATTTAAGTGTTGTATGTAGATGATATATATTCTTGAAATTTTCATGCTGTCCAATGTGGGGGCATAGCTCAGGGGTAGAGCGCTCGCTTCGCATGCGAGAAGTCCGGGGTTCAATTCCCCGTGCCTCCAAAATCTTTTTTTATTTTGAAAAGTGGGTCGAAAATAAAAGAAAGAAAAAATGACTAAACTGATTCGAATTTAGAATAAACCGTTACTTTTTTTTCCGTATAAAATGTCGATGAGTAACGAGATATTTTGTCGTATTAAACTATAATCAGAAGTGACAACAATCCAGTTATGACGCAATGCAAAATTTCGTATTCTATTCTTCGTTTCAGCCACCAAAATGTTTGATAAATAATAAAATATTTTGTTTTCAAACCGTTGCTAACGTTTACTTTTTTTCAATTTCAATATGCTTTTTTGCTCTGTTTCTATAACTTTCTCTCTCTCTCTCTCTCTCTCTCTCTCTCTCTCTCTCTCTCTCTCTCTCTCTCTGCAATTCAAGTTTTCTATTAAAATAGTTTTAAAAATGATGAGACGGAAAAGAAAAACAAGTTGGTGGTACTTGATATTTGATAAATCAAAAAATAAAAAGTTTCGTATTTTTTTACAATAATTTTTAAGAAAAAATAGAAAGAGAGAGAGAGAGAGAGAGAGAGAAGATAACCTAATCAATCATAAAAATCGAACAAGAAAGAAAAAAAGTTTTTTTTTAATTGTTATCAAGCCAGTCCATAAAAATGTGTAGAAAAAACGAAGAGAAAGGAGAAGGTACATAAATTAAGATAGCCTTCATTCTATTAATTTAACCGCACACCATGAATAATTCACATGTTATTCATGTGAAATTTACTTTTAATATCACCGAACAAAAAAAAACAAAAATACATTTTTTTTAAATGAGAAATCAAAAGGAGAAGAAGAAGCTCTCATAACATGTTTCACACTCTTCCACCTCTCCAACTTCTGACCACCTCTCTCTCTCTCTCTCTCTCTCTCGATGATTATTTGAATTACCCAATTCTTCGCGTTCACATCTGAAAAATGTTCTTCCATAAAAAAAAAATAAATAAAAGATGTTCGCTGACGGACAAACGTTCATTTCATTTTCTTGATGTGGTTTTGCCTTTTTTCTTTTTCCTTCAGTCATTGAGGGAGAGAGAGAGAGAGAGTTCTTTCAGAATCTATTTGTTTTTTTCTCTCTCTCCCCCCCCCCCCTCTCTCTCTCTCTCTCTTTTTTGTCTTCCAACCTTCATTTTGTCTCCTTCGTTCGTTTTCTTCCACCATCCATTTCCTATAATCGTTTTTATTTTTCTTTTTATTGAAGACGATTTTAATTCGGGACGGGAAAAAGCTCAAGCAAAAGCGAAATGGGTTGAACTTTTTTCGGTTTTTGAAAAGCCACGTCATTTTCTGTTGACTTTATTTTGAAGAATTTAAAATGTTGGGTAAACATTGACATTTTTTGTTTTTCAAAATATTTTTTTTTTTTGGTGGAAAAAAGTACTTTTTTAATGTCTTTTTTGCACTTTTGTTGATAACTGATCAATTTTGTCATTTTTCCTCTTTCCTCTTCTGTTTTTTAAGTGTTTAAAATTCCCAAAAAATTAAGCACATTTGAATTTCAAAGAATTGAAAGATCAAAGATCAAAAATCAATTCATCGATTTATTAAAGTCCATGTTCACACAACTTTGTTGTTCACTCATTTTGGCTTGCCGCCAAATGATGATGTCACGTGTTTTGTTGCCTCCCCTCGTCAACCGCCACACGCTCTATGTCTCTGGGCTCTCTTCATTCATCACACTTTTGCAACATTGGGGGGGAGATCATCTTACCAAAATTGTCGCCGCCCACTTTTTCCCAAATCAACCGTCTTCATTCGTGTTGAAAAAGGTTGTTTGTGGCTGACGTGTTATTGCATTGTATTTAGATAGAATTCCAAGTACAACGTAGAATTAATCGTCCGACTAGAATAGACTTTTTCAATTATTATTATTTTTTGTTGCTCCTTGTGCTCATTCATCATCCTTGCTCATTTCATTAATATTCGTCACTGAAAAGTGTTTCGTAATTCGAAATGACAACTCTTGCTTATCAACGAAACCGAAGTCATTCATTATTCGCAGATAGTCCATTGGCGCCAAGTTTGAGTAAAATGCTGAGAACCGAGCCGGTGCCTTGTTTAAGATGTGGAAATGTTGGATCGCCAACAGGGTAGGAGAAATAATAAAATTCGACAAAAAGAAAAAAATTGAATAATGAAAAAGATTTGAAGCGAAAAAAAAATGAATAATTTTCAGATCTGTTCCGATGTCCCTTCACAAAGTGTCGTCGATCAATCGTTCGGCTGGAACAAATCCAGCAAGTCGAGGCGGTGAATCATCATTAGAACTTGAAGCAATTGGTGAGTATTTTTCAATTTGTTCTTCCTCACTTCCTGGTTGATTTGCAGCTGCTGTTCATGAACTTTCGTTTGCTGTTCAATCGATAAGCGTCTCCGAAATGCTTCCACGAACACAAGACTTGATATTTGTGAACGTGACAACGATCGAAGGTCAACCCTATTGTTTAGAATTAACACTGAAAGGATGGCGAATAACATCGTTGAGAAGTGATTGTATGGTCGGAGATTTCACAAGACTCGAAATGTTCACCAAATACTATGATAGTTTGTACGCGTTGATGGACGAGATTTCACCAGGATATCGTGAAAGATTTGGTGAAAAATTGGCGCAAAGATTGCGACTTTTAGAAGTAAATTCAATATCAAAACCGATTGAAAATCAATAAAAAGAAACGAAAAAAATTTTAAAGGCTGGCGAAGACGATGTTCTAGCGCCATGCGGCTCTCTTCAATCACCACCATTATCACTTCCATCGCCAACAACCAGTCACTATTCATCGACCGAATCATTGCCAGTGGTGACGCCTGTCAGCACTCCATCGATTGGAGTTCATTCGGGAAAACCATTTTTTAAGTGATTCAATCATTTTGTTTTGTTCTTTTCTTGTTTCTTTTTATTTTTCGTTTTGATATATTCGAGTTACAGGTATCCAACCATATTGGTTGATATTTGTCTTCAATGTAGAAGCTCATGTATTTTTGTTATTATTTGTCGGGTGTTTTCAACCATTATTAGTTGCTTATTTATCATCATCATTAACAACATTTTTTGATATAAAATATTTGAAAAACAACGATTTATTGAATATCTTTTCCCCCTTTATTTTTGCATTTTTTTTTCTAACAAAAAAAAGGGGGAGGAGTCCTTTTCCAAACTCAAATTAAGCAAAGAAAGACAAATTGGTGGACTAACGTTGAACCAGTCAATAATTATTAATAAAGTGAAGAATTTGTGACTATAAATAATTTCGAAAATATACAGAAAGGTGACGACGGGGAGCAGAAAATTTTGTGCAAAACAAAACATTTTTTAGTGTGTTTTCAACACCTACAAAAATTATGTTGAAAGAAAATGGAAAGATTGTGGCAAAACGAGAGAGACAGAGAGACAGAGAGAGAGAGAGACAGACAGACAGACGGACAGAGAAGAGAATAGAATAGAAGAATAAGAGATTCATGTTTTGGATGAGTTTCAGACAACAAAAAAAAAGAGGAAAAAGATCTTAAAATCCAACATTTCCACATGTTGACATACAATCGGCCATTGAGACGAAATTGTTGAGATTTCCACCACAACCGGTGTACTCGAATGGAACGCATTGATTCTGGAAACGCGAGAAAAAGATTGTGAAGCTTCTGCTTTTCGACATTACCGTTTGTCTGTTGTAGGCATATCGTGTCTGTCGTCCACCACACGCGCCTCGATCAATCGACAATAGGCACAATTGTTCTGGAATTGACGAGTTTTGTGTCAGTGAAGTGTTTCGATTTCAGCAGGAGAAAAGAAAAGAAACTTAAAAACTTATCAATTAAATACATTCTAACATAGAGCATCACATTCTTTCTCGTTCAATTATTTTTTCTTTTTCTTTTTTTTTTTTGATCGGCACTGTTACATAAATAAAAAATTGAGTTACAAATTTCAAAAAAAAAAAAAATCAATACCAGATATGTTAGAAAATTAGTAGTAAATGAAAGGAAAAAGGGCATTTTTTAGTTAATCGAAGGTTGCTTTTTATTTCACCACCACCCCCACCCTCATTCTTTTATTGATTTGTCAATTCTTTCACAAGAATTCTTTCACATAGTTAAGAAAGAGACAGAGAGAGAGAGAGAGAGAGAGAGAGAGAGAGAGAGGAGAAGCACCATCATCGTTTTCTCTTTTAAACAAAAAGTTGAATGCAAAGCGATAGATCGGATTCTAAGAGAGAATTGTGCAGAATTCTTACCTACTTTATGATTTTTGAAATTGAACTGCATCATCGCACGGCAAACACACAAACACACAAAAAAAAGACACAAAAAACAAGGAGAAAGCACCGGTGAAGTGAAAATGAAATTAAAGCAACTGAATACTTCGAAAAAATCCAATAAAAAACGATGAAAAAAGGGGGTGGCGAAGGAAGGGGGGGGGGTGAAGGTTTTGTTGTGCTTCGAGAAGCTTTGAACTGAAAAACCAAGGAGGGTGAGGATCTCAATTGTATCCTTTTTGACAACAGATTTTTGTGCATTTTTCCAATGTTTCAAAATTATTCAAATTTCCTTGACATCCGCCAAATCTGCAAAAAAAGAAGAGAAAATAACGATATGGATCGTCCCGCTGGGGGGGGGGGGGGGGGTGGAAAAAAAATCAACGACAAACGTGAATGGTTTGCAGGATCCCGTCGTTTTGTCGTAGGCGTAACGTTGAATGCTTCGATTACACGGTCCTGGATCAGCTCTCATCAGGCAGAACGTCGATGGATCCGGACAGCAGACAGTTTTCGATCCTCGACTACTCACGTGACAGACGTGATCCTTCGGACAGCCGGTATCGATTCCGCACGTCGTCAATTTTAAATTGGCTACGTCTGGCTTTCCATGCGGACAGTAGCCACGATAACCGGGACATGCAATTTGACATTCAGCTTTTGTTAGGAAATTATTCTCGTTTCCTCCGATTCCAGTATAATTGAATAGAATACAATGATCATCAGTTGTGTCGTAATAATATCGATTTAACGATAAATCACCAACACCAATCATCAATTGTTGATCACACGGTGATCCATGTCGTTCACAACATACGGTTGAACGAACATCACCACCTCGATGACAATAATGTGTCGACGGACACACAAAATTATGGCATTGAACCACTCGACCATTGTTCATCAAAGGAGCTTCGCCACCAAAACACGAAGTGGTCACTGGAAACAGAAAACCAACGTTGACACATTTCTCGTGACTCGGGGAGGTTTTTTTTTTTAAATTTTTGCTCAACTTACATGGTTTGCAGACTTCTTGACACATTTTTTGTGTCAAAAAATTGTTCTCGTTCCCTTTGAGTCCTTTGTACTGAAATGGGAAGCAGTCGCCTTCAACTGGATTATAGTAGTATCTGGTCATGTTCAGATGGCCTTCACCTTCACGAACAAAAGCGTTGCACTGATCTTCTGAATATTTTGTTGTCATCGACTTTCAATTTTTCAAACGAACGATTAATTCTCGGGCAACAAAAACTTGAGTTGACGTCAGCCGGATTTGAAGTGTGACAAAATTGTTGTGTCGATCCGCAAGAGTTCTTCATCAACGGCTTACATTTTTTCGGTTGACCGTCAGAATCGAGAATCACCTCACCGAGACATGGATTGGTGAAAACTAAACATTTTTTGAATTCCCATTTGATGGGCCGACTTTTTGCAGGATTGAAAAAAAATGAAGAAGAAAAAGAAGCCGAAGAAGAAGGAGAAGAATGTGTTAGAAGCATGCGAAACAAAAAAAAATCAATAATATTTTTGTACCCAACGCCGATCAAAAAAAAAAAACCGGAGAAATTTTTAAGAATTTAAAAAAAGATTTTTTTTTTTTGGTTAACCTGGACATGTTCTTTCGCATTCTGCCTGTGTTTCAAAATTATTCTGATTTCCTCGTTTGCCATTGTATTGGAATGGAAGACATTGCTGAAATAGGTTCGGATTCTTCATTTTTTTCTGAAGGCAAACAAAAAAGAAAGCTGCGCCTTACTCGATCATCTGGATTATAATAGAATCGTGACAATCCCGAGTTTCCGGTGCCCGGTGCCAGCGGCACTGAGCATGGATTTGTGGCTCCCGGACAACAGACAGTCGTCTCTGGATTTGCTCCAATATGACACCAGAAGTTGACTGGACACGAATCTTTGTTGGTGATCGAACAGAAGAGGACCTGACCGGCAGCTGTTGTTGCTGGTTGACCGATGCATGGATTGTCAAGTGGTTGACATGATAGTTGGCAGGCTCTCTGAAAATGTGAAGGGCTGAAAAGGAACCGGGGGGACAAAATTGCGAACCAATGAAATAAAATTGTTCTGATTTCCTTTAAGACCATTGTAAATGAATGGTCGGCAGGTTTTGGATTGAGAGTCGAAGTAGAATCTTTCAAGATTCGCGTTTCCTTCTCCAGTTGACATTGGCAGGTTACAAACATTGGTTGATGCTCCTGGACAGCAGACGGTTGTCGAAAGATCGCTTCCAATGTGACACCAATGATTCAATGGGCACGTGTTGAAGTTGGCTGAAGCTGAGCATGTCTGTGTTCTGCCATCAGCGCCAACGAACGGCCGTCCTTCGAAACATGGATTTGGACCGCATCTTTCTTCGCACGCTTGTTGACTTAAGAAATTGTTCTGATTTCCGTAAAGACCAGAATAGGTGAATTGTTGACACGATCCGGTTTGTTGATTAAAGTAGAATCGATCCGTAAACTGATTTCCTGATCCTCGAGCTAATGGAAGAGAGCACGGATCACCTTCTGAAATTACCAAAGAGGTTTTTCCATCCAAAAAATCTTTTAAATCCACAAACCGCTTGGACAACAAACAGTTGTGTCTTGAGTTGCTCCAATATGACACCACTGATTGATACCACAAGTGTCTTCAGTTCCTGTCGATGAGCATTGAGTAGCAGGAAGAGCGATTGGTTGATTACATGGGTTAGTGAAAACTGAAATTTGATGAGTTTTTGCTGAAATTTTGAAAGAAGTAAAAACTGAAAATAAAGATGAAGCTTGAAAATAAATAAAAGAAGAAGAAGATTTGATAAGTATTGATTAGGAAAAATCAGGAAATTATTTTATTCAGAACTTGGGATTTTTAGTGAAGAAGAAGCAGAAGAAGCAGAAAAAATACAGAAACATGCTTTAGTTACCATCGCACGTTGCCTCGCAATCTTCCTTCGTCAAAAAATTGTTCTGATTTCCTCTTCTTCCATTGTAGTTGAACGGCTTACACTGCATCTCGGCTTGATCGTAGTACCAGCGTTGGGCAGCCGGCGCTGGCGCTCCGACTTCGCCGATCACGTTCGGAAGACCTTGACACGCGCCCGGATTCGTCGGCGCGCCGGGACAACATTGGTATTCATCGGGCACAAGTCCCAAGTGACACCAGTGATCCGAACCGCACGAGTTTGATCCGAATGTGCACGGGATGGGACGGTTTGTGGAGTCGAGCATTGGGGAACCGGTTGGGCACACGTTTACGTATACTGTGAGGGTGAAAAATTGGTAGGGAAACGTGGATTTTCACACAGTTTGGGTAGTTTTTATTTTCTCTCCGTCTCTGTCTCTCTCTCTCTCTCTCTCTCTTTCTTTTTCTCTGTGTCTCCCTATTTTCTCCTTTTTTTTATTACCTGGACAATTTTGTTCACAAGCTTGTTGGGATAAGAAATTATTCTGATTTCCCATTCTTCCTTGATAATTGAACTGAACACATTGCATCGTCGAAGCATCATAATACCATCGTGGTAATGAAGCATCACCGGTTCCAACAGCCAATGGTTGTTGACATATTTGCGGATTCTCGACTGAAACGGATTGGTAAAAAACACCGGAACAAAAACGGGTTGGGGAATTTGAACAAAATGGGGAACATCGAAAAACTCGAACAAGTAACGGATGGGGAAAGAGAAACCTCGTCCTGGACAGCAGACGGTTGTGTCGACGTTGGCTCCGAAATGGCACCAGAATGTCGAGCCGCAAGTGTTCGATGAGGACGAGCATTGAAGGGGACGATTTGTTTGGGTCATTTGGGGTTCACCAAGAGCACACGGATTGTCGAGTTCTGATTTAAATCGATTTTAAATTTGAAAACGAGGAAAACGATGGAAGAGGGAAAGAGGTAGACAGGGAGAGGTGGTGGAGAAAGGAATCAAAGAGTTTTCAAAAAATTCCAACAAAAAAAATCAATAAAATATCTCTTTTTCTATATTTCTCTTACCATAACATGTTCTATCACAGTCCTGTTTTGATAAAAAGTTATTTTGAGTTCCTTTCTGTCCACAATAACTGAATGGAAGACAACACTGCGATTGTTGATTCCAGTACCATCGAGAAAGTTGTGCTCCACCGACTCCTCGATCTAATGGTTGACCACATGGATCTCCGCCTGAACAATCATTATCCCATTTTGTTTCCAGTTAAAAAGAAGAAGAAAAAGAAAAAAATATTTTTTTCTGATTTTTCTCGAACTGGTTTAAGTTAGTTTTACACAACGATTTTTGCATTTTTTTTTTAAATTTTTGAAGGGGGAGGGGTTTCACACGATAAAAAATCCGTTATTTTTTTTGTCTCTGAAAATACCAAGAGCTTTGCAACAATAATTGACTTCTGCTCCAATATGACAATAGTGACCAGCCGGACAAACCTGAAGAATACAAGATGGTTTAGGTTCGAGACGGTGTTGGTTGACAAACTTGTTGCGGAGAGCATTGCATATATTGATTGTTTTGAGCATGTGGCTCGCCAATTTTGCACGGGTTTTGAAAGACGGGGCATCGTTTCTCGCAATTCTCGCGTGTCAAGAAGTTGTTCGAGTTGCCCTTCATTCCGCGATATTCGAACGGAACACACTTTCGTGTCGAACCATCGAAAGCCCAACGTGTTGCGTGATGCTCACCGACACCCGGATTTCGTGGCGGCGCTGTGCACGGATCGTCGACAGCTGAATCACGTTCTTTTTTTTGTTAACGATTTGTGTTGACGAACCGTTTGGACAGCAAACTGTTGTTTCCTGGGTCGCTCCATAATGACACCATTGTTGGGATGGGCAGGATTTGGTTGGTGAGCATTGTGTCAATCGTGTGGAATGTTTCAACGATGACATTGTGATTGGGCACGGATTTTGTTGAACCGGGCAAACACGTTCACATTCTTGAAGTGTTTGAAAGTTATTCTGAATATTCAAGAAATTTAATTGATTGCTTTTCTTCCTCTCAATTACCGCATTTCCTTTCAATCCTCTGAACATGAACTCGTCGCAAGTTTTCGATTGAGCATTGAAATAATAGCGAGAAATCGATAATGGTCCTTCACCTTGTGCCAATATTTGACTACACGGATCGGTTCTGCCTGGGCAACACATTGTTGTTGAAGCGTCCGGTCCTGGATGACACCAATGAGTCAATGGGCATGAGTTGGGGTTGAGAGAATCGCAAGGTTGTGGCTTGCCGTTTGGCAACAGATATGGTTCACCATTCGGACAAGCGTTGATCCAAACCGGACACGTCGATTCGCAATGCTCGCGCAGCAAGAAATTGTTCTCGTTTCCTCCCATTCCGGTGTAGGTGAATGGTTGACACTGTCGCGTTTTTTGATTATAAAACCATCGTGATAGAACGTAATTGCCATTGCCTTCCTTGACAACAAGCGAGCACGGATCGCCTTCACTTTGACAACAAACCGTTGTCGCATCATCGAAACCAAGATGACAAAAGTATCCAGAAGTGCACGGAGCACCTTGATGACATTGAAATGGCTTCTGATTCATTGCCATGATTGGCTGTCCGATCGCACACGGATTCACCCAAACTGGACATGTGCTCTGCAAGAACATAAAACGTCTGCAAACCATTTTTGTCTGCCAAAAACCAAACCTCGCAATGCTCTTTCGACATGAAATTATTCCGATTCCCCTTAAGACCCAAATAATTAAACGCGAGACATTTTCGTTGAGTTGCGTCATAGAAAAATCGAGTCAACGCTGATTTTCCTTCGCCTTGAGTCATTTCTTCCTGGCACGGAGAATTGCCTGAATCGAATTCGAATTGAGTTTTCAACAAAAATCTGATGATTCAACAGCAAAATCAGTCAGTAAAAAAAAGAAAAATTAATTTTTTAGCTGTGTTCATGCGAAAATTCGAATTTGAAAATTAATTTTCGTGCTTTTTGAATCGTGCACCACTTCCACAACAAAAAGAAACAAAACAAAAATTGTTCTCTTACCCCCAGTGACAAAAATAGGATCAAATCAATATAATCAATCAATAAATCATTCATTCCGTGGTTTATTCCCTTCCCATTCACCAATTATAATAACATAAAATCCTTTTTCACCGATCACCATTTCCTGAAAATCAAATTAACTGGAAAATATTGGGTTAGCAGGAATACAGACATGTTAGCCACATTTTTTCAAGGAGAATCGGATTCTGATTTGGTGAAGGCATCAATGTTAACTTTATTTGAGACTTGTTAAATTCAATTTATTATTCATTTTTCCCATGGCCAAACATTTTTTGTATTGTTCGGCCACCCAGTTCGATATCAATTACGCGCCGAAAACCAAAAATTGTTACCAAGTGCTTGACAGCAGACTGAAGTTGAAGCATCAGCTCCGAGATGGCAGTAGTATCCAGCTGGGCACACTGTTGGATTTGTTGCCGAGCATTGAACAGTGACGCCTTGTGATCGATATGGTGAACCGATTTTGCACGGATTCACAAGACACGATTGTTCACACTCATTTTGTGATAAAAAGTTATTTTCATTGCCTTGAAGGCCTCTATAAACACAGGTTTGGCATTGTTGTGTCAAAGGGTTGAAATACCATCTGAAAACCGAATCAGAATCGATTTTTCTTTGAAAAACGTCTGAATACCTTTGTAGATTGGCATTTCCGATTCCAACATTCAATGGCTGTTGACAACGATCAACAGCCGCCGGTTTTGGACAACAAACAGTTGTTTGAGTCTGTGCTCCAACGTGACAATAACTACCAGTTCCACAACCTTGTCCTGGAGCACACGGCGAAAGAGTTGCTCCACTACTAACAGCGCACGGGTTTGGAGTTTCTGAACAATTCTCGATGTTTTTATTTTTATTTTTAATGATCTTTGAAGTTTTGTAACCAATTCCCGTTGTTTGCACATGCGCTATTTGAAAAAAAATTTTTTTTTTTTAACACCTTTCGAAAATTCCCAATTATGACGCAAAAAAATTTGGTTAATTCCATGCAAAAACAAAAAAAATCAAGAGGAGAGGAGGTTTTGGTGCTTTTTTTTCTCAACCTGGGCATTGTGCTTGGCACTCTTCCAACGTTTGAAAATTGTTCCGATTTCCAGATGTGCCGAAATAGTTGAATTTCTCACAAATGCGTGTCTCCTTGTTGAAGTAGTAGCGCGCCAGTTGAACAGCGCCGACGCCCGACTCCTTATCCTGTGAGCACGGATCGACTGAAACAAAATCACACAGCAATGAGGTGAAAGAGTTGAACAAAAAAAAACACACACACACAACAATTGAAGTATCACAACAATTCGGGAGGAAGGAAAAGGGTGGGGAACATTTAAAAAAAAATTTTTTTTTTTTTGATGAAAAGCAACACAAAAAATCGAGAAAACAAGGGGGAATGGGGTGGAGATGAATTGAAGCTTTGGAGAGACGAGAGAAAATTGAAGCAAAAAGCTTTTAAGCTTAAAAATCAATAATCAAGTAGATTATAAGGCACCTGGTTGATATACACTACTTGGATTTGATGGTGGTGGTGGTGGTGATGACGTCACCGAAAAATTGGTGTTCAATCCACAAGACGATTGACATTTTTGTAGATTTTCGAACAGATTGCCATAGCCACCGAAACCCTTGTAGACAAATTGATTACATTGTCTTAAAGGCGCATCATAGTAATAGCGTAGAAGACTCTCGCCACCGTATCCTTCAGAATACGGTCGAAAACAGCATGGACAAAGACGTGGTGGCATTGAAAGATAATGATGATTCGGTTGGAACAAGAAATCGATGGTCGTTGTTGTTGAGGAAGAGGAAGAGGAGGAGAAGGAGGAGGATGAAGAAGAAGAAGAAGACAAAGAAGGGAGATTCAAAGGAAAAGAAGAAAACGTTTGTGGTGGCGCTAAAATTAAAAAAAAACATTTCTGAATCGAGAAAATTCCTAAAATTTCTTTTTTTTTTCAAATTAATTTTACAAAAATCCTGAAAAAAAGAGGAAATTTTCGATTTTTTTTACCTTCGCAAGTGGCTTGACAAGTTTGAAACGTTTGGAAATTATTCCCATTTCCACAACAACCGGACCAATAAAATAATTCGCAACGTCCACGAACCGGATTATAATACCTGCAACAATTTATTCTGGGTTGCATTTCATACAATTTGAAAAAGTAGTTGAAAACCATCTTGGAATTCGATAAGGTCCAGTTCCAATCTGACGCGGTAACGTGCATGATTGACCAGATGGTACTGTAGCTGTGCGACTAACTGCAAACAATCGATCAATCAATAATTTTCACAAAAGAGAAGAGGGGGCAAATTCAAACTTTGATTATATTGATGATAACTAATTGGTGGATTATTCAAAGCTCTTTGCGTATCGTTGTTTGGCTCATTTCCAAAGATGATCGTTTTAAAAGAATCGAAGAATGAAGCATCATCAGCAATTGAAATAATAATGAAAGAAAATAATAAAAGCCACCTACTATTTGAGGTAAGCATTTTTGGCTCCTGAAAAAGTTGTTTTTTTTTTTTAATAAAATTTAAAACAAAAAAGGAAAAGAAAAAGAAAATCAAAGAATTTTATAGAATTTCGTTAGAGCGCACCTTAATTGATTTAATTGATTGTCATTTTAGACAGACATCATTTGCACAGTGTTTAAACTCGAAAAACCACTTGAAAATATTTTTATTGACAAGCGGATTTAAAAAAAAAACACAGAAACGGGTGAAGCAATGAAAAGACAGGATCCCTCCCATTTTGGATTCTTTTTTGAAAATAATTTTAGACTTGGAAAAAAAAATGATGCTGAAAGCCCTATTGATTTTCCAGCGGGGGAGGGGGACAAGGACAAGAAAAAAAACAAGAAATAAAATTCAAACAATTGTTTAAATTGATGAGCGTCAAAAATGAAGAATCGAATCCATCGAGGAAGCGAGGTGGGGAGGAGGAGACCTTGCGGCAATCAACGCGGAAAAGACAATCGAATGGCAAATTCTTTGCCTTTCTCTCTCTCTCTCTCTCTCTCTCTCTCGATGTTTCCCCCCTCATTGAGATGAGCAAGTAAGAGAGAGAGAGAGAGGAAAAAAGGAGGAGCACAAAATGAGAGGATGATGATGATGATGACTGGTTCAGGTAAGCCTCTCGTCGCCATACGTCACAAATAAGCCAACACACTTGATATGCATTTTACTCCCCCACCCTTCCTTCTCCTTCAACTTAATTGTATTGTATGTACAAAATGAATAGTATGATTCATTCTGAGAAGAAGACAAATTTAATCAAAAAAAAAAAAATTAATAAAAAATAGGAAAAAAAAAATGTTTTAAAACAGTTTAAAAGTAGAAAAAAAACGGGTGGGGGAGGAGGTCAAGAATTTCTTGAACTTTACCCGCCCACACACAAACACACAGAATAAAAATATCTGAACAATACGACCCCAGACAGTTGCTCATTTCATTTTCTTTTTGGCTGCTCCTCGCAACAATTTAAATTTGATACAATCTAAATAATGGAAAAATGTGCTAATTGAAGAGTTGGATGGAAGAAGCAAATCGAGAACAATAGTGGGGGGGGGGGGGAAGGTGAAGCTGAAGACAATTTGTCCAGTTTTCAAATGTGGAAAATTTTGACAAAAAAACAAAGCAAAAAATTGTGCAAAGATGAAGCGAAAAAAGAAACTGTCGGTCAAGTCCAAGAAGAATTCCGTCTTAGACTTGACTTGCAAAAATCAGAACAAAAAAAAAACCAACACGGAAAAAGTGAAAAGAGAGCTCTTAAGGTTTCCCCACGATTTCAAAAGTGGATACGATCGACACAACAATCATCAAATTGAGCCAGGAGGAGGAGGAGGAGGGGGAGGAAGTGCGACCGCGGAAGTTTACAAACTACTGTACAATGTACCATTTATCGGTGAACTGCGGTCAGCGAGGAAGAGCACAGGGAAGAGGCAGAAATTGTCTGATGCACTCTACTCGATGACAAAGGAATCAGAAGAAAAGAATGGGAAGAGTGGATATCGAATTTTGAATCAAAAAAAAAAAAAAAATTTTAGTGTAGAATATTTGTTTTAAACGATCCTTATGGTTCCTCCTCCTCCTCCTCCTCCTCCCTCATACAATACTTCTTTACCTAAGCTCTCGACAAGTGTTGGGTTGGTCATTTCTTAGCCCAACGAAAGAAGAGGTAAGAAAAAAAACCAGGAAAAAGTAAAAGGAAAAAGCAGCGAAGAAAAAGTGGACAGAAAACAAAGAAAGAAATTTGCTCAGCAAAAAAACACCGCCCTAATATAAAATTGTCATGGATGTGCATCCCAGCCAAACAATATCATGGAGGAGACGGTCGCCGCCGCGTCCGACCGAGGTCGACAAAAATTTGAGGAGAGGAGGAGAATAACGAGAAATGATGAACACATTTGATCAAGGTGTGTGTGTGGGTCTTGCGATCATCCATTGAAATTAAGAAAAAAACAAATAAAAGTTTGAAAAGCTCAGGATGTGTTTCGGAATTCGCAAAAAGAAGAAGAGGAAGAAGAAGAAAAAACCAGGAGATTATTGAACGCAAAAGGTGTGGTCGTCGAAGAAGCGGAAAGGAAATTTGCTTTTATTCTAGCAGGGTAACTAAATTCTTCTATGTAGGTTTCTTATAAGATTATTCAATTTTAAAAAAAAGCGAAAGGTGTAAAGGCTGCTTCCGATCCTACACGATCCGAACGCATCAAAGTTTTGATGAGAATTGAGTTGATCATTCGCTTCCGCCTGTCATAAATGTCAAATCTCTATTATCATTGAGTAAACAGGGCAGTGAATTTCAACATTTACTAACAAATCACCAAAATGAACGAATAAAATGTATAAATAAAGTGCAAATATTCAAAAGTTTTTTTGGTCAGAATGATCTGAAAACAAAACGAAAAAACTGTTGGTCAAAAAATGGGAACACATTTCATTACATACATACATAGATAGGTGAATGATCTACTTAAAGTCTCGATTATAATACAAATACCATAACAGTGAGGTGAGGATGAGGATCCTCCTCCACTTACCCACACCCACATCTTCTTTTGTCTTCTTTCTACCCTCGATCAACTTCAGTCAATGACAAAACTTGTATGAGAATGAATGGAAAACGAACGAACACCTCAGAGAGACTTGGATGATGATGATGCTCTCCTCATTCAATGGTTTTTTTCCAAAATTCATGAACATCAAATAAATGAAACAAGTGAATGATATTTTTTTTATTTATTTAAATAATTAAAAAAAATATATTTTAATAAGAAATTTTTATACCATTTTTCTTTGTCAATCCTCTTGTTTCCCCGTCTCCTCACATCCCCCCCCCTTTTTTTTTATCAGATTTTTAAAGGATTTCGGTCTTTTTTCTAGTAAAAAAATGACGAAAATCTGAAGAAAAGGAAGAACAAAAAAAATGTTGAATTTATTCATGGCTCGCGAGCTTAATGATAAGTGTGTGCATTGTGTGTGTGTGTTCATAACGATGTTTAACACGTTCTAACATGAAAAATGTTGCTGACAATGTTGTGGAAGAAAGAGAGAAAGGGAGAGAGAGAGAGAGAAAGCTTGATGTCAAAAAAAAAGGGAAAATTCTCAAGTGCAATTGTGGAAATAAGAAAAGATTCGAATAAATTGAGATGCGTCGAGCCAAGTCGAGTTGGAGACAGGAAGGGGAGGAGATGCCAATATATCGAGCCGCAACTTATAAATTGACCAGAAGCCGGTTTTTTTCTTTTCTGACATACTCGTCGATTGCGAGGAGAGTGACAAGTTTTTTTTTTTTTTTTTGAGTTTTGATTCAGACTTGCTAAAAACGAGGAAAAATCAAAGGGGATCTGCCTGAAAAATTACAAATTATTCACAATTTTAAAGTATTTTTCACAATTTTTAAAATTTTCGATCACAAATTTGTATAATTAACGAAATCTTTTTTGATAATTTTTTCAAATAATTTCTCCTAATAATACTACAAAAACTGTTCCTTATATCGGATCAAAGAAGGTCGCAAAAATCTCAAAACTCTTCCATGCCAAAACTCGTCCCTCAGGTTTGTGTACTTCGCTCGGAGGAGTACGAAAAAGCTTTTTCAAGTCGATAAAATTGAAGTTTCCGTCAATATATTTTTTTTTTAATATCCCAAAGTTTGTTATTTTTATTTTTTATTTTTAAACGTTTAAAAAATATATTTTATTTTAAAAATTAAACAATTTTAACAAAGATTTGGAAAAATTTAGTTTATTATCACTACAATAACCAGTTTTGACTTGAATAATTGACAAATCGTCTTACAAAATGTTAATTAAATTTAGTTTTTGCCCTTATTTAAATAAATTTTGTATTTCTAAAAAGAATAAATTAGACCAAAAAAGGAATAAATTAGACCTTTAAAAATGTAATAAAATCTGTCTCTTTTTCGGGCTCACCGTTTTCAAACACTGAAGCAATTTTTTATTTAATCTTTACGTATAAATAAAAATTGATTTGTTCGATTTATTTTTTGCAGAATGACGATATGAAATCTTTAAAAGGCGTTGTTTTCGTCTTTCTTGTCTTCGTCTCTTCACTATTTGGATCAATTTTTCTTTTATTTCCTTTTATTCCTTTTGCTTATTTGTCGCCAAAATTGTGGCGTAGTATATCTGATCGTTTAGTTGGTTATTGGCTGACTTTTCCATGTGTAAGAATTTTCATATAACTATTTTCATCAAATCGTTAGAATTTTTCTTTCTTTTTAGGCTCTTTGTGAATGGGTGTTCAAAGTAAAATTTCGGGTCACTGGTGATCTGATCGATCGAAATGAGCCAGCAATTTTGCTCATGAATCATAGAACTCGTCTCGATTGGCTTTTTTCATGGAATGCTTTATATAAAATGGATCCGTGGCTGTTGATATCTGAAAAAATATCGTTGAAAGCTCCATTAAAACAAATTCCCGGAGCTGGATGGGCAATGAGTTGTGGCTCATACATTTTTCTTCGTCGAAACTTTAATGATGATATTCCAGTAATGGAAAAAATTGTTCGATATTTCAAAAATTCAGAGAATAACTATCAAGTAAATCTAATTTTTCATTTAAAAACACAATTTCTACCAATTTAGATTCTTCTTTTTGCTGAAGGAACAGATAAAAGTGAACGAGCTACAAAATTAAGCAACGAATTCGCAGAAAAAAATGGATTAGAAAAATATGAATATGTGCTTCATCCAAGAACAACTGGATTTGAATTTTTATTTGATTTAATGAAAAAAGGTGGGCGTTTTTTTTAAATTCCGTTTTCTGATTTTTAAAAGTACAGAACTCATTTTAAAAAGTTGTTAATTCAATTTTTCCAATCAATTTTAAGAGTAACTTTTCAGAAAATTATATCAAACATGTTTATGATCTCACAATTGCTTATGAAGGAGAAATAGTTGAAACAGAAATGAAATTAGTTAAAGAAGGTGCTTTTCCTGAGGTTCGTTCAATTAAAATCAAAAAAAAAGTACAATATTTTCTCTACGTCGAATCAAAACAAATTCTTTTCGTGTTTTTCATGATCGAAATTTCTTCTCTCGTTTCTTATCAATTTTTTTTTGTCAACATTTTCCGTTATTTTTTATTTTTTCGAATTAAAAAAAACAATTTAAATACTGGTGTTTCAAACAACTTCTGCTCAACTTTTTTTTTCCAGAAAGTTCATTTGGATGTGAAAAAGTATGATGTTGAAGAGATTTCAAAAGAAAATTGCAAAAAATGGTTACAAAATTTATGGAAAGAAAAAGAACAAAAATTGAAGAACTTTTATGAAAATGACAAACAATTTGAGCCAAGTGGAAATCGATATTTGTGGCCGGTATTTAATTTATATTTCAGACTGAGTTTTAAAATAAAACTTTAAGGAAGAAACAAGAGGAATCGGATATATAATTGCCTTTTCATTTTGGTGTTTGATATCGTTTTTTTGGGCCTACACAATTTATTTGTCTTTTTGGGTCAAGGTACTTTTTTTTAAAGAAGTGTTGAAATTTCATTAAAACAGTTAGAAATATTTAGATTTACACAGCCATTGCTATGATTTTCTATTGTTCAACTTTAAAATTTCATAATGGTTTAGAATATTTAGTGATGAAATGGTTTGAAATGAAAAATAAAAAAAAAGCGATAAAAGAAAAATAATTGCGTGTTTTTATTATTTTTTTAGTAAAAAAAAACGACTTATTCATTGTTTTTTTGTTCTTATCATTTGTTCTTATTGAAAATAGAGATTAGTTTAAAAATACTAAGATATTCTCTTACGCCCATCTATTATAATCATGTATTTATTGTTTTTTTCCCCCTTGTTTTGAAAAAATTGTGTTTAAAAATTTAAAAATATTAAAAAACCCTTGAAGAAGTAATTTTGAATGTTAAAACTGATGATATTTTAGGTTCAAAAATGAGTTTTCAAAATTTTAGGATTAACAGCTTTCAAAATTGTTCTAGTCATAATTTAATAAATTATTTTAAAATTATCCTCAAGTCTCTACTATATTTCAAAATTTGGTTGATTTCCCATATTTTTTTCGTTTTTTCACTTTCAAATTCCTATTCGCACTCGCTTTTTTTTTAGACATAATGAGCTCGATTGAAGAGCCACCGGTTGTTTCCGAGGGGCAGTCAATTTCAGCTCGAATACGAGGATTAGCTTTTGCTATTGGAATGTTGTTGTCTGCATTTTTTGGTTAGTTCTTTTTTTAAATAAAAAAAACTATTTTCTCGAAAAAATAATAATGGGAAATTTAATGTAATCAACTGAACCAAAAAAAACGTTCAAAATGCTTTTTATTCTAAAAAATTTTAAACTTTAAACAGGAGTACTGTATATTGCTTCACCACTGATGATTCTACTTTTTCTAAAACCTCGTCTTTATCGTCAAATATTAGATCGTCTAATTGGAGTTTGGGTTATAATGCCAGGAGCATTAATGGAATATTTATTCGGGTCGAAAATAAGGATAAAAGGAGATTTTATTAACCATGAAGAACCAGCATTAATTATAATGAATCATCGTACCAGGTAAAGCAGGGTTCTTTAATGCTTTTAATTGAAAATTCGATATCAGATTGGATTGGTTATTTTTTTGGAATGCTCTTTACAAAATGGATCCATGGCTATGTACAACAGAAAAAATAACATTAAAAGGAGTTTTAAAATATGTGCCAGGAGCTGGTTGGGCAATGCAAGCAGCTTCTTACATTTTTCTTGACCGCTCTTTTGAAACGGATAAATCAAAGTTGGATAGCATTTTAAATTATTTGGCGGCAACAGAAAATAAATATCAAATTCTGTTGTTCCCCGAAGGAACAGATAAATGCCCATTAGCAACAGAAAGAAGCAGAGTTTATGCGGAAAAAAAAGGACTTGTACATTATAAATATGTATTACACCCAAAAGTGACTGGATTTGTTCATATTGTGCAAACAATGAGAAGAGGTAATCAGCATTAATAATAAATGGTTTTCCGTTTTGTTGGAATTTCTTTTTTTTTTCTCAGCCAATAATATCAAATGGATCTACGATGTATCTATAGGATTCGGTGACTCGATTGTTCAATCAGAAGTTGATATGGCAATTAATGGCCTGATTCCAAAAGAAATTTATTACCAAGTTTGAAAAAAAGATTTTTTTAAATTAAAAAAAAATTAATTGTATTTTAGGTTGTAAGAATACCGATTGATACATTGCCCGCTTCCGATGAGGGGCTCAAGCAATGGTTGATCAATTTGTGGAGAGAAAAAGAAGAAAAATTAAAACAGTGGGGAAAAAAAATTTTTAAATTTTAAGAAAATTCAATTTTAGATTTTATTCAATGCCAAGAAATCTTCGTCAATTTGAAAACACACCAAATGGGCAAGAATATGACGTAAGAAATTGTAAATTTTTAAGCATTTAAACCTAATTTCAATTCGTTGAAGGTTGATGAAAACACGGAAAAAGCACAAAAAGCAATCGTCGCCTTGTGGATTTTCACCACAATATTTTGGATATTTATGTTTTTCGAAGTGAACAAAACAAATTATTATTTGTTTTAAACATTTTATCGACTTTTTTTACAGAGTGCAATAATGTTTTATTGGGCGATAATCATGACAATTTTCTACATAGCTGTTCATAAGATTTATGGAGGACTGGAATTTTTGGCAATCGATAAATTCAATTCAACTAAAGGTTACGGAATATTGGCACAACGAGAAATGGAAACTACGCAGACAAATTAAAGCACTTAAAAATTAGTTGTATTTTATTTTATTTTTTTTATTTAAGGGAGGGGCACGATCAGGTCGCGTACATTTCTCACTTTCTTCTTGATATTTTGCTTAAAGGAAAGTAGAAAAATCCTCGAAATTCTTTTCAGCCATAAATAAAGTGTTCATTTAAATCCTGTTGGTACTTAACTTGCTTGCTTCGGAAATGTTTTTTTTTGATTCCAAATAATTGCTTGAAACGTGTTTAAATGATTACCATTATTTCTTTTTCATTTGTATATTCCTAGAATATTTCCTTTTTTTTCTTTCTTTCATATTTTTTACTTGCCATCGGTGACATAAAAGAAGCAAAATCGAGTTGTTGTTGTTGGGTGTTGTCAATAAAATGTCTGAGTGGAGCAGTTGTCGGCCCCTCAATTTAATGAAAAAATTACAATTTTTACATTGATCGAAAGGTTTTAGATAAATGTTGATTGAATTGTTTTTTATTTTTCTTTTTTTTTTAAAGTTGGTTTCGACCATTCATAGAATATTGGTCATTTATTATAAATACAATGTTTAACTAATTGTACATTTATTTATGTATAATAAATAGAAAAAGAATTGGTAGTATTTGACATGAGAAATGACAATATGAATATCCATCAATACATAGTTCTACATATTCTGTGTTATATGATTCTAGATATTCGAAAAAGGCATTGATTTTTTGTATTTTATTTTATTAATTATAAATTATACAAAAATAGAACAATTTCAATAATGTTTTCCTCTTTTTTTTTTCTTCTCATTTCACCATGATTGAAAATATTCATTTACTAAGCGGATTAGTTGAAATTTCAACTAAAAAATTTGCCCAAATATTTGTCGTGATAAACTCGTGGTTGTGTGCTCCTCATTTTAATGAAATTGTCATCGCCTTTTATTTTTTTGTTCGTTTTCGGTTTTTCCGAAACTCGAAATTATAATTGGGATGATTGAATTGACGAGAAAATTTGGGTGTTGATGTCATAAAAAAGGATCGGACGAGGCATAAAGTTTCGACGATTTGATTAAACAATGTCGATTATTTTTGTATTTGAAATTATTCGATTTTTATTTAAAAAGTGGTTTTTTTTTCTTAAATAGTTTTGAGCATTAAAATTGAGATGTTTTGTTGCTTAGTTTTCGGCGTCAACCAAGGAAAAGAAAAGAAAGTTTGACAGTAATTTTTGTGATCAGCGAGACACTGTGAAAAATCGCAGACTTCAAATCGATTTGTGAAAGAGAAAATTGATTATTTATGTAGGAATCAGATGTGTTCAAATTAGCATAAATATCGATTGGTGTTTTCGAAAAGTTTTCAACCCCCCAAAAAAAGAAATTCTGCTTCTTCTTCTTCTTTTTCTTCTCAAGTTTTTTTTTAAAAAATTCGAATTTCTTGAAACTGGATTTTATGATTTTTATTTAAAATCATGACAATTTGTTCTCTTTTGTTGTAAAAAAATGGTCAGTTTCATGTAGGAAATAAAAAAGGTGTGGAATTATAGTAATAAATATGATGTATATACGACGAGGGAATATGGAAAATGATTAGAGAGAATTGTCAAGTGACAGCCGTTCGATTGGCTCTTTTCTATCTTTTTTTCTTTTTTCTTTCTTTTTTTTTGTCGATGGTCATTTATTTATCACTTCAATGAAATATCTTTTTCTTCTTCTTTTTCATTTTTCATTTTTCATTTTTCATTTTTCGTTTTTCTTTTTTCTTTTTATTATTTTTGCAGTCATTAAAAATTGTATTTTTATTTTATTTTAAAGAAGAAGAAGAAGCTTCTCGAGTATTGTTTAAATTAGTATTAAATTGCTTAAACCCGGTTCAATCAGGTGTGTGCACCCCGTCTTGCTTTTTGTTTCATCGATTTGCAACCAAAAACAACAAAAAAAAAAAGACGCCGCCGCGCGTTGATGATGATGGCGCCAAATTTAAATTCAAAAAAATGAAGAAATAGAGAAAAGAAAGAAGAGAAATTGTCGTTGAGTATTCGTCTCCATTCCCTTCATCAACCTGTTTACGTCTTTTTTTCTCTCTCTCTCTCCTCTCTTTTTTTATTCAATAATCTTTACGATTATTTGATTGAACGCCATATTCTATAGCATTTTGCAATATTTTTTTTAGAGAGAGAAGAGAGAGAGAGAGAGAGAGAGAGAGAGAGAGAGAGAGAGAGAGAGAGAGAGAGAGAGAGAGAGGTAAGAATGAGGAATCAAAACGATTCATGATTCAAATTTATCATATTTTTTTCTCACCGTTTTGAATTGAACTTTTTTTTTGGGAATAATTTTTATTTATTTTAAGGTCATTGATAAAATGAAATTGCGCTAAAATAAAATTTAAAAAAAATTTAAATATTTTGAAAATGACATGGTAAAAGACAGATGTAAAATGTTCAATCATTTCTCAATCAATGTCGTCGATGTTCTTTCACAAGAATTGATTTCGCAGACAGGTGTCACACACACACACACCCACATCGAGAATCGCATTGCACATTTTACCTGTTTAAACATGGCGGCGGCGCATTGTTGCGAAATCAAATTTTCGAAATTTTTCAAATCTGATTTGACTGGAAAAAGATGCTTCGAGAGAGAGACAGAGAGAGAGAGAGAGAGAGAGAAGCGCAATTTGTCGTTGAGAATGTGTCAATTTTTTGTAAAGAAATCATTGTGTTTCTCTCCCTCTCTCCCTCTCTCGCTTTTTTTTCTTTTCTTCATTCATTCACCACATGTAATGAATCAAGAAAACGATCAAAACTTTTTCATTCTGACTTTTTTTTTCTTTTTGAAAAACTCGGTTCCGATTTTGGATTTGTTTTTCTCTTTTTGGGAAAGTTTTACGATTGTTTTTTGGTTTTCTTTTCAGCTTCTCCTTCTCCTTCTCATTCTAAATTATTTATTTTGTTTTCTTCCCGGAAAAACAGCAAAAATTGTTTTAAAGAAAAATCAAAATTTATTTACTTTTTACAAAAGTTTGACTGCCAAAACGCTTTGGGTTTTTTTCCCTTAAATACAAATTCATAAATTAAGCTTCTGCTTGCCCACAGTTTATTTAGGGTTTAACACGAACGGCGAAGACGCATTTTTCGCGCGTGTCTCCCCAGCGTCTTTCAAAATCAATCAAGATTCAAACGATTTTTACTATTTTATTTTAAATTTTCATTTAGTTTCCACTTTTTTTTGTTAACTTCTGTGTGTTGTTTTTGCCAAAAAATGAAGAAGAAAAAAATTGATAAAAACCTGAACTTGATGTCTTCCAGTCAATTATTTACTTTTCATGTTTTTTTCCATTATTCCTAATGGATTTTTATGCAACAAAAAAAAGGAAATTTTGAAAAAAAAAAAGAAAAGAAAGAAAATAAAATTGACTTGTTCAAACCAGCAAATTAATGTAATTTAATTTAATTATGAAACAATTTGTATTGATTTTTATAATTAAATGTAAGTATATTTTAATTAATAATTCAGTGTTGAACCCCCACACTTTTTTAAAAGTTTTATCAATTTTTTTTATCAGTTATCAGAACGTTAAACATTGCTACTTTTTTCATTTTTTTCTAAAATTTATTCACATCACAGCACATTTTCCTTCCTTATCATTTTTACTGATGCCATATGGTTTTTGGGTTTTTGGCGTTTTCTCCCTTCTACATAGAATATCAAATTTTCCTTGTTGTTAAAAAAAAAATTTTTTTTTTGTTTGCTGAATTTTTGAATTAAATAATTTATCAATTTGTCATTCAATTTTTTCTGCATTTTGCGCTTTTAATCAATAAATTAACCCACAAGTTTTGTCAGAAAAAAAGCTGATAAAAAAAGGAGAAGAAGCGAAGGTTATTGATTGATTTTTTCACCGTTTTTATGGCGTTTAATTAGTGTTCTTCTCTCTTCAAATTTTTTTTTCGCTGCAACCTTTTTTTTTGGCGTTACCTGTTTTTGATTTTCATCCTCACGGGGGGGGGGGCTAAAGCCGCCTGGCCAAAATATGTACAAGATTAGAGAGAGGCTGGAAGGAAAGAGAAGGAAATTTACGTGAGAAAAATAGAAAAGAAAACTGTATAAAGAAATAGGTTAATCAAAGCGTGAAATGTATTAAAAATACTTTTTGTTCAGGGACTTTTAGTTGTCACCCCGTCTTCTGAAAATCGAACAAAAAGAGGTTGAATAACTTTCAAGTTGAAATTCATCTTCTCCCCCCTTTCTCTCCTTTTCTTTCATTTTTATTTTCTCATCAGACTTTGTCAGCACATTATAAAAAGTCAACGAAAATAGTCGTAAAAGGAATTTTTACGATCTCGTTAGTGATTTAAAATTGGTGGTGAGGGGAGGCCGGCTAAAGATATTATTTTATCGACTTTTTTTGTTCTTTTCTTTTCAATTTTTTTTGTGTTAATCAAAATATTTTTTACTCCACCCTCCACCACTTCCGCATGCGCCTTTAAAACTTTATGTTAAAGTGAGATAAATTTGGCTGAAAATTGAAAACAAATAAATTTGTCACCTTTCAACAAAAATTTAAAAAAAAAACAAAAAAATGTGTGTATCAAATGCGTCAGAAATGTGTTGTTGGTGAAACAAAACGAATTGTAAAATGTTTGAACGATGAGCGAAGGTTTTCATTGTTTCCGGATTGGTGAAAGTGTTATTGGAATGGATGGATGGGGGGAAGAGAAAACGAACCTCTGCGATCAACCAAAATAATGGTTTGTGTTGTATAAACATGTACAATTTGATGCATTCATCTGATATGACAAATGAAGCGGCAATTTTAAGCTTTTCCTTTTCATCTTTTTTTTATTTCAAGACAAATTTCGGCGATTCAAAATTGCATTTTTTTTTTCAAATTTCAAATTTAGTTCTTCGTCGATTTATTCCGTCGTTTAGTGACCATCATCAATCTATTTTCTGTCTCTTTTCGTCTCTTCAATATTTTCTGATCAGTTGGTGTCCGTCCTTCAATGCTTTCTTTTTCTTGGCTTGATGCCAGTCAACAACGTTCCTTCTTTTTTTTTAAATTTTAATCGCCACCGCCACCGCCCTCCCCAAATCAAATTTTTGTTATTTTTTTACTCGTCGTGAAATGTTAAAGTGAACACATTTTTTACGACAAATTGTCGTTGGGGCTCGTTGGAAGTTGACCAGCCAGTTTTGATTTTGAAGAGGGCGAGGAGGAAGAGCAGAGAGAGAGAGAGAGAGAGAGAGAAGAGTTTTGTTTTGTGGTTTTCTCCAGACCTCTTTTTCTCCAAGTTGAATATGTTTACGTTTAACATTGCTTCGATGACACAAAACAAATTTGAGACTTTTATCGATTTTTTTTCTGTTTTATTCCAAAAAAAAAATGTCGATTTGTCTTTTCTTCTTTCAACATTTTCAGAATCATTGTTTCTTTTTTGTTGATCGAAAAAAGAAGCGAAACACTTTGCATTTTTTTTGAAGAGGGGCGGGTCCTGTTTAATCAGGTGTGAAAATAAACTTTGCCGACGAACGATAATCCATCATTCTCACTTTACTCAAAAGATATCTTTTTTCATTTGATGCGGTGATGCCGCCGTCGTCCTCGTCTCATTTTATTTTATATCATTTCAGTGGCGTCGTGTTTTCTTTAAAAATTAAAAAAGAAAGAAAAAACAAATGTTTTCAAATTTCAGATTGTAGACTTGCGGTCATTTGCGCACATTGGACGTCCGAATCAATCACTTACGTGAGGGACGGCGAACAATGCGTTGTTATTGATCTCTTGTCATTTCTGGCGCCGTCGATCGACTCATCATCATCATCAAATACAGTATCCCCATCGTTTTGGATACAAAAAAAAGAACAACAAATCGTTGCCGAACATTATCGAACACGCATTTTGTTTTCATTGGTACAGTAACCCGAAATTAGGTTACGTTATTACGAAGACGACAACGCAGTGCTTTCTCGTTTTGGTGAGGCGAGCGAGCAGCGACCGTTTAAAATCGACCGCGACACAATTCAAATTAGTTGACAAAAATGGAGCAAACAGATATTGAGCATTTCCATCAGGATGAGCAACAATTTTGCAAGGTTTTCTTTCTTTCTTTTTATTTTTTTTTTCGCGTTTTGTCAAAAAAAGAGCCGTGAAAAATCAGGCTTGCTCTGTTGTCTTGGGTACTTGCCAACGTTCGTTTCTTTTCATTCGGCGCACACCCACATTAAAGCCCAACATGTTATGCGCATAGGCTCATTGTTGTTTTTTTGTCTCCTTCTTCTTCTTCTCTCAGCTTCATACATAGAGCTCATTTATGAAATAAGCCAGAGGGCGGCATGAGATCACAAGTTTATTTGTGTTTCGAAAAGCTGTCAAAAATCCGGCCGACAGATATTTTCGAACGTTTGGGGATTTTCGAGACAGTCTCAAAACTTTTTTTCTTCTTCTCTTGGCCTAGTTTTTTTCTTTTTCTTTTTTTTTCAAAACCCTCTCCTACTTTTTGGCAATTCGCCAATGAATCTTTCTTCTGTTTTTTTTTTCGACATTTTGACTCGCTTGATGACCTCGCCCTTGATCAACGCTGCATTTCAAGATTTATGTAAAACGTTATCGATTTTTTTGATCAAAAAAAAATACCGCGATTTTTGAACAAGAAAAAAGGATAAAAATTGTAAAATTAAATTTCGGCGACTTCCTTAATTGTCACCTTTTATTTTTCATTTTTCATTACTTGGCAAATAATACATAAAAGAAGAAGGAAAGAAATAATAGAAGGTGGTAGGTATATTTCCGATAAGTGTTTCCTAAGGTGAGGAGCATCTCAAAACGAGTAGAGGTTGAGAGAGAGAGAGAGAGAGAGAGAGAGAGAGAGAGAGAGAGAGAGAGAGAGAGAGAGAGAGAGAGAGAGAGAGAGAGAGAGAGAGAGAGAGAGAGAGAGAGAGAGAGAGAGCTTCAAAGTTTTCAAGTACGAACCGAACATTTGTACACAACTCCAAAAATTGTTCAGCATTTTTGCCAAAAACTAATTTACTTCTTCATCAAAAAAAAAAAATTTTTTTTTTCATTTTTTTGTGACATTTTTCATTGATTTTTTTTTTTGCAGAAAATCATTCAAGACGGAAAAGAAGTTGACATTTTTCTCGAGAATTGCTCATCCTTGTATAATTTGATATTGGATTCATTGCACAATCTCACTTCGAAGGTAATTTATTGCAATAAAAAAATCAAAGCCAAGATTCCTTTCCGATGATCCTCAGTCGTTCTTTCTCTTCTCGTTCGGTGTTTGAGAAGAGGTCATCGGTTAGTGAAAAGAAGCTTGTTGCTTCATCTCATGTATTTTGTGACAATTGTCATCAAATGTATTGAAATAGAGTGATAAAAGTGGAGAAATAGAGAAAAGGTCATCATTTATTTTGTATCAGGATTTTGTATTAAGGGGGGGGGGGGGGGGGGGGAGGGGGAAAGAAAGTGATCAGATAAATGAAGATGTCAATCTTCATTTGAATCGAGATTTGTTTTTTTTTTCGTTATCTTCCAATATTCTAAAAATATCAGTGTTGAAGAGAGAGAGAGAGAGAGAGAGAGAGAGAGAGAAAGAAAGAGGAGCTTTTCGTAATAAAAAGATAAATTGGTGCTTTTCCATTGAAACATTTTTGTATACATTTTGAATTGATGAATGAGCTGTAACAACGTTCTTCTCCTTCTTCTTCTTTTTTTGCTGCTCGTTGAAACAAATGTCGAAGAAAAACGAGGATGATAAAAAAACATTAATCAAATTGAGTTCAGTGATAAAGGTTGAGAAGCATCAACCTCATCTTCATTCTGTTTTTTTTTTAGTTTTCGCTCTTTCTTTTTCTTTAATTTTTTGTTGTTTTAAATTTGAAATCAAATGAAATTAGAGATGAAGAAATATATTTATGACTTATTGTTATTTAAAAGAATTTTCTCTTAAGCTGAAAGATGATATGAAAGGTCAGAAATTCGAGCAATGTTTATTGTTGAATTTGTTGAGAATGGAAAAGTTTAGATAAATCTGTCATTAAATCTGAAAAAAATGTAGACGACGCCTCTTCGGACAACTCTAATTTTTTATTCTTGAAGCTTATAAAGAAGGGTGAAGGGGGAGGGAAACAAGAAGACGCTTGTAATATAATATGAGCTTGAATCTCGAACATTTTTCGATTAAAATTTTTGGTATTTTTGCGTTGAGAGCACATAAATGTAGATGCATATTGTTGGAAGTGGTGCCATTTGTTTCTCTTGCATAATCGGCTTGTTTCCGGTTCTAAGGATTTTTTGCATTCATCCTTGTCTCTCGCATATTTTCCTAGTTTTATGGCCACCACCA
The DNA here is from genome assembly GCA_963572285.1 of Caenorhabditis drosophilae. Classification (NCBI taxonomy): domain Eukaryota; kingdom Metazoa; phylum Nematoda; class Chromadorea; order Rhabditida; family Rhabditidae; genus Caenorhabditis; species Caenorhabditis drosophilae. The sequence goes on along the minus strand of OY751564.1, from coordinate 6,670,147 downwards.
CAACCACCACCACCACCACCACCATCATCGAGGAGCATTCCTCCCCCACCCCCACCCCCACCCTTCTAATGGTTTTTGGTTTGAATGAAGAAGGAAAAAATAATTTTGAAGAAGTCGACCACTTTAAAGAAGAAAGAACTACATGTGGTGCGTATACTTCACATTTTTGGATGAGTTTGGCTCCACCTCCCCTCCAGCTTTTCCCTCCAATTGTATAGAATCAATAATTAATGGCGTCTTTAAAAAAAAAAACCAATAAACAGTGTATACATATTTATTGTGAAGTGTATATGTTACAACTAAAATACGGTTTGTGCTCATTTGCACATGCTCACCTCGATACGTGCTGCTGCTCATCGTTGTTACTATAGCCAACAATCCGCAAATATTGTTTCAATGTATCGTTTCCCCCTTTTTTTTCTTCTTTTCTTATTCAAATATCAAATATGAAGTTGTAGTTTCCTATTCGATGTAATTTCCATTGTCTTATTTCACTTTTCTTTTCTTTCTTTTTTTTTTAAATAGAATTGTTGTGACAGGGTGTCAAAGCATCTTATTCCATCTCCTCCTGCTTTCTTCTTCTTCTTCTTCGGCTCAAAATTAATGAGCCGACAATTTAGCAATTCAACTAAAATAGAGTGTAATAAAAATAATGAGCTCAAAGTGAAGTGGGTGAGCTCATCTGTTAAAAATTAATTGCAAAAATAAGAATGTTGAGATAAGATCAATTGATGATTCGATGATTGTCAAAATGTTCCAATTTTTCTCTCTTTTTTTTCTTGGTTTGATTCCATCTTTGAATTGAATGGAATCCCAATTTAGACATGTCACATTTGGTATTCATTAAAAAATAAAGAAGATACGCCGCGGTTGGTGATGGTTTCTTGTCATTTTGTGACATTGTCTAATGCAAGCCAATATACATATAACGAATCGATGACGACACTACGCAATGACCATCATCATGTTCATTCAACCAGGAGAATTCAGTTATTAATCATTTGAATGAACTTTTGAGGCATCGATGTTTTCCTCTTTTTTTTATTGTTTCTTATCACAAACCTAATACAAACAAAAATCAACATGTTTCTTCCCGATCCAATTATTACTAATATATTTATTCATGTCTTCTTAAACAAATAAGAAAATTCGTTCCTTTCTGCCGACTCTTTCCCCTTTTATTTCTGGAAGGTTTCTCTGTTGATTTCGGCAACAAAAAGTGTTGACCTAAACATAAGCATCTGTATCTATTTCATGGTCTTCTCATAACACAATGAAACAGAGAGTTTTCATACTGGTAATGTGGTGCACATCTGGACGAAACCCCAAACAGCCAGGCAGCCAGCCACCCGCAGCTCGCTCGACCTCCATCGCGCTTTTCTTCTTACATACATTTACTTCTCCTCTGTTAATGGTGGTCCTCTCTGGTACCTCTTTATTGCGCGTCTTCTCCTTCGTCTTCTGCTTGTTCTTCGTTCGACTCGTTTCCATTTGAATAATAAATTCCGAAATTTTATGATCACTGATTTTATTTCATCGAAAATTCGTCGCTCATTGGGTTTCGAGAAAAGCTAACAAAACCTGCTATGGGATTTTCTATTTTTTTATTATTATTATTTTATTTTTTTGGTTGAAAATAAGTATAATTCATTTTTATTGTTCGTTTTTTTTCTTTTTCATCGGATTTCCATTCAAAATCATCCTTGCTTATTAGATTGATTGCTTAGCTTCTTCTTCTTCTTCTTCTTCTCCTTCTTCCTTTTTTTTTGTTTATTTTAATCCGATTCTATTCTTTCACCTCGATTTTTTTTCTTCGTCATCAAAATTCTGATGAAATGCACTGAAAATGATGAGTCATTTGATAGATTTTGTTGGGCATGACGAAGGAAAAAGAAGAAAAGAATCGTTGATTTTCACAATTCGTTCATTGTTCGAATTCAATTTCCCTTAAAATTTGCTTCATTTTCTTTAAATTCTGAGCTCTCAAGGTGGTTTTTATTCATTTTTTTTTTTTTGGAAAATCATTTTTTTTTTTGAAATGAATTGATAAAATCTCTTGAATTTTGATTTGAATGGTGAAGATGAAGACGACGAGGACGACGAATTAAGAGAATCATAGGAAGAATATCATAGGAGATGATGGTTAAAGATAATCGAGTAAGACATTCGAATTTGGAAGGAGAAATGAGGAAGAGAAAGGAAAAGCTCATTAGAGAAGAATAGATTGTTTGTTTGGGGAAAAGGGGGAAGAACCAAAACGATGTTCAAGGATTAATTAAAAAGGATCATAGAAGGATCATCATAAAAAGAAGGAGCGGACCTTCTTCTTCTTTTTCATTTATTCAAAAATTTTTCGTAGAGATTTTGATTTTATAATTCTTCCGTTTTTCCTTTCTTTTTTTTTGTCAGCTTTTCACTCATTTTTATTTATTTTTTGTCTATTTGGATTTAATCGTTAATCCTCTTCACTCTTTTACAATTGTATAACCTTTTGAAAATGTAGCCAACCAAAGAAAACAAAAAGAGAAAAACCCGTTTTTAAAACCAAAAAAAATTTGGAATTTTCAGACGATATCATGTGAATGTCTTGAAGAAATGACGACAACACTTGGTAAATCGGCTGAGAAGATACTTGCACAGCAGCCAGATGCTGAAAATTCGGTAACCCGCTTTTAATAATTGGATTTTGGTTGGAAATTGAATTTGCAGGTCTTGTTACGATTGAATACAATTTGCTGTGCGATGGAACAACTTCGCGTAAAAAACCAAGCAAAACTAATGAGCGGAACTGATTCGGACACATCAAGTAAGATTTGTTTCTTTTTCTGTTTTTCTTTTTTTTTGTAGTTTGTTTGTCGCCGACATTTTGTAATGATGGAAGAGAAGATGAAAGAAAATTATTGATTTTGACAGGCTCAGCGAGAAGCTCGACATCATCATCAGCTGGAGAAATGAGATCGTGGCTACATGAAATCGAAAAACGATTAAAAGTGAATGAAAAACGAATTATGATCGAACCAAATTTAAGCAAATTATTGATTGATCAGCAGGTTAGTTTCATTTTCATTTTTCTTGCCACCGACTGTTTTGATTTTTATTGATTTGATTTTTTTTTGCTAAAAGCGCTTCAAAATTTGTTTCTTTTAAAATTCCAGCTGTAAAAAAATCTAATTTGTTATTTTTATTTAAAATAGGGAAAATTTCTTAAAATCGAGATTTTTTGCTATTTCTTTTTAACCAGAAAATCAAAATTTGTTTGTCAAAATTTATTCCCCCCAAAATTTATTCCGATTTGAGAGGGAAACAAAAATGTTTTTTTTTCTTTTTGAAACTCAAATTTACTGCAAAACAAAATTGAGAGTAAAATAAGAAGAGAAACCATAAAATGATTTATTCTCATAAATGTCTCACGATTAGACGAAAAAAGACGGACGAAAACCAAGACAGAATGACAATTCTCATCTATCAAAAAGTGCACATTTTGACCACCGCTGAGAAAGCATTGAAAGACAAATTTTCAAGCTTTTTCTAGATTTGAAAATTGTATGGGGAGTGAGTGAGGAAGGGAGAAACAAAAAAAAAACACTCGGAACTGAATAAATGATAGATGAGAAAACATGAAAGAAATTCGAATGTTTTTGTCTGACTGACATTTGTGAGAATTTTTTGCTCATTCAACATCTTTGGATTCGATGCTTCTCCCCCCTCTCGTCCGCATCTAATTTCATCGCCCGTTCAATCATTTTTTATGTGAGCATTGTCTTGTCTCCAAAGAAGAGGCCGAGCGGGTCATTTAGTCGAGAATACTCTCGACTAAAAAGGTGCTCGCTCGCTGCTGCAACGACTCACCTCCAGAAGACAAATCGCCAAAGGTTTATTGCATGTCGATTTGTTATTCCACGCCACATCCATCCCTCCTCGTGTCACGGTGGTTTCATTTTCCATTCTTTTCAGTTTTTCTCAAAAGATGTGCCACTTTTTGAAGGTTGAAGGAATATGTATAATTAACATTATTCATCTTTCCTTCCATCCTTTTAGATTTTCCATTCTTTTTTTCTTCTTCTCCACCTCCACTATGCATAATTGTCGCTGACACTGTTTTAGCACAACCAAAAAAAAAAAAAAATGTATAGAATTTCCTAAAAAAGAAAAGAGCCAAAAACGAATAGGATCGGTTTTAGTTTATTTGAGAAAACACTTGAGAGCAATAAAAATTGTGATTTGATTAAAATTGAATAAATATTGATTTATTTAATGTTTTTGTATCGAATAATCTTTATTAAGTCAACTTGTCAATACATTCATATTTCTTCTCATTGATTCCGTTGACTATTTCGATTCTCAGAACATTCTTGATGTTTGCATAGAACGATGTTGCCCCATAAAATTTGTGATTTCCCTTTCGCTCTCTCTCTCCCCCTTCTTGGTATCTTCTTGTATGTATGTATACATATATTGTCAAACTTTCCCCCCCCCCCCCCTCCTTCCCTTCTTCTTTTTTTTTATCTTTTTATCATTATTTATGTATGAGGCGTAGAAACCTTGTAAAGTTATGTCTTTGCCCTTATCTCATCTCTTATCCTTATTTTATTTTATTTATTATTATTATTATTATTACATATTAATATCATTTTCAATAAAAAGTCAAAAGGAAGAAGGGAAAAAAAATTGTTGGAAAAAGTTTACGCCGCACTCCCGCTCCGCCCCGCCCCGCCCCGCCCGTTTTCGTTGTTGCATTGTTTTACTGAAATTGTAAAGAGAAATTGATATTCGTTTTATTTGCTCATTTTTTTGCCGAAATTCATTCAAGTTTTTTTTTTTTGAATTTTTATTTTATAAATTTCCGAAATAAAAAAAAAAAGAAGAAGTCGGGTTATTCTTTTGTATAAAATTCAAATACGGGCTGCGCATTGTTTATTTTAGGAATTATTCATCTCATGGTTTTCAATAAAAAAAATTTGTTTCTTTTTTTTGTTGCTGTTGTTGTTGCGATCAATTTACCCTCCCCGTCAACCCTTTCCATTCAATTTTTCTTCGTTTCAATCCATAAAATGTTTTGGAAAAGAGGCGAAACAAATTTTTCTTATTTTTCAACCAAATCAATCCAACCATTTTTTTTCGCCTCTTCTGTTTTTCTTCACTTTTTCTCGTCTCGACGAATCATTTTTTGAGATCAAGTAGGCTTCAGAAATAATTTGGGTCCGTTTTGTCGGCCCAATAAATCTTCAGGTTTTGAGATGAAATGAATTTCGATTAAGTGCGACAGAAGAGACGTTTCGTTAACCAACAATTTTTTTTCTTATCAAAATTATTTTGGTTTTAATCCTTGAGAGTGTTGATAAGAAATTAATTCGGAGCATGTTCGGTTTTGCTCTCCGCTTCTTCTTCTTTTTTTTTCGACGGTGAGCACACTTAAAAGCGAACAAAAAAGAATCGTATAAAAGCCACTTGACAAAAAAATGGCGGAAAAAAGCGAAATTGTTCCTTTTTAATTATTTGGTCAGTTTTTCTACCTTTTTTTGTTGTGCCTTTCATGATTTCCGGTAAATATTAGTTTTAGCACTCGCAGGCGCAAAAAAATGTACTTTTCCTTTTCTTTTTCAATTTAAATGAAGAGCTGAGAAGCTTGTCATTAAATTTGGGTTTTAACAACAAAAAAATTTGAAAAAAAATTCTGCTGCTGCTTTTCCAATATTTCCAGTATTTTACTTGAATTTATTCCTTTTTTTGGTTTTCATTCATTAACTCATCACTTCGATAAATAATTGGTCGTTGAAAGTCTCACAATTTGATGACTTTTTAGGTCATGAGAATTACAAAAATCATTTTGAATAATGGAAGAAGAAGAAAGTAAAAGAAGATTTTTATTTTCCGGTTTCTTTCGTCATTTTATCTTTTTGACACATCATCAAGCTTTTGCATTTCCAATAATTTTTTGTATTTTTTTTGGGGTTTTTGATTTAAGCTTAAATTAACTGTCTTTCTTTCTTTCTTTCCTCCTTTTATTTTATTCTATTTTCTTAAGCATTTCTGTTTTTAATTTCAAATGTTGGCGCCAATTGAGAATTGGCGCGGCGAGACATTTAAATGGTATTCATTTATGTGTGTAATCGAAAATATACACACACCTTCTTTCGAATGATGTGTTTTACCTAAAAATGTCGATTTTTTAATTTTTGGTTCGATTTTATTGATTTTTTCATTCGATAATGGAATTAAAATTTGTTAACAAAATTAAATTAAGGTAAAATTGAAAGTCTTTTCTCTTGCCTTCTTTTTACAAGAGAAATTTAAATTTTTGTTTTTATTTAGTTTAAAAATGAAAAAAATCTCTCGCTTTTTTAAGCTACAGTAACGTTTTTGTGGTGAGACCCTTTTTAAAAGTATTTGTTCCCAAAATAATCTTCTTCTTCTTCTTCTTTCAAGATGAATTATAAATAATTACTGTATTTCGTTTCAATTTTCGCCCTTGAATGAATTTGTTTTTGCGCCATTTTTTAATGTTTTCTCTCTCTCTCTCTGTCTCTCGATCGTGAATCCAATTATAATCGAAGCAGGCAAAAATCAATAGTTCGGCAAGAACACATTTCAATTCTCATCAAAGTCGTCAAATCAAAAAATAAGAATTTTTTTGTTCAGAGTTTACAACTTGAAATTCAACGAGAAGGACAACTTTTGGTGAATCGATTAAATCAGCAACTCAGGTAATTCCGGAAAAGAAATCGATAATATTTCAAATATTGATTAATTAAAGGGAAGAACGAGAAATAAATCCATCGGAAAACGAAAAGAAGAGGAATTGTATTGATGCGATTCGAAAACGTTGGCATACAATATATTTGAATAGTCTTTCGTTATTGTGTCGAATTGAAGAACATCTCAATCGACAGGTTTGTCATTTTCTTCTTTTAATTTTATTCGTTTTTTACCGGCAGAAAAGACAACAAAAAGAAAGGAAAGTGGGAGGGAGCGGGGTAGGAATTAAATTGAAAGTGTAATAATTGATAAATGAGGCTTTTAACTGGAAAAAAAACGTATTTTTCTTTGTTTTCTTTTACTAAACCGATTTTTTTTCTAATGCTCAATTTTAAATCATGGCTTCTATTAAAATAACTAAACAATTGTTATTGTATATTTTGTTTTTCAAAGTCTTAAAAATATTTTTTTAAACTTTTTTTTAAAGAAGACCGGTTGATCTTAAAATTGATAACATATTTTTTTAAATTTCTTAGGTTAAATGAGAATTTCACCTGCTTTCACTTGCTCAATTAATCTATTTTTCTACAAACTGAAATAGCCGCCCTTCAAACAATAAGGAAACTGTAAATTTATTTAAATAAAACACAGATATAATAATAAATTTAAAAAATAACCAAAAAAGGGCAACAAGATGAACACGTTTGAGGCGAATGAGAAACAATAATAAAACAAATATCTGTAATTATGCGTGTAGATATTGCGGACGTGTCGCGCATTGTTTTTCTTATCGTAGTCACCCGAAAAAAAGGCAAAAAATAGGTAATAAATATTGTATGTAGATTAGGAAAAAATTAGTTTAAAAAAAATATTTACAATGTAAAATACATTATTATAAACGATTCTCAAGATTGATGGGAAGAAGAATAATGTGAAAGTTAAAGAAAATAATTTACCTGTTTAGAAGTCCCTAATAGATATAATTTGTATATTAAAAAAACAAGTTATAAAACACAATATAATCCTAAACGAATAATTCAAACAAATCGTTTTTTTATAAATTTATTCGATGAACCGCAAAAAACGAATTCAATACAAAACAGTCCTGTGTGAGAGAGAGAGAGAGAGAGAGTTTGTGTGTTTTTCTCTCTCTCTCTCTCTCTCTCTCTCTCTCTCTCTCTCTCTCTCTCCTTTCCGATTCAAATGTTTATTCATTTTTTAATCGAATCAATTCATCGATTTTTCCCGTTTCGGAAAAAAATAAGAAGAAAAAAAAAGCAGCGACGACGACCAATAAAAATACATTTATTCAGTATTGAAAAGTATTTTGGAAACGAGAAACCAAATTCGTAGTTGTTATTTATTCACTCCGGCGAATGAAAAAAATCGATTTTTGTTTTTTTTTTTCTTTTTTTTTTAGTTTTCCTATCGTTCTTCTACTATAATTATTATATTTGTTTGTGATCTGTGTACAATGTGCCAATAATATTGAAATTGATACGCAGGTGCTGTAAAATAAGTCGACAAAGTGCAATATTAGTGGTGAGAAGGAGAAGGAGAAGAAGAAGAAGCTGCTCATCAATTCCACACACAATTTGCTCATTTTCAATAATATCATATTGGACATATGATTTTGCCGTCAACAGCTGTGACTTTCTACCAATCTAGTCGTCATTATACTTTTTGATTTTTTTCTTTCTCGCCAAAAAATCAATTAAAAAAAGGAATAAAAATCGAGATTTTTCTTTTCTTCGGCAAAAAAAATCAAGACTTGACCAGGAAATTTGAATTATATTAATAATTTTCATTCCCCTGGGGCCCCGCCTTTAAGATTAAGCACAATTTGGAGAACGGGGGGGGGGGGGGGGGGAGGGGGATCAAAAGATTGTTTTCCACAACCCCAATTTATTTCGCTTCAATGATCGCTTTTTTGCCGCTTCAAATGAGCGAAACCCCTTTTGAATCCGACATATAAAAGCTGATGAGATGAGGATGAAGAAGCATACAAATTTGTGAAGCATTGATGTTACATTTTCTTGATCATCATCACATTAAAAATCAATAAATCAAGTTGAAACACGAGATTTGATGGATTCGAATGTTTCTCAATTTCGATTCGCAATTTTTTGATTCATGAGAATTTTTGGAAAATAATTGTTGTAAACAAGTGTAAAAACGTTTCGCCATCTCATCATTTCACTTCTTTCAATTTTTACTTCATCGACAAGGCTCTTTTTCAATCCTTCCTTCCCTCAAACCAACTCAAGTTGTGCATGTGTCTGTGTGTGTGTGTGCGTGTCTTGTTTGCCTTTTTTGTTTCCTTTTTCACACATTTATTATTTATTTTTTCTCATGTTCCCATTTATGGCGACAAAATTGAGTTGAACTTGCTTTCCCTTTATCCATCTCTCCCCTCTCTCTCTCTCTCTCTCTCTCTTTCCACTACATTCATATTTTTCCTATTTACCTACAGTATTAAAATATGTCTTTTTGACAAAAAAAAAAAAGATGGAAAGAAAACTTTAATTCAATTTTAAGTAGAGTTTTTCAAATAAAACCGTTAATATTTGAAATCATCGATTTTCATAATAAATAAATGTGTCGTCTCCGCCCCCCTTCGCCCCGACATTTTTCACTTGAAGGGATAGTTTGCACAGTTGCATAAATTGAATATTAAAAACCCGATGAAAGTAAATAATGTCGATAATGAGTTGGTGTGGTACATTAAAAGAGAGAGAGAGAGAGAGAGAAAAAAAAAGGGGGGTTGAAACAGGTAAAAATTGGATGTTCTTCCTCGCTTTTCATTCATTTTTCTTTTAAAATGTTTATTGATTGAAGGGGGGTACAATTACCTTATTCATGGAAACATGACATATTTATGCATAGATGCATACAATATGTGCTGTTGTTATTATTATTATACATTTTATTATTCAAAACGATCGATTATGTCGAATGAACCTGCTATTTTATTCGAATTTGATTTTAATGAATCGTCACACTAAGTTTTTTCAGCAAACATCAGAAGAATCGGATAGTGATCCGGACTTTGTTGGGCCGCCAAACAAACGGGCTCGAACCATTGTCGTAGTTAGTCGAAAAGGAGAAGAAGACGAAGAGAAGGTGGTGGAGGAGGAGAAGAACAAGAAGAAAAACATCAACAAATCGGAAAGTGAAGAAGACGTTTTGCCGTTTGCTGAAAGTGAATACGAACGAATAATGGATGAAAGGTAAGACAGAAATAATTGAAAATGTCTTCAACCCCTTTTAGAATACAATGGTCAGGTGTAAATTTCCATTTTATTCATAATTGAGCTTCTCTCTTTCTTTCTCTTTTTCTTAATAATCCCTTAATTGTCGGAGCTCATTTAAAGTATTTATTATTCCCTCACTGACTGCTCCGCCCCCTTCCTTGTATAATTATAGATGAATAAAGAGGTGTATTGTCAATGTAGAAATTTTAGAATTGCAACAGCTTGTACTTCACCATCATCATCAACATCATCCGATGAACAAGTGATGACGAAAACATTGTTAACATCGGCAGTAACAACTCAACCGATTCAAAATGAAGAAGGAGCAACGAAAAAATGGGAAAGCATTCAACAAGACGTCGGCTATTCGAGCGGTGAAAATTCGATTCATGAAGCGTTGAACACGTGTGCCGATCATTTGTAAGAACTTTTTTTTTCTTTTTTTTTTTTGCTGTTTTATGAAACACTATGTATACAGTTTTGCTCTTTTTTGAACACCATCTGTTGTTGAAATGGCCCAAATTCCAAAAAAAAAAAAGTTAAAAGAAAAAAAGAGATGAGGGAGGGGAGGAGTTTAAACATCTGGCAAAAAATCGCAAGTATGTATACGTTGTACATGTAGCGCAGCAAATTTGACAATATTTTTGTGAAGAGTTTCGATTTTTGTGAAAACCAGAACAGACACAATTTGATTTCTTGTCGCCTTTTTAATTTTCGAAAAGAAAATGTTGAGCAAATTTCAGAGGTTTGTTTCTACCATTTTTTTTTTAAATTAACGAAAGCAAAAAAAAGAAGGGGGGGGGGGGGGGGAGAGAGGAGGTTTGTTTTTGTGCCCTTGACAAACAACAATTTAAAGTAGCATCGATTCTACCTATCAATTTGTCACAAAGATTTCAACGAGATTTCTCTCGTTTATCTCAACATTTCTGTGATTGAGCTTTTCCTTTTTTTCTTTTTCTTTTTTTTTCTTGATTGCAAATGGTGTGTTATTTGATTTGAACTCATCACAAAAGTTGTCAGATTAAAACGCTGCTGCTCCTCACTTATTGTGTCAGAAGGAAAAATGTGCGAGCTGATGATTTATTATTAGTTGTGAATTGGATATTAAAAAAATGAAAAAAAAAATATTTGAGGACACGTTTTTTTGAAAAAAAAAAAGCAGATTTTGTTTCATTCCAGATCGACAGAGACTATAGAAATGAGAAGAAAACGGATCGAGTGCTCACCGGTTAAGGCATTCTATCGAACTGTTCAGCTGGAAGACATGTCGGATTTAGAAGTGACAAAAGTTGGTTTGAGAAAAAGGAAATCAAACATCTTTATTTCTGCTTTTTTCTAGGCGATTAACGATGATATTGATGATGAAAATAATTTATCGGATTCGATGTATGTCAATCATGATTTAACATTTACAACAACTCAAATTCTACCCGAATATGGTATTGATTTTGATTTTCTTTTTGTTTTCTTTCACTCATCAATTTGATTTCAAAAAATTGATTTCCTTTTTCTTCAGATGAAGTAATGGCACTTTTGAATGATAATGATGATCAATTACCAACTGATATTACAATGTCCGAATCATTCAACACACAATGGAAAGAGATTCATGGACAGAAGAAGGCGTCAAGAAGATCATCACGAATCAGTCGAGAACAAATGGATCTTATTACCAAGGTTAGATAGGTGACAATGATCGATGATGGTGATTTATGATAAAAATGGTGGGAAGGCGGGAAAGAGGAGGGAAGGGGTTTTAATTGAATTGTGAATTATTTTGAAGTTTTCTAAAAACTTAAAATTTGAAAAAAGAAAAAAAAAACAAATAATTCAGAGTTCATGTGATGCTTCATCAGAAGAATCATCAGAAGGTGAACATCCCGAAACTACAAAAACAGAAGAGCCGGAAGATTTAATGAGCTTGTAAGAGTTTCACGGTCTTGGTTAGAAAAAAAAATTTGAGTTCAGATCATTCAACTCTTCCTGCTTTGACACATCATCACCATTGAAAAGGCAAAGATCTGGAAAAGGATTGAAGCATTCGAGTCTTTTAGTAATATTAGTTCTGCATTGAGAAAAAAAGTGACAAATCTTATTGATTGTTTCAGTTGGACAGCCTCGAAATGGACGGATCGTTCTGCTCGACAAAATCTGAAATGCCGCCATGCAAAAGTCGAACAGCAGCAAGACGAAAAATTCGACTGCGTCGAATGCCGCGAAGCATGAGCGACGGCGAACAACTCGGCGTTGTAAGTCGACAAATAATGAAGCCAATCATACGAGTCTCGTCACCACCACCAACACCGACCGCTCGTTCAACAACACGACTGCTGAGAAAGTTAGACGAGCAGCTGAGATCGAACATGGACAGCGACACTGGTCCGGAACAAAGCGACGCGGCTCAAACCTATGAATGGGATGAATACAATGTTAGTTTGGATTTATCATTTCGGTGTTTTATCATATTAGAAGAAGTTTCTTTTTTTTTTTTTGAAGAAATCATTAAGTTTTCTCCAATACAAATTAATTTTAATACAATTTGACAACACATTTTTGAAAAAAAAAACACATTTTTGTTGTTTTTTTGTTGTCCCCAACAACCAACATTCCGACGGCAGTGTCGATTTTGCTTGAAAAGAAGGCATTTCTTTCTTTTTTTTCCAATTTCAACATTTCGCCTTTTTTTTTCACTTTATTTTGAAGCTGAAAAATCAATAATTTGTAGTTTGTTGATCAATGCTTTCATATTTTTCTCCCCCCCCCCTCTCTCTCTCTCTCTCTCTCTCTCTCTATTTTATTTAACATGTCGAACGACTATAATTATTAATATACATAATATACCGCGCAAGGCGCAAATAAATAAATAAGGTCACAGGGGTGGTGAAGGAAGGTGGTGAGGGTGGGATGAGGGTGGTGAGAGAAGGGGGGGGGGGGGTTGGTAGTGTTAATATCCGGTAATGTCGTGTTGTCGTTGGATCGTTGTAACCAGGTGGTTGGAAAAGAAGCATGCACTCATCCATATATTATTAAAATCTAAGTCGAATAAATAATAAATGAAAAGAGCAAGCTGGGCTTCACCCACCTTCCTCTCCTCTACTCCCCACCCCCCCCCCCCCCCCCCTCTTTTTTTGCATTATTTGGTGTTCCAGTTGAGCTCTTCTCACTGAACACACGGACGGCCGCTAGCGTCAGCTTTGTGAGGATTTCTTTTTGAGCTTGATTAATGCGTAGAATAATGGCACCATGTTTTGTGGTTTTTAGGAAAAAATTGAAGTGTCCCTTGGTATATTTAAATCGATTTTATTTGAATTTTTTCCTTTTCTTTTCCCGGATAATTATTGGTTACTTTCAGCCGCCTGAGAAAGACGACTCAACAACGGAAATGCAAGCTGTTCAACCACAAATTCAAACAATTTCCAATGAAATTATGAATGTTGATGATGACTTTTCAGAACATTTTGGCTGTAATGTGAGTTGTTTTTTTGTTTTTAATTCTGAATAAATTAAAATTTTTGTTTCTTTGTAGGGCACAATTCGATTAATTGAAGAGTCAAAATGTCATCTTCGAGTTGCACAAAAAGCATTCGAAGAAAATCATACAAATATGGTTCAAATGTCAAATTTCGAGTTGATTGCAAGATCGAATTTAAGACAAGTTGAACAAGCTTTAAAATATCAATCAAATTACAAGCCATCATTACTTGAATTATCAACATTACAAGAGCTGAAATCGGAATGGGCTGATTTGTATGAGTCGATTCGTAGTCCATTTATTCGCATCATGCATCAGGTAAGAAAATAAACGAGAAAAGCATTGATGGAGAGAAGAAGCAAAAAAAAAACATCAATTGATTTTCAGGTGAAAAAATTCTCGTCAACCCTTCAGGAAGTCTCATCGTTGGCCAACTTTGACAACGTCATCGAGATTCGATCAAAAGAGGACGTGATGAAAGCATTGGATGCGGTGACACTCATTGAGCAACGATTGAGTTGTGAACGAGAAGAATTGAGAGAGCTGGTCGCGTCGCCGACATTCAAAGAAGTCGCTGATGATCTATCGAACGAATTCGATACGGTTTCCGAAGGATATGATGATGCGGTGGGAAGAATCGGAAAAATGGTTGAATCGTTGGCCGACGTCAAAAATGAATGGGATATGTGGAATGAGCGACAAAATGATATCAGGTAATTCAATTGTGTCGAATCAAATCAATATTTTATTGATTTTTTGAATAATTTCCAGAAATGTCATGGTTCGCATCGAATCTCGCTTACAAAACGGTGGAATTGATAACAAATTGATTTGTGAAGAAATGGAAATGTGCCAAGAACGAATGAACAGCCTGGAGACAATGTGCAATTATTTGACACATTCATTAAGCTGCCTTCAGAATGCGAATCACACCAAAACGTCGCCGGATTTCAAAGCGGAACTATCGATTTATAGTAATGCGTTGGCGAAACTCAAGGATCGTTTCAATGAGTTGAACGACATGCCAACATCAATAGAAATGATGATTCATCCACAAGAGCCGAAGCCAACAAGTGCGGAAATTCATCAAAAAGAAGCATGCAACATTGAGACTCAAACATCAATGGAATTGGACGAAGAATCAGAAATGGAAAACATTCTGAAGGCGTCGAAATCGTCAACATCCAAACTCATCAAAATATTATTTTCATTATCATTCTTATCAGCTCTTGCCGCAATTGTTTATTATAATATTTTTGGATCAACATTCGGACCACATGTTACTTATCCAAATGGGCCACCGCCAGTTTAAACCTTCAATTATTATTATTTCCATTCTTTCCGCCCCCAGTATTTTTGTTTTTTGTTTTTTTTTTCTCATTTTTTTGTTGTAATTTTCATCGGGTAAAATAATCCAATTTTTTGTTTCGTTAAATCTCACAAGGGAACTGTTTTAGGTCCAACATCTGATGTTTTGATAAGGAAATACATGTGGTGTAAGGAAGCCGCCCCGATTAGGGATCAATGTCAGATTGTCAGTGTCGGAATTCCGACAAATCATATATTTGTTCCTAACAATTCTTATTGAACAATTGTTTTTCTAGAAGAAAAAAAAAGAAAAAAAATCTCTTGATTATCAGGTAAAAGCCATCCGTTTTTGTTTCTCATTTTTTTTAAATTTAAAACAAAAAGAAAAAAGAAGAAAAGTTCACTCTACACATAAAATCGGTGAATTTTTTGTTTATTTTTGCTGTATATAAGGAAAATAATGAAAAATTTTAAAAAACCCCCGCCCCCGGCCCCGCTCCCCTCCCCCCGTTTTTATTATTTTATAGCAATAATTTGATTATCAACGAAAATTCTTTCTCTCCTATTTTTTATTGTTGTTATCCACCATTTTATATGTCAGGAATATTTTCATTTTTTTTTTTTTTTTTGGAAAATAAATTTACAATTTTAACGAATTTTTTATGTTTTCTGAAAAAAAGCACCAAGAAAAAAGAAATTTTAAGTGAATTGGAAGTAATTTTAGCATGAAGACAAATGAAAAATGAAAAAAATCGATATTTTTTACCTAGCTTCATCTACTAAATGCTTCTTTGCTCGTCGCTCTAAATTGCGTCGAGGAATCGCTGGTGAATTGATGTATTGGCCCTCTTCAGGTGGTCGGAAATAGGTTCGAGAGCCTTTAAATTTGAAACATAATTGAGAAACGCCTTTGATCTGATTACCAAGATGGTTGGCAAGTGTTGGAATTTGACAAAAGCATTCGTCTGTGGAATCGTTGAGTGGTATTAATTGATGAGGGCATTGATAGAATGCTTGAAGATCTTCGCCAGCTTTTAACTCGATTTCACAACCTTCTCGATGACATCGATCACATCCAAGACGCTTTCTGATCATTTTTTTATTGATTTTTTGAATCAATCAATCATTATATTTGATTTATCACTAACCGACATGGATCACAATATATTTTGATCCGCATTCCATCTTTTGATCGATTACAAGTCGGGCATTTATCCATATCAATTGTAAAATGATCCATTCGATGAATCTCTCGAAACACATGAACTGTCTGAAAATGAGTTTCAAATTCCGTAAAGTCTGAAAAAAGAGCGGCTTCTCGGCTGACCTTATCAAAAGTTCCTCGCAATTTCGCTGTAACAATTTCCGAATACAATCGATCGGTGATCATGTGTCGATGCCGTTCCAAAGCATTCAACGATAACCTCGCAACCGATGGAAGTAATGAAGCTTGAGTCTGCGGCTCGAATTTATGCTTCAAACTCCAATTCAACCAGCATAGAGCAACGATTGGTTGTCGAGCACAAGACTGTAAAAAAACGAGGATTTGTGTGGTGCTTTCTTTTATTCTTGAATTATTCCTCAACATTTTCAATAATAAATTTTGAGCATCTTAATTCCAATCCTTTTGCTCGAAATCGTTTCGATAATCTCATGCAAGTTTCCAATGTTTCATCTAAAATTGATCAAAAAAAAAAAAAAATGCTAAAAAGAAAGAAAAAAATTTTCTTTTTTGAGATGCACTTGATACTAGAAAACAATATATTGTAAGACACAGCCAACTGCTGTCATCATTTAGTTGATTAATATGAATGTGACGCAACATTTGTTAAGCTTCACGTATATATCTATCTATATATCCCCCTATCTAAATATATAAATATATATAAAGGAAGAAGCTCATTTCTTTGCTTGAAATTATGAGGATGAACCAACAATTTTTTAACAAAAACCACATAAAAAAAAGTTTTTAAAAGCTTAAAAGATAAGTGAAAAGTTTAAAGTAATTGCTTGAAAAATGATCAGCAATTATAAAAACAAACCTGAAATATCTTTCAAAGCTGGGCATGGTATTGACGATTCGATAAACCATCGGAACTGAGTCGACGGTGATGGCTCAGACATACTCGACACTGATACCTGTAAGCGGGGAGGCACCACAATGAATCGTTTTTTTTTCTTGCTCGTGTTTCTTTTGAGCTTCACACTAAGAGAAAAGTTACATGAATATCCTCATTGCTTCTGACATCTCTTAAGAGCTCTTTGAAGTATTCTGATGAGTGACAAAGCTGATGGCGACACAACAGAAAACGCGTCGACTGAAAATAATGAGACGATTGGATTTCAAGCGTGTTCTCGGCTTTTTTTTCAGGGTTTTACGTGAACAATAATATTTGCTGAACAACCTTCGAGATGACATTGCGAATTGAGATAATCCAATTGATTTATAACAGTTTTGAACTTTTTTTGTGGCGATTTGGATTTGCTGCAAAAAATCTCGCGACTTCAAACTGCGCGCCAAAACCAACCAACCTTTTGACTTTTCCACCAGTTTCCTCATCTCTTTTCGGCTTTCTCGGCGAGTGCGATCTGGCTCTCATCAACGGACCGGGTCCATCAAAAGTTGTTATCGGATCCGACGATGAGTTGCCATTCTCGCGTGGCGAAAAAAACATGTTGTCATCTGTCTCACGTGGCTCCGTATTCCAGCTATGAATACCAAACGAGTCCTGGAAGAATCCCGATTTTGTGTTAAGAGGTGTGCATGGAGAGAGAGAGAGAGAAAAAAAATGGCTGAGCTTCATAAAATGATTGACAACAAAATTTTGCACTTGAAAAATGAAATGAGAAGAGGAGGGGCGAGGGCGGATAGTTGAGAAGAAAATTTAAAAAAAAAAAAAGTAAAAAGGTTTTACATTTGAGTGATTACTTCCATTCCGATTGCTTTGCCCTGATCCTGATCGCATCGGAAGTGGTGAATTCGACGAGTGTGGTGGTTTTGGTGATGGCGGAAGTGGAAGATAACAAACCGGCGCTAATGGCAATGGCTGATGATTCTTTGACGTCTGACGGTTTTTCTTTTCTTTTTTTTATTACAAAAATCATTTTTATTTACATAAATGTATGGCGGAATAGGACCGTTTCCATTATAAACCATTATTGGGTTGTTTGATCCTTGAATTAATCGTTTCGTTGGCGATTTCGAT
Organism: Caenorhabditis drosophilae; assembly: GCA_963572285.1. Taxonomy (NCBI): domain Eukaryota; kingdom Metazoa; phylum Nematoda; class Chromadorea; order Rhabditida; family Rhabditidae; genus Caenorhabditis; species Caenorhabditis drosophilae. The sequence goes on along the minus strand of OY751564.1, from coordinate 6,652,211 downwards.
CGATGCTCAACCAATTTTTTGAGAAATGACGTCATCTATGAAAGAAAAATTTGAGGGGTTTTTTACAAAAACGCCAAAATTATTTCATATCGGCAAGAAAAAAAGCGGGAAAAAAAAAGAAATTGTGAAAAGCTAAGATGAAGCAAAGAGAAAAGATAAAAAAAGAAAAAGAGATGGAAGGGAAGGGGGGAGGGGATGTTGATGAGGATGCCAATACGAGTTGTCCTGCCACAGAAATGATGAGGCATGATGATTCCACATCATCGTTGTGAAACTCGGTCATCAATGAAATATCGTGAGAGGATGAAGAAGACAAAGAGAGATAGAGAGAGAGAGAGAGAGAGAGAGAGAGAGAGAGAAGAAATAATGATGAGAAGCTCTTGGTTGGTTGGTTGGCTGCCTGGTTGGTGGCTGATAAAAGCCATGTTTTCCAATTTTTTTTTGTTATTTTCTTTTTCTTCTTTTCTTTCTTCTCATTGACATCGGCTTTTTGTTCTTCTTTCTGCTTCTATCAAACAATGCTCTACGTATTTCAACAGAGAGATCCCCCCCCCCTTCTCCCATTGTTTTTTCAACAAAAATTGTGTTGTTTTGCTGAAAATCATGGAAAAAATTATTGAGATTTTTGAAAATTCTGAAACAGAAAATAAAAAGACCGAACACGATTTATTATTATAACCTGACAATTTCTTGTCGAACTTTCGATTTAATCAAATAAAAAACGAAAAACAAATGACCGCAAGTGACAAACCCATAAGAAATCAGAATACACAAGCCAAACGTGGCCGGAAGCGGCAGAACAATGACGAGCAGATCTTTTAGGACGGAAAACGTTTGACAAAGTGAATTGTGCACACCGAACACCGTATTCCTTTCCTTTTCGGCGATTCCGATCTGCATGATGTGAGTGATTGCAAGATCAAGACACCAAAGACCTTGAAAAAATCAATTAAAACCTGCTGAAAATCGGGTTGAAGACTGTTTTTTTTTTCAAGAACCATATCTGGCGGTTGCAATTGCAATGAGAAATATAAAAATGCTATCAAGACTTATTCCATTTGAGGTGAAATGTTTCCAATCGATATGTGGCTCAATTATCGATTGATTTTTAGCATCAAACGAATGAATCATATCATTCCACCATGTCTGGAAATTGTTTTTTTTTTCTTGAAAAAACACCTCACAAGGGATCACCTGAATGGTGAAATTTCCAAAATAGCCGCTTAAGTTCATTGGTGAGCCTGGAAGCCAAATCGAAATCACAGCAATCAACGCCAAAATTTGTTGAGTTATCAGTCCAAGAATTCCGGACATTCTGACACTGAACTTCTTCTCAAAAATCGCATATGAAAAAGCGCCGAGAATTCCTGTTATCGAGCCGTAGGATCGAAAAATGCCGAGAATATACTCAGGCAATCCGGCTGATGTTCCATAGCCGACTGCTAGCTGAAAATTGGTGGGGGGCGCGTATGTATGTAAATCTGAAAAAGAGAAGAACGAACCCCATCGAAACCCATGACTGTCATGAATAATAACGACATGCCGAAGGCGGCTGGAAATGTCGATTGATAGAAATATGTTGCAATCACACCACGATTCAATTTTTCTTTATTTTCAGCCGGCTCGGCTTTTTCTAGCTGAAGCTTCTCGTTTGAAATATAAATTGAGCGAAGAAAAAATGATTTCGAACACATTGAAACCAGTGATCCGATGCCAAATATTGCAACAGTTAGGCGTAAATTGAAAAAACTGATGAGCATCTGAAGGTTGAAAAAAGAAAGAAAAAAAAACGAGGACTTCTAAAATCTGAAACTCCTTTTACCCCGGTTATAATTGGTGCAATAACGTTTGTGAATTGATCCAGCGTTGTAAGAGTTGCATTCATATTTGATAGAGTTTTATTATCACCAAGAACCACCACCCAGTCTCTTCCAGTTATGAACTTTTCAGCATTCAGAAATAATCGATTAATGGCACACAACAACATGGCGGATATCAAGCAAATTGTATAAATTGAAGTTGGAGAATCGATTGAAAGACACGCTGAAAATGTTCCGATTTTTTGGGATTCTTCAAAGATTCACTCAAGAAAAATGAAACTGAACAAAAGTGCGGCAGCTAGGCAAATACTTAAATTGTTGATTGGAATAACAGACAGAATTGCTGAAATTCAAGAAAGAAAATCAATTAATCAGAGATCCTGAACAATATGAAACCTGCTTTTCGTGACAATTTATCGAATAACTTGCCGAGATATCCACTGAGCAACATTTGTAGAAGACCTTCGAATAATTGCTCAATTGAGACCAATCTCATTCCGCCGATTAAATCCATACAAAGTGAAACACAAAACGACCATGCTCGATCTTCCTGACAACAAAACCGAGATGACTCGAAAAAGAGGATCGAGCAAACTCACCAGACATGTGGAGACATAGGCGGCATAAAGGAATATTTTAGTTTTTGTCGGCGACATTTTTGAGAATGGAACTTCATGGATTTCTAATTGTTCAGAGCTCATAGTTTTGGAGCAAAACAAAAAAAGAAACCCTCAATTATTTGTCAAATACGCTGATAAATTAGTTTTGGTTGGCCGGTGCAAACTGATAATTGGAAATTCGTGAAAAATTGAGAACAAAAAACTTGCGTAGAAACATCTGATAACAAACTATATTTAACTCCAGCTATTTTGATACTTGAATCAAAAAAAAAAGGAAAAAGAAATAATATTTTTTTGTTTTGAATTTTTAATTAAATTTAATTGTTTTTTTTTTGTATTATTTTTATAAAACAACATTTTTAAAGTACTCCAGGCCAGTTTTCATTTTCGAAAAAAACAATAAAAAAATTTTCAACATTTATTTTTCGAAATTTCCAACCCTGTCAGTTAGAGATATCGGAAAATAGAGAGACATTGATAGAAATTTCAGAAAAATTAAAGTTTTTTACTTTTCAAAATTTGAATTTTCATTTAATTTTTACATGATTCGATTCGTCAGATTCTAAGCTTTCATATGAGATCAGAAAATATCTGAAAATCCTTCTGAAATAAAAATTAAACGGAATTATAAAGAATTTTCTCCTTCTTTTTTTGAAATTTCCGACCCTGTGAGTTAGAGATAAGACAAAATAGAGAGACATTGATAGAAATTTCAGAAAAATTAAAGTTTTTTACTTTTCAAAATTTGAATTTTCATTTAATTTTTACATGATTCGATTCGTCAGATTCTAAGCTTTCATTTGAGATCAGAAAATATCTGAAAATCCTTCTGAAAAAAAAATTAAACGGAATTATAAAGAATTTTCTCCTTCTTTTTTTGAAATTTCCGACCCTGTGAGTTAGAGATAAGACAAAATAGAGAGACATTGATAGAAATTTCAGAAAAATTAAAGTTTTTTACTTTTCAAAATTTGAATTTTCATTTAATTTTTACATGATTCGATTCGTCAGATTCTAAGCTTTCATTTGAGATCAGAAAATATCTGAAAATCCTTCTGAAAAAAAAATTAAACGGAATTATAAAGAATTTTCTCCTTCTTTTTTTGAAATTTCCGACCCTGTGAGTTAGAGATAAGACAAAATAGAGAGACATTGATAGAAATTTCAGAAAAATTAAAGTTTTTTACTTTTCAAAATTTGAATTTTCATTTAATTTTTACATGATTCGATTCGTCAGATTCTAAGCTTTCATTTGAGATCAGAAAATATCTGAAAATCCTTCTGAAAAAAAAATTAAACGGAATTATAAAGAATTTTCTCCTTCTTTTTTTGAAATTTTCGACCCTGTGAGTTAGAGATAAGACAAAATAGAGAGACATTGATAGAAATTTCAGAAAAATTAAAGTTTTTTACTTTTCAAAATTTGAATTTTCATTTAATTTTTACATGATTCGATTCGTCAGATTCTAAGCTTTCATTTGAGATCAGAAAATATCTGAAAATCCTTCTGAAAAAAAAATTAAACGGAATTATAAAGAATTTTCTCCTTCTTTTTTTGAAATTTTCGACCCTGTGAGTTAGAGATAAGACAAAATAGAGAGACATTGATAGAAATTTCAGAAAAATTAAAGTTTTTTACTTTTCAAAATTTGAATTTTCATTTAATTTTTACATGATTCGATTCGTCAGATTCTAAGCTTTCATATGAGATCAGAAAATATCTGAAAATCCTTCTGAAATAAAAATTAAACGGAATTATAAAGAATTTTCTCCTTCTTTTTTTGAAATTTCCGACCCTGTGAGTTAGAGATAAGACAAAATAGAGAGACATTGATAGAAATTTCAGAAAAATTAAAGTTTTTTACTTTTCAAAATTTGAATTTTCATTTAATTTTTACATGATTCGATTCGTCAGATTCTAAGCTTTCATTTGAGATCAGAAAATATCTGAAAATCCTTCTGAAATAAAAATTAAACGGAATTATAAAGAATTTTCTCCTTCTTTTTTTGAAATTTCCGACCCTGTGAGTTAGAGATAAGACAAAATAGAGAGACATTGATAGAAATTTCAGAAAAATTAAAGTTTTTTACTTTTCAAAATTTGAATTTTCATTTAATTTTTACATGATTCGATTCGTCAGATTCCTAGCTTTCATTTGAGATCAGAAAAAATCTGAAAATCCTTCTGAAATAAAAATTAAACGGAATTATAAAGAATTTTCTCCTTCTTTTTTTGAAATTTCCGACCCTGTGAGTTAGAGATAAGACAAAATAGAGAGACATTGATAGAAATTTCAGAAAAATTAAAGTTTTTTACTTTTCAAAATTTGAATTTTCATTTAATTTTTACATGATTCGATTCGTCAGATTCCTAGCTTTCATTTGAGATCAGAAAATATCTGAAAATCCTTCTGAAATAAAAATTAAACGGAATTATAAAGAATTTTCTCCTTCTTTTTTTGAAATTTCCGACCCTGTGAGTTAGAGATAAGACAAAATAGAGAGACATTGATAGAAATTTCAGAAAAATTAAAGTTTTTACTTTTCAAAATTTGAATTTTCATTTAATTTTTACATGATTCGATTCGTCAGATTCTAAGCTTTCATTTGAGATCAGAAAATATCTGAAAATCCTTCTGAAATAAAAATTAAACGGAATTATAAAGAATTTTCTCCTTCTTTTTTGAAATTTCCGACCCTGTGAGTTAGAGATAAGACAAAATAGAGAGACATTGATAGAAATTTCAGAAAAATTAAAGTTTTTTACTTTTCAAAATTTGAATTTTCATTTAATTTTTACATGATTCGATTCGTCAGATTCTAAGCTTTCATTTGAGATCAGAAAATATCTGAAAATCCTTCTGAAAAAAAAATTAAACGGAATTATAAAGAATTTTCTCCTTCTTTTTTTGAAATTTTCGACCCTGTGAGTTAGAGATAAGACAAAATAGAGAGACATTGATAGAAATTTCAGAAAAATTAAAGTTTTTTACTTTTCAAAATTTGAATTTTCATTTAATTTTTACATGATTCGATTCGTCAGATTCTAAGCTTTCATTTGAGATCAGAAAATATCTGAAAATCCTTCTGAAAAAAAAATTAAACGGAATTATAAAGAATTTTCTCCTTCTTTTTTTGAAATTTCCGACCCTGTGAGTTAGAGATAAGACAAAATAGAGAGACATTGATAGAAATTTCAGAAAAATTAAAGTTTTTTACTTTTCAAAATTTGAATTTTCATTTAATTTTTACATGATTCGATTCGTCAGAATCTAAGCTTTCATTTGAGATCAGAAAATATCTGAAAATCCTTCTGAAATAAAAATTAAACGGAATTATAAAGAATTTTCTCCTTCTTTTTTTGAAATTTCCGACCCTGTGAGTTAGAGATAAGACAAAATAGAGAGACATTGATAGAAATTTCAGAAAAATTAAAGTTTTTTACTTTTCAAAATTTGAATTTTCATTTAATTTTTACATGATTCGATTCGTCAGAATCTAAGCTTTCATTTGAGATCAGAAAATATCTGAAAATCCTTCTGAAATAAAAATTAAACGGAATTATAAAGAATTTTCTCCTTCTTTTTTTGAAATTTCCGACCCTGTGAGTTAGAGATAAGACAAAATAGAGAGACATTGATAGAAATTTCAGAAAAATTAAAGTTTTTTACTTTTCAAAATTTGAATTTTCATTTAATTTTTACATGATTCGATTCGTCAGATTCTAAGCTTTCATATGAGATCAGAAAATATCTGAAAATCCTTCTGAAAAAAAAATTAAACGGAATTATAAAGAATTTTCTCCTTCTTTTTTTGAAATTTCCGACCCTGTGAGTTAGAGATAAGACAAAATAGAGAGACATTGATAGAAATTTCAGAAAAATTAAAGTTTTTTACTTTTCAAAATTTGAATTTTCATTTAATTTTTACATGATTCGATTCGTCAGATTCTAAGCTTTCATATGAGATCAGAAAATATCTGAAAATCCTTCTGAAAAAAAAATTAAACGGAATTATAAAGAATTTTCTCCTTCTTTTTTGAAATTTCCGACCCTGTGAGTTAGAGATAAGACAAAATAGAGAGACATTGATAGAAATTTCAGAAAAATTAAAGTTTTTTACTTTTCAAAATTTGAATTTTCATTTAATTTTTACATGATTCGATTCGTCAGATTCTAAGCTTTCATTTGAGATCAGAAAATATCTGAAAATCCTTCTGAAATAAAAATTAAACGGAATTATAAAGAATTTTCTCCTTCTTTTTTTGAAATTTCCGACCCTGTGAGTTAGAGATAAGACAAAATAGAGAGACATTGATAGAAATTTCAGAAAAATTAAAGTTTTTTACTTTTCAAAATTTGAATTTTCATTTAATTTTTACATGATTCGATTCGTCAGATTCTAAGCTTTCATATGAGATCAGAAAATATCTGAAAATCCTTCTGAAAAAAAAATTAAACGGAATTATAAAGAATTTTCTCCTTCTTTTTTGAAATTTCCGACCCTGTGAGTTAGAGATAAGACAAAATAGAGAGACATTGATAGAAATTTCAGAAAAATTAAAGTTTTTTACTTTTCAAAATTTGAATTTTCATTTAATTTTTACATGATTCGATTCGTCAGATTCTAAGCTTTCATTTGAGATCAGAAAATATCTGAAAATCCTTCTGAAATAAAAATTAAACGGAATTATAAAGAATTTTCTCCTTCTTTTTTTGAAATTTCCGACCCTGTGAGTTAGAGATAAGACAAAATAGAGAGACATTGATAGAAATTTCAGAAAAATTAAAGTTTTTTACTTTTCAAAATTTGAATTTTCATTTAATTTTTACATGATTCGATTCGTCAGATTCTAAGCTTTCATTTGAGATCAGAAAATATCTGAAAATCCTTCTGAAAAAAAAATTAAACGGAATTATAAAGAATTTTCTCCTTCTTTTTTTGAAATTTCCGACCCTGTGAGTTAGAGATAAGACAAAATAGAGAGACATTGATAGAAATTTCAGAAAAATTAAAGTTTTTTACTTTTCAAAATTTGAATTTTCATTTAATTTTTACATGATTCGATTCGTCAGATTCTAAGCTTTCATTTGAGATCAGAAAATATCTGAAAATCCTTCTGAAAAAAAAATTAAACGGAATTATAAAGAATTTTCTCCTTCTTTTTTTGAAATTTCCGACCCTGTGAGTTAGAGATAAGACAAAATAGAGAGACATTGATAGAAATTTCAGAAAAATTAAAGTTTTTTACTTTTCAAAATTTGAATTTTCATTTAATTTTTACATGATTCGATTCGTCAGATTCTAAGCTTTCATTTGAGATCAGAAAATATCTGAAAATCCTTCTGAAAAAAAAATTAAACGGAATTATAAAGAATTTTCTCCTTCTTTTTTTGAAATTTCCGACCCTGTGAGTTAGAGATAAGACAAAATAGAGAGACATTGATAGAAATTTCAGAAAAATTAAAGTTTTTTACTTTTCAAAATTTGAATTTTCATTTAATTTTTACATGATTCGATTCGTCAGATTCTAAGCTTTCATTTGAGATCAGAAAATATCTGAAAATCCTTCTGAAATAAAAATTAAACGGAATTATAAAGAATTTTCTCCTTCTTTTTTTGAAATTTCCGACCCTGTGAGTTAGAGATAAGACAAAATAGAGAGACATTGATAGAAATTTCAGAAAAATTAAAGTTTTTTACTTTTCAAAATTTGAATTTTCATTTAATTTTTACATGATTCGATTCGTCAGATTCCTAGCTTTCATTTGAGATCAGAAAATATCTGAAAATCCTTCTGAAAAAAAAATTAAACGGAATTATAAAGAATTTTCTCCTTCTTTTTTTGAAATTTCCGACCCTGTGAGTTAGAGATAAGACAAAATAGAGAGACATTGATAGAAATTTCAGAAAAATTAAAGTTTTTTACTTTTCAAAATTTGAATTTTCATTTAATTTTTACATGATTCGATTCGTCAGATTCCTAGCTTTCATTTGAGATCAGAAAATATCTGAAAATCCTTCTGAAATAAAAATTAAACGGAATTATAAAGAATTTTCTCCTTCTTTTTTTGAAATTTCCGACCCTGTGAGTTAGAGATAAGACAAAATAGAGAGACATTGATAGAAATTTCAGAAAAATTAAAGTTTTTTACTTTTCAAAATTTGAATTTTCATTTAATTTTTACATGATTCGATTCGTCAGATTCCTAGCTTTCATTTGAGATCAGAAAATATCTGAAAATCCTTCTGAAATAAAAATTAAACGGAATTATAAAGAATTTTCTCCTTCTTTTTTTGAAATTTCCGACCCTGTGAGTTAGAGATAAGACAAAATAGAGAGACATTGATAGAAATTTCAGAAAAATTAAAGTTTTTTACTTTTCAAAATTTGAATTTTCATTTAATTTTTACATGATTCGATTCGTCAGATTCTAAGCTTTCATTTGAGATCAGAAAATATCTGAAAATCCTTCTGAAAAAAAAATTAAACGGAATTATAAAGAATTTTCTCCTTCTTTTTTTGAAATTTCCGACCCTGTGAGTTAGAGATAAGACAAAATAGAGAGACATTGATAGAAATTTCAGAAAAATTAAAGTTTTTTACTTTTCAAAATTTGAATTTTCATTTAATTTTTACATGATTCGATTCGTCAGATTCCTAGCTTTCATTTGAGATCAGAAAATATCTGAAAATCCTTCTGAAATAAAAATTAAACGGAATTATAAAGAATTTTCTCCTTCTTTTTTTGAAATTTCCGACCCTGTGAGTTAGAGATAAGACAAAATAGAGAGACATTGATAGAAATTTCAGAAAAATTAAAGTTTTTTACTTTTCAAAATTTGAATTTTCATTTAATTTTTACATGATTCGATTCGTCAGATTCCTAGCTTTCATTTGAGATCAGAAAATATCTGAAAATCCTTCTGAAATAAAAATTAAACGGAATTATAAAGAATTTTCTCCTTCTTTTTTGAAATTTCCGACCCTGTGAGTTAGAGATAAGACAAAATAGAGAGACATTGATAGAAATTTCAGAAAAATTAAAGTTTTTTACTTTTCAAAATTTGAATTTTCATTTAATTTTTACATGATTCGATTCGTCAGATTCCTAGCTTTCATTTGAGATCAGAAAATATCTGAAAATCCTTCTGAAATAAAAATTAAACGGAATTATAAAGAATTTTCTCCTTCTTTTTTTGAAATTTCCGACCCTGTGAGTTAGAGATAAGACAAAATAGAGAGACATTGATAGAAATTTCAGAAAAATTAAAGTTTTTTACTTTTCAAAATTTGAATTTTCATTTAATTTTTACATGATTCGATTCGTCAGATTCTAAGCTTTCATTTGAGATCAGAAAATATCTGAAAATCCTTCTGAAAAAAATTTATTAAACGGGATTATAAAGAAATATTTCCTTGTTTTCAAAATCTTTTAACTTTTGTTAAAAAAAAAGGAATGTTTAATCTTGTTTAATCTATTCAAAGTTAATCAAAAACTTCAAATTTTGCTTTTTTCCGATGGCAATGAATCAATTTTCAATTTCGGTGTTCCCATCTTCATTGGAGTGTAAATAGTCTGAAGAGCACAAGCAAGTGGTGTCTTAGCTTCGGAAAAAATCACGATTCGTACTGTAGAAATATCATTTTGGAGCGTTTCAAGATTCGAATAGATTAAAAACCATTGAAATGGCTGCAAAATTTTTAAAATTTAAACCATTTTTTTAAAAACTGCGTTTTCTACATTAAATTTTTCAGTCTGAGTCATTGTTAAATTGTGCTCAAGGGATGCAATATTCTTAAAATATGCTCCATTTTTTCGAAGATGATTCTAAAATTGCTTCAGCTCTTTTAAAAGGTAAAAAATGTTTAGTTTCTGTCTCACCGAAACCGCTTGAATAATATAATAATCCGATAGATAAGCCACAAAACTTTCAGCATCAATTCCAGCACATTTTTCTGAAAATTCAAAGTTTCGTACCTCAATATTTTCTCCGGTTGGAAACCTCTTTGGTGTAATGGGATTTGAACCCAAAATATTGAATAAGGCTCATCATTGTATGTAGAACCATATTCAACTAATCGACAATCTAATGGGCTAAAATGTGCACATTTGTGTTGAAACCAAGCATATAAATCCATTTTTGAGATCAAAAATAAATCAGGAAGCAAATATTGATGAGGAGAATCGATTGATTTTGATTTTTTATCGATTTTTTTCACAAAAATATTTAAATCTTTTAAATGCATCGATTGCTGAAATTATGTTTAATTGAACTTTCAAACTCCATCCCCCACCCTGAAATTACTTTGACAATAATTCGAGATAAAACTCGATTATTTTGTTTCGCTTCAATCAAAATTAAAAAATCAGATTTGAAAGAAGAATAAAAATCGATTGGAAAATGTGAATTGGCAGGAGCACAAAATAAGACATGAACCGAATTGAACGAACCATCAATTTTGTTTCGCTTCTGCTCCAATTTTGCCACTTGAAAAGCTCCTCCAATTATTGTTCCGCCAAAACATCGCGAAACGTTTCGAATGCTGGAACTGTCAAGATGAGGTGGCGGACATCTGATAAATGAAAAATGGGAATTTTTTTGAGAAAAAAATTATGAAAAAACCTGTAGAATTCATCACCATTTTCTTGAATAAAAAATGTTTTTAACAGGGAAGAAAAATATGAATTTCGGTCAGCAACTTGCATTTTTTTGATATTGAATTTTGTGTTCTTCGCGTTACTTACTGACCATTTCTTTTTCAATCATTTTTCCTTATCTCAAAACAAGTTTAAATTGTTTGAATAAATTTTTTACTTTTTTTTTTCAAATTTACTTGTTTTTCAGATTGAATTTCTATTTTGAAAAATTGTGATAATACTGTAGTATTTTGTTGACAGAAAGAGCTTATTTTGATGGTTTATTTACCAGTTTGTGCGGCACATAGTTCACATTGAGCATATTCAATTCGTCATTCTTTTTAAACTTTGATTTTTTTTTGAAAACGTAAGCATTTTTTTGTTATCAATCTTTTTTTTTATCTGAATACAAAAAACGAACAATTTGGACAGTTGAAAAATAAAACAACACTTTATGTTATTTTAAGATAATTTATTTTGATATTTTCTTTATTTTTCACTTTTATTAATTAAATACATTTTACACTTTACAAAGCTAAACGTTTTATTATTAAAAAAAAATTAATTTTTTAATAAACCGCTTTGCTCGTAAATCGACATTTTGTTGGGTCTTGAAACGACGAGAAACGGTATCAACACAACGGCTGTGTTTTTTCGCCCATCGCTAGTAATTCGTACACGGGAGACACTTGGCTCGAATCAATTCATCCGGAATTTCTTCTTTTTTAAAGCTTTGCTTAATAAGTTTTATTTTTTTTTTAAATAAAACATTTTTTTTTAGTAAAAATCTATGTTTTCATTTCATAGCAATTATTTCAGTTGCCAAATAAAATTCGTTCCGTGTTTTATTGATTTTTGAAAATTTGATTTTAAATAACTCATAATACGCAATTCTCATTTGTTAATAATGAACAACAGTTAAAAATTAAAAAAAAAATTTAACAGGTTCAGTCATGTCCTTAGCTTTGAAAAAAACCCTCGGAGTGGCCCGCCTCCAAATGCGATGTGCAAGCTTCCAAGCTGTGCCAACTAACGCTGGAAAGGTAATGTTAAACTTTTAAAATATATAATAGTAAATCTTTTTCAGACTCCACCAACCCTTGAACAATTCGATCCACTCAACCCTGGAGAGTGGCAACTTGGAGTCAGTTTACTAATTATAAATAAATAAATTCATTTTTTTTTCAGGCAGGTGGAAAGATTCTTCCACGTCTTCCAGAAGGAACACGAGTTGGCAAACTTGTTATGGGTAAATATGGACTTTACGACCCAGTTCTTAGAAAAAGAGTCAACACTTATGCAGTATGTTTTCTGTCTTAATATTTAAAAAATAATATTAAAGCTACGAAAAGTTTTCGCAGAACGTTTTTGAAAAGTAGTTAATTTATTAATTTAAAAAGTTTTTTCTATTAGTCTGAAATCTCAAACAGTTTTTTTTCCAGAATGCTCTTCTCGAAGGTAAAAAATCCGAAGAGGCTGGACCTTTCGACGTTGCCGTTTCTAATATCGCAAAAGCTCTCGGTAAGTTCTACTAAATAATTTATAAAGAAACATTTTTTTTAAAATAACAATAAACATTTTCAGCTTACATGAGTTTTGCCATTGCTATCTATAATCTTCTTTCATTGGCCTATGGAAAACCACTACCACCACTCAGCCATGTTAAGGCTCCAGGATCATAAATATTATCGAAGAATTGTAGAAATCATCCGCTCTGTTTTGTTTAGAATGAACTTGTGTGATTATGAATAAACGTTTTGCGACATTTTTTCCGTGTAAAAATTCGTTTCGTATTAGTGTATTAATCATGGTTATTATATTTTATTTAAAAAATAAGAGATATAATAAGCTGAAAAATGAATACTAAATTTCTAGTAGTTTATGACAATATCGGCAACGGAAGGATATGAATATGCAGAAGAAGCTCGAGGAAAAGGAAACCGTTTATTAATTCCCAAAGATGCTTTAATCCATCATGCATTAGCAAGCGAATTGTTGGTTGAATACCTTTGAAGTATTAAACATTTTATTTTTCTAGTTGTCAAGTTTGTCGAACACCAATTGATGGCGTTTTTGTTTCACCAAGTGCCCAAAACCAATTTTGTAATAAAGTTTATTTAGAAAACTAACCTAACATTTTTTTAGTATGGTTTGGATTAGCTTTCATTCGAAAAGGAATATTTGGTGGAGGAATATTTCGATTTAAAATTCACATTCCGTCTGATTTTCCTGATACTACTACCTTACCCGTAATGATTTAAAATAAATTTTAAAAAATATATTAAATTCAGGAAGTAGTGTTTCAAAATGCAATATTTCATCCATTGGTTGAATTAAAAACGAATAAGCTTGAACTGAGCCGATCATTTCCGGATGGTTGGAAAAAAGAAAAACACAATTTAATCAGAGTTCTAATTGTTATTCAAGTAAAAACATTTTTTTGTAATTTTTTTAAAATTATACTTTTTTTAATTATAAGGCTTTTCAGCGAATTTTCTTCTCATACGAATTTGATTGTGATAAATGTATCAACCCAGAAGCTGCAATTTTGTACAAAGAAGATAAAGATAAATTTAGGCAAGTTTTTTTTTCAAAATTTAAGAGAATTTTTTAGAGATAGTAGTTTCAAAAACATTTTAAAAAATTATCAAATTTTAAATTTAGTTTTCACGTATTTTAGGTTAATAGCAAAAGATGTGGTTGAAACAAGCCGAGCACAAGTGTACGACGAGCCAAAAAATTCAGATGATCCGAATTCAATCAGGTAATAAAATTTGTTTTTTAAGTTTTCAATTTAAAATACTTTCATTTCATATTTTCAGTTTTTTATTTTTAATTAATTCTTGTTTAATTAACCAATAATAAAAATGTATTTCCATTTTCCTTTTCATAAAATAAATTTTATCGGTTCCAGGTTTCAAATTTTTAGCGAATTTTGAAAATAGCAAAAAAACAATATTCATTTTTAAATATTAAATATTCTTTTGAACACGATATTTACATCTTTTTGGCTAAAACTATGAAATTCTTTTTCTCTTTTCTCATTAATGTTATAAAGAACTACTACTACACCTATGGTGTTTAATAAATCATTTATAAGAAACGTTAGGCATAAAATATTCCAAGCTTTTTGGCAATTTTACAGGCTATTGATCACAGTTTTAGTCTGCAAATGCTCAAATTTTCAATTCTTCAAGTTAGAAAATAATAAAACGTTAAAAGCTAAATTTCTTTTTATTAAAAAAGGTCATGCGCTCTTTTTATTTATTTATTAGTTTTTTCCTTTTTTTGGTATTTGGTAGAAATAATTTCTAAAAAATCTTATAAATTTAAAAGAAAGTTTCGTTTCATTTCAAGCAAACACAAGAAGATTTTTTTTTTTTGAGTGACGATTAAATTAGTTATTAAAAATTTAATTTTGACTTATTTAAATGTAAACAGGTTGTCATTTTTTGAAAACATTACATTATTTTTGCTCCCCAAGAACTAAAATTGCAAGCTAAAAACTTGAAATTTCTTTTTTTACTCGTTTAATTTCAAAACTATTGGTGTTTTGCAGACTTTTAAAATCTTAAAAAAACCACTAAAAATAAAAAATGCATTACTAAAAAATTTAAAGTCATGTCGTCAGTAAGTCAACTTTTGACGTTAATGGCGGCAACATCATCATTTTTTTTATTTCTTGAGTAATAAAAAAAAGAGCTGAAATCAAATATTTTTGTTCAACGACCAGTCACGGTCGGGTAATTTTGAATAAAATAAAAATACACATTTTCGCTAATATTTGAAGCTCAAACTTTATTTTTCAAGAATTTTTAAAAGAAAATGGATTGACTTTTTACTGCGTTCTAACCTTTGGCTTTAAACTAGCATTTTTTTGTTTGATTTTGGGTGTTCTGGTCGATTATAAAATAGAAGAGCTCAACGGAAATGTGCATGAATGATTTTCGATTGTTTTTGTCTCGAAAACAGGAAAATGTTTCTATTGTTCTAGTTTTTTTTTTTACATTTTTCAAGTATTTCTGTTCGCTTTTTAAAGATGAATCAGTTTTTAGAAAAAATTTAGTCGAAATTCGAATTTTTAATAATTCCAAATCTTTTTTCTGGATTAGAAACTGAACCATAATAAAACTAAAAAATAAATGAAATCAAAATTGTCAGGAAAATAATAAGTTTTTTGCTTGTTTTTTTCCCTAAATTTGTTACCATGACTTCACATTCCAAAAATCAGTATACAAATTATAAAGAAGCTTGTAGTTTTCACATTCAATTTTAATATATTTCAAAAAAAAAAATTTTTTTCTGCTTGCGGTATATATATTTGTCGATTAAAGTTTTAAGTTTTGAATGTTTTCCCAACAATGTCGTTGAATTTATAAGTTTAAGATTGACACCGTGGGACGCGTCAATACACGAATCAGTTCGAGAACAAATGATTGCAATTGGAAATGGTCAGCAAAGAAGTGTCGGAACGTCATCGCCATCGACAGCAACAGCAACAACAACACCAACAACAACAAGTTCCTCGAAGGCAGCGCCGAAGCCACGCATTTCAACCGCGGCCGAATTTCGAAAAGACCGAAAGATTCGAGAAAACGGAATTGTAATGTCTGAAGTGGTTGGAAAACATTTTCCTGCATCATATTCGTGGTTTGATCCAGACGAAATGACGGTTTTAACTCAGAAAACTGTTGTAATATTTTTTTCGTTCAAGATTTGAATGAAGGAAATAAAAAATAATTTTAGGACGACGCATCTTCTGAATTAAGCAGCGCCAGAATTGATAGAGAAAAGCATGGAATTGAGCCATTAGATTTGAGCACAATATCATCTGATGCCGCATCAGAAAATAATAGCCCAGTGATGGTAAACAGTTAATAAAAAACAATAAAAACTGTATTTGAATTTATTTTTACAGAAAATAGAAAAAGATGGAATAAATGGAAGTCGCAAGTTGCAGAAAACAACTTTGTCAAAAGAAGCTGAAATTGAAATTGATCAACAAGAAGGTGAAAGTGTTATCTGATCAATAAAAAAAGAGATTTATTGACGGGTAATTGCACTTTCGTGATAATTTTATTTCTTTATATTAAATTAAATAATTTTTTTAAAATTATTATGTATAAATTTTTATTTTTTTTTGAATTAAAAAAATTGACTCTCAATAAACATTTTTGAAACCCCTGATTCGCAAAACCACTTTTTGTGTAGGAAAAGAACATTTCTCGGCGCTTCTTCTGGATCGTATACAATTTAAACATCTCTTCTTTCTCATTCGCCCTACAACACATTGTCATGGAACGCAGGGGAACAGCGGTAGTAGACTACCAGGGGAAAGTAGCGATGGGGAACCAAATTCAATCGTGGGGGTATAGCTCAGTGGCAGAGCATTCGACTGCAGATCGAGAGGTCCCCGGTTCAAATCCGGGTGCCCCCTAGTTTTTTTGCTTTTTTTAAAATTATATTTTATAAGCAAAATAAAATAAACAAAAAAGAAATTTAAAGAAAAAAAAGTGCATGACTAGATTGAATGACGGACAGAAGATTTAAACTTGCTTTTTTTTGTCTTGAAGCTGCGTGGATTGGGCGATTGCGGTCGGAGCTGAACAATTAATTACAATAAAAATAGTCAAAAAAAATATTTAAAAAACACGTGGTGACACTGATTTGAAGAGTGAAAAAGCAAAAAAAAAAAAAAGAAGAAAAAGAAAAAGTGAAAGAGGAAAAGGAAAGTTTATGTTAAAAGGTGCGAATTCACTTCTTGATCAAACTTCGTCTTTTCTTGATGATGTCTCATCAGATGATTATGATTTGACAACGATGATGGCTGATATCTTTTACAGCACGCAATTGAGATAAAAATCCCGAGAATCATCAATCCAATGATAATGATTGGAATGAAATAAGTTTGCATTGCATTCAGAAGAGCTGGAAAAAAAACAAAATTTTAGGGTGATGAAAAATTGCCGAGTTGGCGCATGAACAAAAAAGTACAGTAACCAACAGGTCGGTCACCTGCACATCAAAGTTTAATTCAAGTTTTTGTTTTTCAATAATCTCATCAATTCGTGGATTTGGAATTGAACGGGAAAATTGTTGATTTTATAAACATAAATACAATAAAGCTTAAAAAATAATCCGTTTAAGATTTTATTAAGGAAAAATTCGATTTTTTTTCTTTTTTAACTTATATTTCAACTGATAAATGAAAAAAAAAGAGAAGAGGTTTTTTAATAGTTGAACTCACCTTGGATTTTTTGTTGAATTTATTAACAAATGAAAAATGATAGAAAAAGAAAGGAGAACAATGATATTACAAATCGATTAAAAAACTCACAACTTTTATTAGCTCGGTTTTCTTGGAAGCCTAAAGGCTTTTCAAAAATACACTTTTTTTTTGTTCATTTTTTTTGGCCAAAAAGAAAGAAAAAAGAATCAATAACCTACCAAAAACCGGTTTATCTTTGGCTGAAACAATTCCCTGAAATCCATAATTATCGATTAGGCCATGATCGGTACGAAATCGGATTGTCATGTATTGTCCAGAGCTGGCGAAACGACAAATATCATCGCCAGTGCAGCTGCGAAATGTTTGGAATTGAGGATTCATTGAAATTGGTTTCATCACCAACCTGTGACTTTCAGCTTCGTTTTCAGAGCCCGAAAATTGATGATCATAAAATATGATGCGATCCTGCGGATTCCGAAGATCCAAATTATCCGCGTAGAAATAAGCCTGAAATTTTCGGAAATTGTCATCGTTCAAGCTCAACTCATTCTCGACACCTTTGACGTATTATCTGGAGCCACAATTTTCCAAAGACAATCCAAATTTTGACAATAAGGTCTGAAAATTTGGACAAAAAATTTTTTAAATTGGTTTTTGGGCTTGAAGCTCAAAATTCGCTTACCTCGGATAATCCGGCGATGAAATAATTCGAAAATCATCCGTGCTGTGTAACAAAGCGATTTTATGAACACATTCACATCGAGTTGAAACTGGAAAAATTTTCTCATTTTTTATTGTTTCAGCATCGCTGCGAATTTACCATAATCGACGAACAAAAATGACAAAACTACGCCTAATCTCAGTGAAGCAAGAACCGAATTGGTGGAAAACATCTGAAAAGAGGAAAAATGAAAAAAAAGAAAAAAGTTGGCTGTGAAACAAGAAAATGAGAAAGTGTGGAGAAAAAAAAATATTTTCTCCTTTTTTTTTCTCGGTCCAAAATTTGAAATAAAACGAGAGGCGACAGGAAATTGAGTTTTCGTATTATTATTATCATCAACACAATTTTCTCCTTTTTTTTCACCGCGTCTCTAAAAATTTATTTTGAACATTTTTTGTTAGAATTGTAATAAAAATTTACTTTTTTTTCTTTTTTTAAAAAAAAAAATAATTAAAATGACAATTTTTAATACATTCACATGATTTTATAGGTCGATTTTATTGATTTTTCACTTTTTTTTAAATTTGATATTTTAAAAATCCAACAAAAAATACCCAAAATTTGCCAGGATATTCAGAGAAAAAAAAGAGGGGAAAGGAGCCACTCACCGTTTATAAAATAAAAAATAATTTTTTATTGACGTTTGCCAGATTAAAAAAAAACGAGGGCAAAGGAAATTGAGATGTAACCAAATTGATTTATTTAAGGGATGGTGAAATGACAAAAAAAGAAAAAAGAAAAATCTTGAATTTGGCATTTTAAAATGACAAAATTCGAGTTGAGCTTCAACTCAAATTTCGTAAATTCTCATAAATCTCGAAAAATGAAGAAAATCTTAGTTTTGCCTCTTTCTATCCTTTTTTTTTTCTTTCTAAATGGCTTCTTCTTCTTCCTCTACTTTTCATTGATTTATTATCTTTATTAAAATTGATGAAAAATTTCGGGGGAAAAATCATTGGCAAAAAAAAAAACGAAGGGGGAAGATAGAAGAGCAATACGTATTGAGGAGAAATCGAGGAGAAATGCTCTTCCTAAAAGAAATCTTTTGTAAACAATTGCTGGTTACTTTCTATTGAATTGAGAAATGTTTGAACAACGTTGACAACACGGATGCCGACCAACTCTCGATCATCATTGAGACGACGCAGTAAAGGTAGGATATTTTTGGAGCAACACAAAAAATTTTGCTCGAAGATTGGAAAGCAAGGAAATTTGAGAAGAAATTGACGAAAAAAAAAATTTGCTTTTTTTCTTTTCCTTCACTTCTTCTCGCTGAAAAATATAAGATTTTGATTTCTTATGAATTTCGAAGAAGAAGCAAACAAATATTTTGGAAGACGAACAACTCCGGAAATTTGAGTGGTATTGGTTTAATGAGAAAGGATCACAAAAAAAAAATTATTTTTTTTTCTTATTTTTTCAATGAAACTTGCTCTTTTGCTCTTTTAAACTTTTTCCTCAAACCGACTTCTGATTTTTCAATTTTAATCTTTTAATCTTTAATCAAACAAATTTTTGTCAATTTAACATGGAAGAATTACATTTTTCCACGTTTTCTTTCGATAATCCAAAAAAAAATTAGAAAAAAGAAATGGAATCGGACAAATTTGCACCGATTCAAAATGTTTCATTGATCTTTTTTTTTATTGAAAGTCAATATTTATTTACTTTATGAGGAGTTGCCATACAAGAATAATTGAGTTCTCCCCAAACCCTCCCCCCCCCCTCTTTTTTTAGTACATAAAAAATCACATTTTGTTCTCAATTAAAATGCTAAAAAACCAGACCAAAAACAGCGAAAAAACTGTTAAAAAATGTTTGTTTTATTGATTTTTGATCTTTTTATTTGATCAAAAATTGACGAAAGGAAAAAAAAACGATGAAGAAGAAGGCGAGTTTTTTGCAGTTTTCTATTTGATTGATTTTCAGTTTTCAATCAATGCCATCATCGATTCGACTTCAATCAAGTCAAAAATCAATAATTTTGGCACATTATTTCTTTGTTTCATTGATTGAAATATATTTTTTTTATAAATGAATATTTCTAGTTTTTACTTGGTCTTTTCTCTCATTTCTCCTTTCTTTTTTTTTTGCTACACTTTGTATTGATACGAAATAATTTGTTGTCGCTGCACGCCCAAATCAATATTATCAATCGCAGTGAATGATTGTATGTAATTCATGAAGAGACAATGATGACGAGACATTTTAAACAATCATACCACCGCCTTTGATTCATTTTGTTATCTCTTCGTCTACCGTACACCGCCTTTCCACTTTTTATGGGATGGTGGGAGGGTACATAGTTCGTCTAAACATGGGCGGAGTTTGGTTGTAGAGCGTTGACAAAGAAGAAAAGATGAACAAAGTTTGTATAGGGAAGAGAAAGGTCAGAGAAAAAGAGGAAATTGTTGGGTATAAAAGATGTGGCAAGGTCGTTGATAATTTTGGGGCATCAAAGCGATGCCTGTTTGCTAACCCACCAAATGTATTAATTAAGTTTTTGATTTTTTTCTTTTGATTTTTTTTTTTTGAAGAAAAATCAATAAATCAAAATTGATACAATTGAAATGTTACGCAAACAGTCATCGAGCCCAAAAGAAATCATTAAATGTCATTAAAAAGCCAACAAATATTGTTTTACTTCATTTTCAGCTTTTCCCTCCTCCTCCTCCTCCTCCTCCTCTTCTTCCTCACCCTCCCCGAAAGTCTCAAAAATTGTCTCCCTGTTCTGAGAATTTTGATCTACATTTTGATAATGATCCTTAAGCCCATTGCGATAAATGGAATGGATCTCATCTTGTAGTTCAACATTTTCAAGTCGGGAAACAATTGGTGAGAGGCTGACGGTTCAGTCGCAACACTCGTCGAAGTTGATGGTTCGGGACTGTTTTTTTTTTCTTCACTTTCTTGCTCAAATTTCCCCTTCCCATTTTCACTTCGGCTGGTGTTTTTTTGTTGTTGCTAAATGAATTCAAATTAAAAGCGCCAAAAATTAAATAATCAAAAAATCAATAACCATCCTCATCCCCGCCCGCCCGCTTTTTTAATCAGAAAAATGGTCTTCGACGATTTTTCCTCGTTTCCCACGCACCTAAAAAGCTGATCAGCGGGAAATCGTTGCCCTTCAAAAATGAATCGAATTTTTTTAAATTTTGAGACGAAGATAACGAAACACGGGTTGGCTTTTGCAAAAAAAAAAAAAATTAAAGAAGGAGAACAATTTTATTTTTCCTTCGATTTTATTGGCACTGTTGATCATATCATTAAATAATTTCTAATGTTAACACGTGTTTTTTAGCGCAACATTTTCTCTCTTTCTCTCTCCCTCTTTCTCTCTCTCTCTCTTTCTCTCTCTCTCTCTCTCACTCTCTCACTTTTCTTTTATTATTCTTCTAATAATAAAAAAAAAGAAAAGAAAAGAAGCAATTATTAACCAATCAATTGAAAGATGTAATTTGTTAGTATTCTCAACTTTCAGACAAGAGAGAAATGGTTCCTGGCTTTAAAGCAGGATATTCTCGAGAAGACCTTTGCCTTGTTTGCCAAGACACATCAACTGGTTATCATTATGGTGTTCCATCATGTAATGGATGGTAATATTATTTCATCTTTCCTTTTGTTTTTTTTATTAATTATAAGATCCAGTTTGATAATAATAATAATAATATTAATAGTAGGAGGGAGAATCATTATCAAAAAGAGAAAAAATTTAAAAAAAGTGATAAAAAGACAAAAATTGTTTTGATGATAATGGATTGGGTTCAAATATTTGAATTTTTTGGGGATTAATGGGGAGAAAAATGTATGAAAAATAATTTTTTTTTTTTGCAGCAAAACATTCTTTCGTCGAACAATTATGAAAAAACAAAAATATATTTGTCAATTTGAAAACAATTGCCCAGTTGATAAAAGTTGGTGATTTCTTTTTTCTTTTCGAAATTTTCGGGGGAAGGGAGGAAGGGGGGGGGGGGCGGGCCTGAAAAAAGTCTGAAAGCCTAACAATTTCCAGGGTAATCGCATGACGTATGTAGTTGTCTCATGTTCGATGTTCTCTCATTTTTTGTGCCCTTTTTCCCTTTTTTTTTTTTTGATTCGTTCTTCGATCGTTTTCTCTTTGTATCATCATTGTTTCGGCGACTATCTTTTCAGGTATCAGATGCGCTTGCAGATTTTGCCGATTTGAGAAATGTTTACAAGTGGGAATGGATAAAAACGGTTGGGTAACAAAACCAAACAAAATTGTGGAAAACGAGACAATGAAAAGGCAATCGTGAATTGATTTTTCAGCGCTTCAACAGAATCGTGATCCGATTGGTTATACGAAGCGAAGAAATCGGCGACCGAGAAGCAAGGAGAACGCTGAAATTTCCAGTGATGAAGGATACGGAACGCCGGAAAGAGAAGTGCCATCGGTAGGTCGCCAATCAATGCTCAATAATAATTGACGATGCGCTCTTGTTTTCAGCCGCCAGACTCGCCACGATTTTCAGAAAACTATTTGCAATTGTTAACATCGAGAGAGCGAGTGTAAATTTTTTGAACTTTGATGTTACCAGAGCAAATCATTTCAATTTTTATTCGAATTTCAGAGCCAACGATCTTCGTCTATCAGAATATTTGCCAATTCGAACACTCCGAGAAGCGTTGTGCTCCAAAGCCTTGCTGAATGATCCAATTTTTATGAATAAATATGGAAGTCCAGTGAGTTTCAAAGGGAAAAAAAAGGGAGGAAAAATGAAGAATTTTAGAGCTCAAAACATACTTTCGAAAATCTCCGATTTATAACTCAGGATGATTATCATTATTGGCATGAAAGAGATTGGTTTTTATTAACCGAATACTCGAAAACTTTTGATGCTTTTCAAGCTTTACCTTACGAAGACAAGGTGTCATTGTTGCTCTTCTCTTCGCAAAATTATCGATTGATTTCAGTGTGAACTTGTTCGACACTCGGCTATAACTCAACCAGTTCTCATGCAAGTTTTTTATTCGCCAAATTATGGAGCTGATACAGTTGTGCTACCCGATGGTGCATATTTTGATCGAACTCATGAGCCATCCCGGTCAGTTGATTGTGTTTCTGACGTTTTACTGATTTGAATTGATTCCCTCTTCTCATCGCCACCATCACCATCCTCATGTGGCCCCCCCCCCCCATATTTTTCGAGTTAATTGTTGTGTTCAATCGTTGTAGGCCAGCCGGACTGAACAGAAAAAAGTATCAAGTTTTGGATTTTGTGCTGAAACCGTTTCGTGAATTGAACATCGACTTGACCGAGTTTGCCGCGTTCAAAGCCATCACTTTTCTGAATCCAGGTGAACTACAAAACCAAAAAAAAAAAAAACTGCAAAAAACTTGAAAACCAAATCTCAATTTTTTCAGACGCCGACATCAGTTTTGAATCAAAAAAATCGATAAGCGAAGAGCGTGTGGCGATCACCAAACAACTGTATGCTTACATGGTGAAAAAAGATGGAATCGATATTGCCATCGATCGGTGCGCTCTTTCAATCCAACAAATCGATTTTCGTTTTGACTCTTTTTTTTCAGGTTCAGTCGCCTTATTCTGATGGGTTCATCAATGTCGAAAATGGCGTGCGAATCGAAGGAGGCCGTATGGATTGCTGACTTCTTTATGAACATTGGCTTTTCCACATTTGCTAAACAATTGTTTTTTGGTGAGGATAAGTGCTTGAAGTGATTGAAAAAAATCAATAAAAATGTATCAAGTACAAAACAACAATTTAATAATTAATTCGTATTATTATTGTAATTTTTTTTGATTATTGATTGATTTTTTGTGATGTTTGATTATCGATTAAAACGAGTTTATTTTCTTTGTTTTTTCTTCTCACTTATTTTCATTTTAAGACATTTTTAAATTTAAATTAAAACTTTTAAAATATTTTTGCTCGAAAAAATTCAAAAATAAAGATCACAGAGCAAAATTAATTTAAAAAAAAACAAATAAAATTGATTCCAGCTGCATCATTTTTTCATTTTTCAGTGAATAAAAATAATGAACTGTAAATAAAAAAAAGATTTATTTGAGAATGGGAAAAATGTTGTTTGTTGGTCAGACAAAAAACATTTTAAATTAAAAAAAAAAACAAAAAATCTCCTCATTGGAAATAAAATTCCAAAAAGAAACCCGCCGCTCAATTTGTTGTGTGTTTTCGATTCAAAAAATTTCTAACAAATTTTACAAGTTGTAGCACAATATTTTTTGCGATGTTCATTGGTGTAGAAGGTGTTCGTACAGAAACCGTTTCGGGCCCAGTTTGCACAGTTCGAGCTCGAATCAGCTGCATAGGTGGTGCATGAACCGCCAGTTCCTCCTGATGATGGCGATCCAGTTGTTGATGGGCATCTTTCACAAGTTCTTTGACAATTTTCCTGAAAATATTGATTTTTTGATTTTTTTTTTTTTGAAAATCAATAAAATAAACATTGACGAAATCTTGTAATCCAACAGTTTTACAAATTGAAATGTCATTGGCACAGCTTGTGACAGCATCAACACAGCCTCCTGAAATTCTTTTTGAAACCTCAAGAATCGATGTTTCTAGTTTTTACCAGAGTTACAGAATCCACAAGCGGCTGGACAATCTTGAGCAATGATTGTTCTCCATTTTGGATCCTGACATTGATCATTTGTGATTGTGGAGCAATCAAGTCTTGGAAATTTCGCATTTTCACATTTATAACTGTCGGATAAACAACAATATCCACAAGTTTTTGGGCATTGGGAAATTGCAGCAGCTTTCATTCCTTCGTCGAGTGTTGTTCCGTCAGATGAATAACAGTTCACTGGTCGTGGAGTGTTTGATCCGGCAGTGATTGCTGTTGCGGCTGGAACAAACAACTTTTTGCAAGCTGCTAACGAAATAGTATCCGAGCACACAACTGCGGTTGGTGTATAAGCAAACTGCAAAAATCAATCAATATTCAATCAATAATCAAAAGCTTCGATTACATCCGTTCCATTATGAGCTGCACAATCGAAATCCACAACAATTTGAGCATTTGAAATGGCGAAAAAACCGATGATCAAACCAAAAACTGAAATCATTTTTGGAAAATTTGAATAACTGAGCAATGCACTTTCGAACCATTTTATACGAATTTTTTTTTGAAAACTTTTGTTTAATCAGCACAATTTTTTTTGTTCTTCTTTGACACATCTCATTGATTTACAACAAAACCACATGTTCAGATACATTTTAATTATTTACACAACCGTAAAAATCCGTTTATTTTTTGATCCCAATCAATATTTGCCATTGTTGTTATTACATATTTGCTCAGATCATTTAAAACGTGGTGTGATTTGTGTGAAATTGTTTCATCCATCAAATTCTTCTTTTTTTTTCACTTTTCACCAGAAAAGCAAAACTCGGTGCGGTTCTTGTCTGGAAATTAAATGGATTTGAAAAAAAACTGAATCATTGAGATTAAGGAGGTGGATAACTTCTACTCTTTCAGCTGTTGACAAACGTCAGAAGAGATCTAGAAAAATGTTCAGTCCATTCGAATATATTTTGACGATTTTTTTTTACCATGCACACTCTGAATTCCTGATTGGATCATTAGGATCGCGTCTTTACGATCGTCACGTCACCTTCGGCTATTTTTAAACGACAGAACACTTTTCTTGGAACTAGAAATGCTGCAAAGTTTCGTTTTCAGCAATTTTTGCAGAAAATCAATTTTTATTTTTAAAAATTAAAGTTGAAAATTATTTGTCGAAATTTCAGAAAATTCCCGATTTTTTACACAGAATTATCGAATGAAAAGTTCCAGAATCTTTTTTTTTTCCATCGTCATTGAAAAATTCAAGTTATTCAGTTTTGACAAAGCTGATATAAATTTTTGCCAACCATTTTTCCAATTTTAAAATTGCAAAAAAACGCAAAGTTGAGTTCAAACTGAATAAACATATGCCAATTATTCGATTTACATTGTTTCAATTTTTCCTATAAATTTAAAATCAATAAAATGAGCCAGAAAATAACAAAAGAAATATGCTGATTAAACAAAAGTTTTCAAAAAAAAATTCGTATAAAATGGTTCGAAAGTGCATTGCTCAGTTATTCAAATTTTCCAAAAATGATTTCAGTTTTTGGTTTGATCATCGGTTTTTTCGCCATTTCAAATGCTCAAATTGTTGTGGATTTCGATTGTGCAGCTCATAATGGAACGGATGTAATCGAAGCTTTTGATTATTGATTGAATATTGATTGATTTTTGCAGTTTGCTTATACACCAACCGCAGTTGTGTGCTCGGATACTATTTCGTTAGCAGCTTGCAAAAAGTTGTTTGTTCCATCCGCAACAGCAATCACTGCTGGATCAAACACTCCACGACCAGTGAACTGTTATTCATCTGACGGAACAACACTCGACGAAGGAATGAAAGCTGCTGCAATTTCCCAATGCCCAAAAACTTGTGGATATTGTTGTTTATCCGACAGTTATAAATGTGAAAATGCGAAATTTCCAAGACTTGATTGCTCCACAATCACAAATGATCAATGTCAGGATCCAAAATGGAGAACAATCATTGCTCAAGATTGTCCAGCCGCTTGTGGATTCTGTAACTCTGGTAAAAACTAGAAACATCGATTCTTGAGGTTTCAAAAAGAATTTCAGGAGGCTGTGTTGATGCTGTCACAAGCTGTGCCAATGACATTTCAATTTGTAAAACTGTTGGATTACAAGATTTCGTCAATGTTTATTTTATTGATTTTCAAAAAAAAAAAAAAAATCAAAAAATCAATATTTTCAGGAAAATTGTCAAAGAACTTGTGAAAGATGCCCATCAACAACTGGATCGCCATCATCAGGAGGAACTGGCGGTTCATGCACCACCTATGCAGCTGATTCAAGCTCGAACTGTGCAAACTGGGCCCGAAACGGTTTCTGTACGAACACCTTCTACACCAATGAACATCGCAAAAAATATTGTGCTACAACTTGTAAAATTTGTTAGAAATTTTTTGAATCGAAAACACACAACAAATTGAGCGGCGGGTTTCTTTTTGGAATTTTATTTCCAATGAGGAGATTTTTTGTTTTTTTTTTTAATTTAAAATGTTTTTTGTCTGACCAACAAACAACATTTTTCCCATTCTCAAATAAATCTTTTTTTTATTTTGAAGTTCATTTTAAGAAAACTCTGAAAATTTATAAAAATTTCAAAAAAAAAAACAAAAGCAAAAAGTAGCATTTTATTTTTTTGTGCTGAATTTCTTATTTTTGTAAAATTTAAAAATACATTTAAATTCAAAAAAAACCTAAAAAATGTAAAAATTGATAACATTTTTTAAAAAATTTGCCCTAAAGAAACAATTTTTCCCGAAGACAATTTGAACACATCACTGATAGAGGCTGACCACGTTCTAAATGATCTTTCTTTTGAAGAATCAATAAGTCTCAAGATCATATTTCCGCAAAAAAGGGAGACGTCAAAAATCTGAAAATCGGTAAGAATCTTAATATGAACCCACTGCTATTGCAAATCAAACGATCAGTTAAAGGTTGTGATTCTTCAGAAATCATATCGAGCCATCTACGATTAAGAAAGGTTCACAATCCAGAAGGATCATGAAAACTGTTTAAAGAATCATGAAAACAGCTTGAAGGATCATGAACCTATGAGAATGGGTTAACCGAATGGTTCGATATCCGATCAGTGTGATCCGCTTAACATTACCAAACCATTGTGGCCCATTGGTAATTCAGTTCAACTTGCTCAGTTTCGATTTGATTTTACATAATTCTCATCAGCAACTCGAGCTGCCCCATTATATTTATTAGATTTGTTTTTTTTTTTTTTTGATTTATTTTAGATTTGTTTTTTGTGATTTGTCCGAACATTTTTTTGTTGCAAAAACTTTATTATTCATTTTAAATTTATAATTTGGCTGGTCAGACCGAAAAATGAAAAAATAAAGAATTTTTCTAGAATTCTAACATCAAAACTAATCAAACTCCTCATTTAATTCCAAAAAGAAACCCGCCGCTCAATTTGTTGTGTGTTTTCGATTCAAAAAATTTCTAACAAATTTTACAAGTTGTAGCACAATATTTTTTGCGATGTTCATTGGTGTAGAAGGTGTTCGTACAGAAACCGTTTCGGGCCCAGTTTGCACAGTTCGAGCTTGAATCAGCTGCATAGGTGGTGCATGAACCGCCAGTTCCTCCTGATGATGGCGATCCAGTTGTTGATGGGCATCTTTCACAAGTTCTTTGACAATTTTCCTGAAAATATTGATTTTTTGATTTTTTTTTTTTTTTGAAAATCAATAAAATAAACATTGACGAAATCTTGTAATCCAACAGTTTTACAAATTGAAATGTCATTGGCACAGCTTGTGACAGCATCAACACAGCCTCCTGAATTTCTTTTTGAAACCTCAAGAATCGATGTTTCTAGTTTTTACCAGAGTTACAGAATCCACAAGCGGCTGGACAATCTTGAGCAATGATTGTTCTCCATTTTGGATCCTGACATTGATCATTTGTGATTGTGGAGCAATCAAGTCTTGGAAATTTCGCATTTTCACATTTATAACTGTCGGATAAACAACAATATCCACAAGTTTTTGGGCATTGGGAAATTGCAGCAGCTTTCATTCCTTCGTCGAGTGTTGTTCCGTCAGCTGAATAACAGTTCACTGGTCGTGGAGTGTTTGATCCGGCAGTGATTGCTGTGGTTGGTGCGAACAACTTTGTGCAAGCTGCTAACGAAATAGTATCCGAGCACACAACTGATGTTGGTGTATAAGCAAACTGCAAAAATCAATCAATATTCAATCAATAATCAAAAGCTTCGATTACATCCGTTCCATTATGAGCTGCACAATCGAAATCCACAACAATTTGAGCATTTGAAATGGCGAAAAAACCGATGATCAAACCAAAAACTGAAATCATTTTCGAGACAATGTGGAGATTTCTCAAATGATCTCTTTATATATTCAGAATTTTTTACAGTAACACCCATTTGTTTCTTTTCTTTTTTTGTAATATTTATTCAGATGATAATTGAACGAGCTTAATTTGAGTTTTAGTCGAAACGTTTCTCTCAAATTATATTTGCTCAGATGTTGTCAGCAATTTTTTTCTTGTTTAATTTGTAATTAACGTTCAAAAATCATTTCGGCCAATGTTTCGGATTCTCGCAATTAAATTTTTTAAATTAGTTCGAGCAACAGATTTATTCATAGAAGCGACTTTTGTATTTCCGACGTTCAATTATGAGTCTTTCGGGCTTGATTTATTCTTTTTCTTCTTCTTCTTCTTCTTCTTCTTCTCAGCTTCTACTTGTTCACTTTTCTCCTCAACAATTGGGCCACTTTCTGGACTTTGTATTGATGATGAACTTTCAGCCGATTTCTCCTTCTCCTTTCCTGGCTCAATTATTTTTCGTTGTCTGATGATTGCCACACATCTGAATGGAAGACAATTTCTTTCTTTCTTTTTTTAAGAAGAAGGTGGTGCAGCTCTTACGATGCTTCTTCTTCGACTTTTCGAATTTGCATCTGCTTTTCTCTGATCCGATGCAATGATACCGGCGTTTTTCCCTCCTCGACATTCGGAACAATTTCGTGTTTGCCAAACTCGTTTATAATTGTGATGGCTCCCAACTTCCAGTCTTCAGCTTCTTCGGCTTCGACGACAGTGTAAGCACGTTTGCTATGATCAATGCTGAAATTCCGGTTTTCTCTTCTTCCATTCTGTTTTTTTTTCTTTGTTTGCGCAATGCGAATTACATTATTTTTGGTTTTTGTTTTTTTGCGTTTGGTCCGAATTCTTTTGAATTGAAATTATCTGGCAACATTTCATGACAGACGAAATTATTTCGACAATAATCAATATCCACTGGTTCACTATTTGCTTGACCAAACTGTAATTATTTTCAAGTCCGATTCGACACCAAAAAAAAAAGAAAAGAAAAAAGAAAATCCAACATTTCTGAAACGATAAACCGACATGTCAAATAAACGAACAAGTCGATCCTCTTCATCTCGATCATCGAACACAACAATAACTGGTAGCTCGTTTTCCGGATTTTCAGTGCTCATTCCAATACTGTGAATCGAGAATGCTTCGGCTAATGATTTATCATCTCTGATCATTTCTGAACTATAAAATTGTCCATCAAGATGACCTGAAAAATTGTCAAAAATTATTTTGAAAAATTAAAAAAAAAAAAACTCACAAAAACAGAAAATGTCAAAAACATCATTGCAATTGAGCTCTCTTTGAATTTCAGTATATAATCGTGGAAACGAATCATCGGCCTCATACTACACACAAATATCGAGAAGAAATCATTTAAAAATTGGTCACAGGAAAAGCGACAAACCACAAAATAGAAAGTCTTCGAGAATCCGCTGGTTCCAACGTAAACTTTGATTTTAATCGGAAAACATCGCACATCCTCCTTCCGATCAATCCGTCTCAACGCTGAAAACGTGGGGGAAAAAGGCAATTTTCTAACAAAACAATAAAACTAAAAAAAAAAAAAATTTGAAAAAACCTGTAAATTCTTTAGGCGCAACTACAGAAAATTGAGGATATCGAAATCGCATTTTTTTTCTTTTTAAATTTCAAAAAAAAAAAAAAGAAAAAAGTTTTTATTTTTCCATTTCTGTCGTTTTTCGAAAAAATGTGAAGAATGAAATTTCGCGAAAAATTTAAAGATCAAAAAAACAAAAAAAAAGTCCAAAAATGTCAAAACGGATAAGATCACATAAATCAATTTTAATGAATTCTTAAACGTACTTTTGATTCGTAATGAGACCATTTGTGAAAAAAGAGAAAAATTGCCGATGAAATCAAAATAGTTGAAGAAACAAAAAATATTTAGAAATCTCTTCGTGTACTTCAATGAACAATAACAATCAATGATCGTCGCAAAAATAGAAATAAAGCGATGAAAGGTGACGAAAAGTGTTGTAAATGTTATAAATGTATTTATGGCTGAACAGTGGGAAAATAAATAGTTTTGGTGCACAATGAGAGTGGGGAAGGAAGAAAAAAGCATCGAAGAAGTCATCAGCGCCTTGATCAATCAATCTATTAATTATTCATTAAAAATCAAGCATCGCTCAGTCAATCAGACCTGTCGCTTCTCCTCTCCAAAAAAGATTGATTTTTATTTGATTTAAACGTTAATTAAAGATAATTTGTTACTAATTTGAATTAAAATCGAAAAAAAAACAAAATTTGATATTTAAATTTTCATTAAAAACTAGAAAAATTTTCATAGAAAAAACAAGAAAAAAGATGAAGCAGAAGAAGAGGGAATTGTAGAAAAGCTTAGTAAGTACAAATTTATTTGAACTTTTAAAATTGTACTATATTTGCAGACATCTTTTTTTGATTTTGGTCAGAAGGAAAAAGTTGAAAACAACGAAAAATAAAAATAAAAATAAAAATTGGCGAAAAAAAAAATGAAAAACCATGAAATATTTATATTTTCTGATTTTTATTTGAAAACAATTTTGACCAAGAATCTTGAAAATAACGGGAAAAAAATATTTTTTAAATTCCATTTCGTATCAAAACGTTTCCAAGGGTTTTGAATGAAAAAAAAATATGTGCTTGGTGAACATTGATGAACACACATTTTATCGAATTGATTTCTTCCTCCTTTAAATTATAATTTTGTTCTTCTCTCTCAAACGTGTAAGCGTGGAGCTTCGTTGTATTCCATTTTTAGATTGTCGAAACCACAAAGAAAGAAACATTGATGAACACACATTTTATCGAATTGATTTCTTCCTCCTTTAAATTATAATTTTGTTCTTCTCTCTCAAACGTGTAAGCGTGGAGCTTCGTTGTATTTTATTTTTAGATTGTCAGAACCACAAAGCAGGTGAGGTGTGGTAGAGTTACTTTTGTCAATTTAAAAGTGTCAAGTCAAAAGGGTCAATAAATGCCTAGTATCACTGTCTGATAATTATTTATCTAAATACTTTTAAATCTGTTCTGCTAACAATTTTTTGGTGATAAAAACTGCCAGCCACTTTATTTATTATGGAAAAGTGTCGAGTTTTTTCTTCAAACTTCACAGAAAAAAAATGAAACCGTTTGTTCGTGCAACAATTTCTCTTTGTTGTTATGGTTTATTCAAAGAATTTCGACCAACCGAGCCGTATATTTATGAGTATGAGCACCTTTCTCTGAATATTTCGGAGCACACCTTAAACACCAAGGTTTTTGGTTCTTCTTCATCCTCCTCCTCCTTCTCGTTTTCCAACAATTTTCTTAATTTTCAGATTTATCCAATATGGACTTATAGCTATTTGATTACTTTAATTCCGGCTCTTTTGCTCACTGATGTTTTTCTTTACAAACCGTTGATTATATTCGAGGCTGTTTCCTATTTGATGGTCTGGCTGATTTTTGTATTCGGACGAACAGTCTTCTCTCAGCAGGTTAATGAATTTTTGACACTTTTTTTTCGAAAGGGATCGCAATTGATTCGATATTTCAGCTTCTAGAAGTGTTCTATGGTTGGGCGACGGCCACTGAAATCGCATATTTCGCTTATATTTACGTGAAAGTGCCGAAAACCGAATTCAAATCGTGAGCAGTTTCGGCAATGATTGTGATCATTGGTGTTTGAACGAATCAATAATTATTTTGTTTTGCAGTGTGACAGCTTATACTCGAGCCGCTCTTCTAGTTGGCAGGTTTAGCGCCTATGTTGTTGCTCAATTATTGATTGGCTTGAAATGGGGCGATTATATGACGTTGAATATTATTTCACTGGTGGCGATGTTCATTGCTGTCGCGATATCCATCATTCTGCCGAACGTTCATTGGAAAAGCGCGTACGAGCGAAAGTTGGAAAGTCGCGGGGTGACGAACATTGAGGATCACTTGAAGGTGGCCCAGTATCGTCACTACATTAAGCTGTACTTTTCGGCAATTCATCGCGATTTGTACACATTTTACACGGACCCATTCATTTTGAAATGGTCCGTTTGGTGGGCTTTAGCCAATTGTATTTTTTTGCAGGTTTTTTAAAAATTTTCAAAAAAAAAAAAAAAACAATTTGTCTCCAGGTGACAAATTACACTCAAACTCTTTGGGGAACACTGTCCGAAGAGCAGAATCGTTTCAATGGCATCACCGAGGCTCTCGTTCCATTGTTCGGCATTCCAACTGATTTGATGACACAAAAGCTGAACTTGAACTGGTCGCGTTGGGGTGAAATCGTGCTGGCCGTCGGCTCGTTGCTTCAGTCCGCTTTTCTTCTATGGATGTCACAGTCGCATCGGATTTATGTCATGTACATTTGCTACATTTTGTATCGAGTCATTTTTCAGGGAACAATGACAGTGGCTCAGTTGAGATTTGTTTTTCTTTGGCCGTTGAATTTTTTTTTTTTTTTTTTTGGTTTTTTTGCAGATGCAACTTGGCTACTCGATTACAGTGTGATTCCTATGGATTATTATTCGGAATAAACACCTTTTTGGCTCTATGCTTACAATCATTGTTAACAATTTTCGTTAACACTGTTGCCAGCCTGCCAATTCGTCCCCAGGTAAAACAGGAAAAAAATGTGACAACAAAGCTCCGGGAATATTTATACAAAAAACCACTAAAAACCCTTCAAAAAAAGCCGTTCCAGAACATTTTTTTATTGGGGGAAATCGTGAGAAAAGTTTTCTTGAAATTTTTCTTTGAAAATTGGTTTTTGACCGTCATTATTTTTGAGCTTTTCCTTTAATTAGTCTGTGCAAAAAACGTTAGGATACATTTTCTCTTTTTTTTTGCTGCTTTCTAACACAAGATCGATTCTTATTTTATATTTATTGCTACGTTTATCAACGTGACAATCCGAGTTATCAACAAAAATTAAAGATCTTCTTCTTTCTTTTTTTTGTTCTATTTGAAAAACCCACACAATTACGCATACGTAAATACAATGTTAAAAAAAATAAAGCAGGCAGGAAGGATTAACTCTTCCTTCCGATGTTTTAGGTGAGCATTTAGAGATCTGCTCAGCGCTCTGGGTGATTCTCCTACCAAATTTTTTTCCAACAACACTCTTTCATTAGGAGAAGTGAAGTATATAAAGTTGACGAGTTTTTTGAAATCCATTCGGGAATTCAATTCTCAATAGAGCGTGATTGCTGAGATCCTAGACGTACGAATGTTAAATTTAAGGAGGGGGGGGGGGGGAATATAATTCAATTAGATTTTGAAAGAAAAGAAAAATTGAGAAAAAACAACGGGGGAAGAGGGGGAGAGAACAATCAAAAACTAATTTTATCAAGCATTTTTTCAGTTTATTGTTTATTCGTGTTATCACTTGGCAGTTGCTCTCGTTTTCATGTCAACATTTGTTTTCCTAACTTGTCGACGATTCAGAATCAATCATTCGACGACGTGAAAACAACCCATAATTGTTATTGCTAGTTTTTCCCCGCACAAGTGTTTTATTTTCTTTTTCTTTTTGATGTGTTTTCCTCTCGGAACGTGATTGAAATTCCTTGAACCACCGTCACCACCACCACCACATGACTGTCAAACAGTTACAGAATATAGTTTCTCATCTTTTTTTTTTCTTTTTCCTACCACCGGTTTATCGATTTTTATTTGAAAAATTTAAATTTAAAAAAAGTTGGAATAAAAAAGCTGAAAAATTATAATGATAGATTTCCAAGTTTTTCCTCAAAACGGAAGTGGGAAATAGCTAAATTTTCAGATTTTTTCTTTCAATGTTAAAGCTGCTCAAAATTCTTTTTTTTCCAGTCTCAGAAAAAAAAGTTTAAAAAATGTTTTGTGTTGAAATCGTCGATCACATTTCCCTTTTTTTTTGTTTTCATTTTCTTTTGAAATACAGTAAGATTAGGGAAATGTCTGATGTTTTTTCTATTTTTAAATATTTCCCTTCTAAGTATTTATTTTATTTTTTGTTCGCTAGTTTTCGCTCATCCATCCATAAATCTCTCTTCAACCCTTCCCCCTCCTCTTTAAGAAATATATAAGGTTGAATAAATATGCTTGAAATGTTGATAATTATCATCACGACGTCTTCTAGCTTTTGTTGATATTTCTCTCGTTCTTTTTTCCTCTATTTTGATCATATGATGAAGAAAAAGAGGCGGAGTCTTTTCTCGAATATAAAAACCTGTGTGGTTGATTCTTAAGCACAATTTTCATTTATTATTTTTGAGAATCGAACAAAAAACACCCAAGTTTTCAGCGTTTTCAGCCTATTTCCAATTGAAATGAACACTGAAATACTTCACGAAACTTTTACGCCACTTCGAATCTGTGCGGCCAGCATAATGATAATTGTAATGAGTGCTCTTTGATCGGAATTTAAAAAAAACAACAAAAAAAAAACTGCCCACGCTCAACTCAACAATTTTCAGCTTTGTGTTGTCGGCCTCACATTGAACTTTTCGGTTTTCTATGGTCTGATGAGTCAAAAACAAAAATTGAGTGGATTTTACACGTTGTGCGCCTCGAAAACCATCAGCAATTCGGCGATTTGCTTCACTTTTTTCGTTTGGGCCGTTCCTTGCACAATTCTGTTTGTTTCATTTTTGTTTTCGAGTCTTGCAACGAATGCGGCCGTATACTGTAACAATTTTTAGAAACTCCTATTTTCTTCCGCTTCAAGTCAATATTATTTTTGGACAAATTGGAGGATGGATGCCATATATTATGGGTAACTTTAATATTTTTATCGGAGAAAAAAAATGCTTTTTTTTTCAATTTTATTCCAGGCCCATTTACTCAATTGTGCATGGCAACAAATCGTTTTTGTGCTCTTTTCCTTCCTCAATATTATAGCCGTTCATATCGTCTTCCTCTTAGTTTATGCGGTGTTTTGACGTTTTGGACAATTTCCTTTGTTATTACTGCCATTGGGCTTCGGCCAAGCTGTGGATTTATCTACGTTATTAAGCACCTCGCTTGGGAGCCCGAAGAGTCCGAGTGTGCCACATTTTTCGCCGTCGCCTATTTCTATTTGATTGTCGCCACTTCGATTTGTGCCAATTTTTTCAACACAATCATTGCGATCAAATTGATAGCGAGCGCCGCAAAAGCTACCGTATCGCATACTGTAAGTGAGCAGCGAAGAAAACGACGCACTAAAATGTATATACAGGTGAGATTTGAAGCATTGTTTGAAGTGAAAGTGCGCTCTACTGCACAATATTTTTAAAATTTCAAATTTTTAGAGTGTTTCTCAAGATTGTCTTCACATTATGGACACTATCAATTGTTCAATAATTTCGCATTTTTCCACTGCTGTTTGGTATCGCTTCATCTTTTCCTCTCTTTCGTTTCTTGGAATTCATGTATTTGATGGGTAATCTCAAATAACTGATTTTACAAAAAAAAAGCTCACAAATTTCCAGATTGATTATGATTCTTTTCAATAAACAACTTCGCCCACCATGCTTCTGTGCTCGAGTCGATAGAAGTAATAAATTCGTTGCTTCACATTTTCAGAAAATAACTACAATATCTTCAACAGGGAACTAACTAACTAGTCAAAACTCACTATCAATTTAAAAAATATTTATGTAATAAATTATACAATACAAAAAGAGATCTTAATACAAATTTTTTAATAATTCGTTGATGAAAA
Source organism: Caenorhabditis drosophilae (assembly GCA_963572285.1). Classification (NCBI taxonomy): domain Eukaryota; kingdom Metazoa; phylum Nematoda; class Chromadorea; order Rhabditida; family Rhabditidae; genus Caenorhabditis; species Caenorhabditis drosophilae. The sequence goes on along the minus strand of OY751564.1, from coordinate 6,615,541 downwards.
AAATATTCACATTGAAAAAACAAAAACTTATCAAATAATATTCTTAACTCCCAATAGTTTTTGAATATTTGTATTTGCTAGTTTGTCTCTCATTTGTTTATGATGCTCGTCAATTGACTGAAATTTTTTTAATTTTTGACTTTTAGTTTTTTTTGAACTATAAAAATCTTACATCGACCAATGTTTGACCTAATTCTCCATAAAACGATTTTATTTGATCCACTGTCTTTGTGCCCATCGTTTCAGAAACCGCATCAAAATCATCACCGTACCAATGGAAGCATCGTACTGCGTCTCTTTTTTCTTCTTCTGACCAACTAAACACATATCTTGATCTTCCAGATCGATTAGTTTGTGATGGAGCAAGATCCGAATCATATCCTTTTTTATCCATTCGATTTCTAGAAAAAATATCATGAAAGCATGTCTAAAAGTCAAATAAAAAAATAAACTCAACCTTAACATCGTCATTTCTTGTTTCCATACTGTTACATCATTTTTACTTGATCTACTATATGTTATTGCTGCTTCGTACATTTTAGCACGTGATTCAATGTTAAGAACTCTTTAAAATAATTGATTTTAATGTTTTAACAAGGTTTCTTTATACTCGATATCTTCCATGCACTTTGTTTGTTTAGATCTCCAAACCATGGGAACAGCCATCGATTGATTATCTTTCAATTTTTTCAAAACTTCAATTGATCGTTTGTCATCAAAATTGCGTGTCATTCGACAAGTATCTGAATCGAATGGATCATCGAATTCAGTTGTTTCCACGATGTAAGGTGGAGCAGGTTGACGAAGATTACAGTCATCTGATTTGAAAAATGTGGATTTTTGTTGAAATGAAAAAAAAAAACCAACCAACAACAACACAATCGTCATCTTCTTCTTCTTTATTTTTACCAATTTTTAAGCGTTCTGCAGGCTTTCCATCGCCTCGACTTGTTAATTCTTCATACCTTTGAATATATTTTTTCATTTCTGAAAATTTTTTTAGGGAAAAATCGAAACTCAAACAAACAATAAAACAAACTTTCTGGACAAGAAACATTGGTTCGCTTCAGCTCACTTGTTGAGCTTCTCAGATTGGCTGGCCTTGGAACTCTCATCAACTTCAAATAAATTAAACATGGATTACATTCTTTTCTATTCATTGTCGGATTAAACTGAACATTTAAAATTAAAAAAAAAGATGAAATAATTTCATTTCTTTTTTTACTTTCAATCTATTGACTTTTTCTCCACAATTTTCACATGTTCCACTTAAAAATTCATCTGTATCACTATTTTCATCACTATCACTTCGATCATCTCCTTCCATTTCTGCTAATCTTGCATCAATTGTTGCTTTATAACTCGCAGTTTTCTTTGTATCATAATAATGTTGAATAATTGATGCGATTGAACGATGCGAAATCTTAAAATTTTTATTTTTTTGTAAAAGCAAATAATCATAACTTACAGCAGTTCTGATTCGCGGAAAATTTTTGCCATAAACTAAAAAAGCATTTTGGAATAAATTAGATTCTTCTTCAGTCCAAATATCTCGAATTTCTCTTCTTTTCGATACTTCGTCTAATCCAACATTAAAATCATAATTTGATTTTTTCAAAATATATAAAGCGCGATCAATAGGAATTCTAAATCGACTGGTCGTTTCGATTAAGTATTCTTTTAACTTTGAATCATCAATAGTAGAAGGTGTAGACCAGATAATCTACAAAAATGCACTATTGATTTTGCTTAAAAACTTTAAATTGAAATAAATTACCTCGTCTCGATCTTTATCAACACTTAATACAGATTCTTTATCTCCGACTTCTTCATCGGCTGATTCTATAAAGGCTTGATAGTCGGCTCCAACATTAATTAATCGATCAGTATTTGACAATGGAACTGTTGAATGTGAAGGAGCAGAATCCTCTCCTTCATCACCTCCTGAATCACTTGACGTTCGCTTTCTCTTTTTTGGTTGTCGAGCAGATCGCCTCTTTAAAAAAGCGAAAATTAGAACATTATTTTTAATAATAAATTTAAAAAATCACTGGTTGAACTTGTTCTGGTTCTGGTTCTGGAGTATCTTCATTATTTTCACAGGGTTCTTCTTCATTCTCAACAATTTCTTCAACTTCTTCTTCTTCTGGAGAATGAAATGAATAAATATTAATTTTTGAAATCAATCTTACTTTCTTCTTCTTCAACTTTTGGAGTTGAATCGATTTCTTCAAGATCAACATCTTCTCCACAGTTGCTCATTTCAATTGTTTATATCAAACTTGCTGAAATAATAATTAATTAAAAAATTTATTTTGTTTTTATTTTCAAGATTCTAAAAAAAAGAAAGTTGATTTTTAAATTTAATACACAAAAAAAAGAAGCCGCATGTTAGATTTTTCACGTAATGTATTTGCTGTCAGATTGCAACAAGTAATTTTGACAGAAAATAGTAAAATATTTTCGACACTTATAATATAAATCTCCAAAAACAACACCCAATTGAAGAAAAATGAATTTAAAATATTTTAGCTTCAAAATTTAGAAACAGAAAAAGAAATGCATAATATTCGACGATTTATTATTTGAAAAAAATATAAAAAAGGATTTTTACGTGAAAAAGTAGTAAAAACGTTTGTTGGCCACTTCATTTTGAAAGGTTCCGAAATAAATTGGAAAGATGCTTGAAACTTTTCAAAAGTAAATTAAATACAGTAAAATATTAGTCAAAGTCTCTTTTTCTCTTCTACAAAACATTGTTTTTGTCTAAAAGAGAAAAGAATAGGTTTCTGCAGAGACGTAGAAAAATGTTGGGTCTTGTTGTGCAGCCCTGTTTTGCTGCAATTTTATTAACTCTGCGAGAGCAATTTTTGAGATAGTTTTTTACAGAACAAATTTTTGTTTTCATAGAATTTCGTTGAAAATTTTAAAAGCTAAAGTTAAGTTAAATGTTCTTATTGAATAAATATTAAATAAAAAAATGCTTGAAATGTAATAAATTTACCTTGAATTGTGACTCTTTTTAATTCTTTCTCAAAGGGCCGTTAAACAATGGTATGTGTTAACGCGGAACAACGTTTACCAAATTTAATTGAGAAAAATTATTTTGACTTGCAATTCAAAATAGAACAATTTTTAAGCGAATTTTAAAAAATAATTCAAAAAAAAACTTTATTTTTAATTTATTTAAAAAAAAATCTTCAAATTTGATTACAATTTGATGTTTCAATACATTCTCCAATCAAATTTCGTGAAAATCCTTCTTTACAAGCGCATCCACTATAACAATTCTGACAAAGAGGATTTTTTTCAGCTCCACAAATTGCTTCACAATTGTGACATTTTGACCATTTTTCATTTCTTTCGCATTTTATCGCTGAAAATGAATGGATTAAAAAAAGAAAACAAGTTTTTGTCTCTTTTTGTTTCGATTTTTTATTTGTTTTTATTTGAAAAGGGATTTAGGTTGAATCAAAAAACGAAAATAAATAATTAAAAAACATGTGATCTCATCGGCTCTATTTTTTTCGTTTAAAACATTAATTTCAGATAGAAACAATTCGATTTTAATTGCTTTTAATCACTGGGAAACAAATTGAACATACAAGAATGACATTTCCGAACATGAACGCAATTTGAGTTTTGATCTCTCATGTATCCTGATCGACATGTGCATCCTGGCACACATTCTGAATCATTTAACACATTTGTTTTGCTCAATGTGCAATTCTAAATCGATTTTTAAATGATTTAAAAACAAAATTTTTTTTTTCAATTCTTGTTTGACCATATTATGTCCTCGACAATTTTTTTCACATTTCGATTTACAATTCGTATAAATTTCTGTCCCTAAACATGTAATATTTGCAGTTGTGATACTGTCACAGTTGTTCATTGATTGACAAATTCCATCGATCCGAACATATCCCTTTATACATCCGCAACCTTCATTACATTGTCTCGATGTTTTGCATTCCTAATTGTAGCAAAACATTTTGTCACTTCAAAATAAAAATGAAATTCTCACCGGGATCGGATTATCACAAGTTCCATCACAACCTGATGTGCAGCTCAAATATTCTTCATTTTTACCTGCACATTTGGGAGCATCTGAAAAAATCTGAAAATTGTGTTGAAGTTTAGAATGGTTTTCTGAAACCTTTGTGATCAATACATTTGGCGGTTTCGCCTTTCTTTTGATAACAAATATCTCCTTGAGAACATTTTACATCAAGACATTCACCAGGTAAGCCAACTGAAATTTCAGTTTATTGATTTTTGCCTGAAGAGAAATTGAGTTCTACCAAGCTGTTTATAACATGTGTGATGATGGGAAGTGAGGTTATCATAACAATTAAAATCGATAGGACAAGGTTGATCGGAGCAATAATTTTTCTCAACTTGTCTGATAACACATTCAGCTTCTCCTTCAAAATGTTGAGCACAAACTTCACCAGGTCCACAAACCAGTGTATGACATGTCTGATCTGAAGTTATGAATCAAATCAACTAAATCAACAAAAATTGTTTTATTACTTTTTCCAATTTTTTTTTTATTTTCCTCCATTATTGTAAACGATAAGTTATCAGTTCTCGCCTCACTTTCTTCTGCTTTTCCTTCAGCCAAACCTGAATCAGACTTTTGTATCTACCTTCGACCATTTTTTAAATTTAACCCTGGTGAACAGAAGCAGAAGCTGAAGGTTTAAGCTTTTCTCCAACCGTATTTTCCCCGTTTTTCTGAATGTTTCCTGATTGAGCTGAAGGATCACTTGACGAAATCACATTATCGATTGGGGCAAAATGCAAAAATCCGTTTCTTCCTTTTTCGGTTGTTCGATTATTTTTTTGAGGTCCAGGAGTTAACGGATTTACTGAGGATTTTCTTGATTGGTGGTTGAACGACGAACTAGTGGAAATTAAATTTCTTGGCGGAACGGTAGGGTGCGATGAGGTTCGTCTAAATGTTGAACTTACTGTCACAGGACTCAATGGATTTACGGGGTTTATTGGATTTCCAGGGTTCCCAGGGATTCCGGGAATTCCAGGGTTTCCAGAGTTTCCAGGGATTCCAGAATTTCCAGGGATTCCAGGATTTCCAGGGATTCCTGGATTTCCAGGGTTCCCAGGGATTCCGGGAATTCCAGGGTTCCCAGGGATTCCGGGAATTCCAGGGTTTCCAGAGTTTCCAGGGATTCCAGGATTTCCAGGGATTCCAGGACTTCCAGGGAGTCCAGAATTTCCAGGGTTCCCAGGGATTCCAGGAATTCCAGGGTTTCCAGGGATTCCAGGAAAAGTTATCGGTGGAAAAATTGTCGGAAAAGTGGGAAAAGTGGGAAAAGTTGGAAACAACGAACTGGTGGAAATTAAATTCAGCGGAGGAACGGAAGGACGCGATGAGGTTCGTCTAAAAGTTGAACTTTCCGTCACCGGACTCAATGGATTTACGGGGTTTATTGGATTTCCAGGGATTCCAGGACTTCCAGGGTTCCCAGGGATTCCGGGAATTCCAGGGTTTCCAGAGTTTCCAGGGATTCCAGGAAAAGTTATCGGTGGAAAAATTGTCGGAAAAGTGGGAAAAGTGGGAAAAGTGGGAAAAGTTGGAAACAACGAACTGGTGGAAATTAAATTCAGCGGAGGAACGGAAGGACGCGATGAGGTTCGTCTAAAAGTTGAACTTTCCGTCACCGGACTCAATGGATTTACGGGGTTTATTGGATTTCCAGGGATACCAGGACTTCCAGGGAGTCCAGGATTTTCAGGGTTCCCAGGGATTCCAGGAATTCCAGGGTTTCCAGAGTTTCCAGGGATTCCAGGGTTTCCAGGGATTCCAGGAAAAGTTATCGGTGGAAAAATTGTCGGAAAAGTGGGAAAAGTGGGAAAAGTTGGAAACAACGAACTGGTGGAAATTAAATTCAGCGGAGGAACGGAAGGACGCGATGAGGTTCGTCTAAAAGTTGAACTTTCCGTCACCGGACTCAATGGATTTACGGGGTTTATTGGATTTCCAGGGATTCCAGGACTTCCAGGGTTCCCAGGGATTCCGGGAATTCCAGGGTTTCCAGGAATTCCAGGGCTTCCAGAGTTTCCAGGGGCTCCAGGAATTCCAGGGTTTCCAGAGTTTCCAGGGATTCCAGAATTTCCAGGAATTCCAGGGAATGTGATCGGTGGAAAAATAGTCGGAAACGTGGGGAAAGTTGGAAACAGAGGATTGCTGAAATTAAAATTGAATGGTGGAATGGTTGGAGGCGACGAGGTTGGTTGTCCAAAAATGGAACTTTGATTTCCAGTGTTCAACGGATTAAAAGTGGGAAAAGTAGGAAACGGCGGAAGCGTGAAGTTCCAGATGGGAAGAGTGGGAAAAATGAAGGGCGAAAGTGTTGAGTTCAAATTGTTCAATGTTCCGTTATTTGTTGATCCAGGAAGTGTCAGATTCAACGGTGAGAACGTCGGCAACGGCTTCGCCATATCAATTAAAAATTGCGAAAAGTTGAATGGCGGCAACGTGGCGATTGAAGGCTGTGTGACACTTAAATTGGCCAACAATTCCGACCAATTAATGGTCGGAATAATTGGCGGCGGTGTGATTCCAGCTAAGAAGATTTCCATATTAAATGGCGCAAGTGTTGGAAGAGTTGGAAATGCGATGGTTGTCGTCGCTTTTTCTTTTTCAGAATTATAATTCAAGGAGCCATTCGTCTGTAGAAGATTTCCCAAATTTAATGAGGCGTTAACACCTGAAAAAAATTAATTTGGAAAATCGGATTTTTTTTTATTGATAAAAATGTTTTTTGAAACCAAGATCTCCACAAATTGAATTTATGTTTAGAATTAAAGAGAAAATACAAATTATCTGAAATTTCCATTTTTTAAAAATCTTTTTGCTGAAAATTCAATGGAAAACTTACATTTTTTCTCATTTTGTGTATTTTATTAAAAAAAAATTTGGGAATTTCAAACATAAAAAATTTGTTTGTTTTTATACGTTTCAGTTACAAAAATTTAGAATCGGATAAAAAAAATCAAAAAAATTTTCGGTTTTTTTTTTTTGAGAAAAAAACATTTCAAAACATGTTTGGAAAACGAATAAAATTTATTTTTCTGTTTGATTTTCAGGCCTTTTTTATTTGTTCCAAGTTGGGCAAAAAATCAATAAATCAATACATATTTTGGCTTGAGAAAAATGGAAAACATTTTTCATTTCTTTTCTCAAAACAATTCTGAAATTGTGCGCTTTTTGTTGGTTTTTTTAGGAGAAACAAAACTTGAAAGAAACATTTTTCTTTTTTTTTCCAACAAAAAAGAAAAAAAAGAAATTAAATCAATTTTCCAATTGGAGAATTTGTAAAATCGGGCTGAATCATCGACGCAAAATCAACTTCTTTTGTTCCTCGAACAATTTCGTCGTTGTTTCTTTCAACGACAAACCAAAACACAGAAAAAAAAATGATAAAAAACCTTGAACAAAACATTTGTTTCGTCCCTTGAATAAAAAAAAGAAGAATCGTATAAAAGAAGAGCGAAATCCTCTCCCTCCCCATTTTTTTTTATCCAATCGTCCTTCTGACTCATTTTTTTTTGTTCAAATTGATCAAAATTCGTCATGAAAACTCGAGTCTCGTAAATCCACAACCCCTTTAATCCATTTCTACTCAAAAAAAAAAAACCACAATGAAAGACCAGATTTAAATGGCGACTGTGTGATTTTCAAATTTGTTCAATTTTTCTCGAAATTTCCGATTCAAACATTTTTGCCAATTTAGTTTTTTTTTAGTTTTTCACTTCCTTTTTTTCTTGTTAACAAAAAGTCAATATTTATCTTCAATTATTTATTTGATTTTTCATTGAACTCGAGCTCAATTATGTGCATATTTATTTTGAAACATTTTTAAGCATTTTCTCATATTTTTATTTGTTTTTAAATCGGAGAAAAAAAGAATTATTGAAATGTTTTTTTTTGTTATTGGAAAATGCCTCTATAAATTCCCAAAAACAAAATTGTTCAGACAATCAACATTTTTTCAAATTTGAAGTGATGAAATTGTTCATTTTTCTCATCTCTTTTTCAATTGTCACAGGCCAATTATCAGTTGTTAAAGGTTTTCAATCAATCATTCAACAAAAAAATCAATAAAATCGATTTTAGATCAAGAATGTAAAGAGAATGAGTCATTTCAAACATGTGGAACTGCTTGCGAACCTTCTTGTGACAATCCCAATCCAGTGAGCTTTTTAAACAATTTTTTTGCTCAAAAAAATGTTTCTTTCAGTTGTTTTGTACTCTTCAATGTGTTATGGGATGCTTTTGTGATAGTGGATTTGTTCGAAATGCGAAGAAAGAATGTGTCCAACTAGACAAATGCAATTTGATCAATAAAAATGAGACCACAACACCAAAAGATTCTTACAGTAATTAAAAATCGGTTGAAAATTGTGCAAAAACCCGTTTTTTTTGGGAACAATTCAAGATGTTTCAACTTCTCCAGCTCCCTTAAAATGTGGAATAAATGAAACGGCTTCGGACTGTTACAACGCTTGCACCGAAAAAAAGTGTCCAGTATTTCCAAAAGTGGTTCGTCGTGTTGTTTCTCCCCTCGCCATTTCTCAAGCTTTTCCATATTTTCAGATTGTCAACTGTATTGCAATGTGCCAGAATGGTTGCGCTTGTCAGGCCGGATTCTCAAGAAATCAACAAGGAGAATGTGTTCTTGATGCAGATTGTCCTCCGCCAATTCGAAATGGTAAAGCGTTTTTTTTTCTCGTTCATTTTTCAGCTTTTCTATCGATTTTTTGTTAATTTTAAGTTGTTTTTTCCTATCCTTTAGTTGTTCCACCACCACCAGTTCTAACATGCCGAACAATTTTATGTCGAAATGGTTATGTTTGTAAACAAAACGGAAGCTCAAGAGGAAGATGCGTGAAAGCTGGTAATAGATTGAGATCGAGTTGGCGGTAGAATTCTTCAGATTTATTGATTTTTTAGAACATCGAGATCCAAATATTTCTTGTATGAATGTTCGATGCGGAACACCAGGTGGTTGTCAAATGGTGAAGCCGACTAGTTGTCAACACAGCGATCAATGTAAACTCCAACCAATGTGTATTCAAGAAAATGGTAGAAAATCAAAAAAAAAAATGTTTTTTTTTTAAATTTTTAACTAAAACTTCAAGCTTGTGCTTCAACATCATGTCCAGCTGGAACTGAATGTGTACTCGAACAAATCAATTGTATTCAAGCTCCATGGTGAGTAGGAAAAGCTTAAATTAGTTTGAAAAAAAAATCCTTAAAGTAATCCAATTCCAAAATGTGTTGGCGGATCATCATCACTTGAACCAGGAACTGAACAATGTGGAGAAAATGAACGATTCTCGAATTGCTTAAATGCTTGCTCAGATATGAAATGCACTGATCGACAAGTTTGAAAGAAACAAAAAAAAAACGAACAAAAACCTCGACGATTTTTCAGCCAAGAATTTGTCCTTTTGTATGCCAAAGCAGCGGATGCAAATGTCAACAAGGATTCTATCGAAATAAATCTGGAAAATGTGTAACTAGAAATGAATGTGTTAATGAAGGATCAGGTAGTTCACAAAGATTGTCAAGAACAATCCGAACACCAAACAATGTTCAAACATTTAAGTTTTAATTTTCCTTTTCCGTTTTTTTTTCGCTTCGGGAATAATTTCAACGGTTTTTTTTTACTTTTTAAAATATTTATTTTAATAAATTACTGTAATAGCACGAATTCTATACTTTTATTATTATTTTTAAATAAATTTTTATTCATCTTTTTTTCTTTTCTTTTTTTTATATTAATAAAAATTCTATTTTTTAACTAGAAAATCAATTTTCCAGAGGAAATCGTTGGATGCTCTAGTGTTTCATGCCCAAATGATGAGCATTGTGAAGAGCAAGAAGTCGATTGTGAGACTGGAAAATGGTAGAAAATGTTGAGATTTGGAAATGAAAGTTCAAAAAAATTAAAAATTCAGCTTAAAGATGGTTTCGTGTATTTCAAACGATGGAAATCACCATTCAAACGTTTCGACAGGTCAAAAACAAAAATCAATAAATCAATAAAAAATTTGTTGATGATTTTTTTTTGCAGGATGCGAAGTTTTAAAGTGTGACGAAGGCGAAATTTGTGAAGAGAAGAAAATGAACTGCTCTCGAGCTGCATGGTTTTTAAGAGAGAATTTCAGAGAATTTCAGAGCGAAAAATCAATATTTCAGCCCATCAATTGCCGCTTGTGTCAAGACGATTCATACAAATTCCAGTAGTGAACCGGAAAACTCAGAACATTCTGACGAATCAAAATGTTCGGCTAACGAGACGCTGAAAACCTGCTACAACTCCTGCACAGAGAAAAAGTGTCCTGGATTTGAAACGGTTTTGGAGTTTTTTTGTTACAATTTAACATTTCCATTGGTTTCCAGTCGATGGTGTGCACAAAAAATTGTCGAACAGGTTGCGAATGCAACGACGGCTTCTATCGTTCAAGAGACGGAAAATGCTATCGATACGACGAGTGTCCAGCCGAATTTCAGTGCGGAAAAAATGAGGATTTTCGGTGCGCAACATGCAAGCCGACGTGCAAAAATCCGGATCCGAAGTGTGAGCAAGAGAAGCAGTGCAAGCGAGCGTGTCGTTGTGCCGAAGGATTCGTGAAGTATAAGGGCAAATGTGTGACATTGTCCAAGTGCCCGACACATCAACACGACAGTAATCGAATCAATTTCGACGCGTTTTGCGACAGCCTAAGAACCTGAATCGAACATTTTCAGATATCACATGTTTGGCAACCGAAGATTACACAGATTGTATGCCAAGGTGTTATTTATCATGTCGTGGAAGTCAAGAATGCGACGATTCAATTAATTCAACGATCTGTACACCCGGATGTGTTTGTACCTCGAAATATAAACGAGACACAAATGGCGATTGTGTTCATAATCGATATTGCTTCAAAAGTGAACTTTTTCAGCTTTCATCATCCTCAATTTTAATTCGTCTTCTTCTAGCAACCGAATGTCCTCAAAATGAATATTGGGCAAAATGCCATGACAATGAAACTTCGTGCTCAACTCTTCTGGGACACACAACAAAAGCTCCAACCAAGGACATTTGCTTTTCAGGATGTTCGTGTTTAGGCGGATTCTTTCGTCATTCGAATGGATCTTGTGTTCCTTCAAATCAATGTTAATCGAAATAAAATTGAGAATAAATATTCTTCGACTTCATTTTCTTTCTTTTTCTTTTTGTCGCCTCATTTTTTAAACGGAAAAATAATAAAATAATTGAAATTGAAATAAAACGTTTTATTCGAGAGCTCGGAAAATGAGGCTTTAAGCTTTGTAGCCTGGAGCAATACGTGGTGGTGGGCAGTGATCGCAAGCTCCTTGTCCACCGGATCCTCCGTTTTGTCCTGGTTGTCCTGGTCCTCCTGGTTGTCCTGGTTGTCCTGGTGCTCCATCGTCTCCTGGTGGTCCTTGTGGTCCTGGAGCGGCACTTCCTCCAAATCCTGGCTGTCCGTTTGGTCCTGGGGCTCCAACTGGTCCTGGTTGTCCTGGTGGTCCAACAACAGCTGGTCCTGGAATAGCGTGACCTGGTTCTCCCGGTTGTCCTGGTTGTCCTGGTCCTCCTGGTTGTCCTGGAGGTCCTTGTGGTCCTGGTGGGCCTGGTGGTCCGACGCTTGGACCGAAGCTTGATTCTCCTGGTTGTCCTGGTTGTCCTGGTTGTCCACGTGGTCCTGGAGCTCCTGGTGCTCCATTTCTTGCTGGTGCGCAAGTTTGACATTGTTGGATTTGTACTTGTTGTCCTCCTCCGTAAGCATCACTTCCTGGTCGTCCTGGAATTCCTGGTCCTCCGTCACGTCCTGGAAGTCCGTCAGGTCCTGGGAATCCTGGTGGTCCTGGTGGTCCAACACGAGTTTGTGCGCCTCCATAACCGCCGCCACCACCTCCGTTACCACCTCCATAACCGCCGCCACCACCTCCGTTACCACCTCCGTAACCACCACCGCCTCTGTTACCACCTCCATAACCTCCACCGCCTCTGTTACCACCTCCATAACCTCCACCACCTCCGTAACCACCGCCGCCTCTGTTACCACCACCGTAACCGACACTATTTCCACCAGTGTATCCACCGCTGTTTCCACCACCATATGTAACATCAGCTGGTGGTCCAGTGACATATTGTCTCTTGATTCTGCTTTGTCTACCAGTTGCCATCTCAACCTTACGAAGCTCATCCCAAAGATCGTGGGATCTCAACGAACAAAATTGCAGCTCATGCTCAAGAGAAGATTGAATATTTTGCGCATGACTGAACAACAATGGAAGAACAACAATCGATGTTCCAATGGCGAAAGCAGTTACAGCAACAGCGGCAAAAGCAACGCTACGAAGTCTTCCGATTTCATTTTCTTTCCAGATTAATTCCTGTTTCTCCATTCTGAAAAGTCTTCATTTCGTTTTGTCACTCTGAACATTTGCAAAGAAAACCGAAACGCCTTGGTCACATACCTGATAAACAAAGTGGAGTTGGGGTCCAAAAATGAACTGATTTTTCCGTCGCAATGTCGCGTTTAAATACTCATCGGCTCGATGGCATCAAAGGTCATTTTCAGTTTGAATTCCTCTAAACTTTCATCAGTATTTCGTCAAATTTCTACACTTCTAACCGAAATTCGACAGCTATGAACCAAAGCAAAAAAAAAAAAAAAGTTGGTCGCTTATTTTCCGTTCTGATTTCTCTCTACTCACTTGATTTCCCCCCTCCTCTTCCACCCCCATCAATTTCTATGACTTCTCGAATTTTAGTACTGTTTTTCGTGATTTTGTTGTTGATGCACGTCAAGTCACCTTGAATTTGTTTTTTTTTTCTTTTCTCGAAAACGGAGAAGAAGAAAGAATTCAATTTGTGTTTATATGTTTACTTCCTTGAAAAACTGCGATAAAACCAAAAAAAGAAGAAAGATGGGGGGGGGAGGAAGAGGAAGCGAATTGATTGGTGTTGTTGATCAATCTCTGATTCGATCAATAATTTCGAAAGAAGATCGAAGGAAGAGGAGAAAATTCTTGAAAAAACTTTGCTCTTTTTTTTCCAAAAATATTTAAAAAAAAATGGAAAAAGCGCGAAAAATTTATTATGAAAATTTGAAACAATTGGTTTCCATGGAAAAATTGTTCTTCCTTCTTTTCTTCGCCACCATCCTTTTGTGTCACCATTTTCATTTGGATCCTCATTGATGTGGTCGATTCTCCTCGTTTTTTACTTTGACACTTTGCTTCAAGTTTCTAAAGCGCAAAGTGTCGAGTATGCTCCAGCGAACTTTAATCCACCACACGGATGTTCAAACTTTGGGCTTTGTGTTGATCCGTCGTTTACTGTTCTCAACGAAACCAATGCACTCATTGTAAAATACAGTAAGATTTTGGGTTTTGTTAATCGATTTTTGACCATTTCTCAGCTGGATGCCCATTGGATAATTGTGTCTGTGTGACTGGAACAATGAATGGAACAAGAGCGTGTGCTGAAAGTAAAAATAATCTTTGGTGGTTTTTTTAAAGGGGGGAAGCAAATGTTTTTTTTTTCAAGTCATTGATCAATGCGATCCATGGCCATGCGATAAGGCAGGACACTTTGAATGTTCCACTGGTATCAACTCCCATAAATGCACATGTGCACCAGGTTATACTGGAAAGAAATGCGATATTGGTTGGTTTTATTGATTTTTGCTCCATTCTTTTTCCATTTTTTTTTCAGAAATCGATTCGGTTTGTGCAAGCCATCCATGTAAAAATGATGGAACTTGTGTTAGTAATGAGGATGACGCTTCTTCATACACGTGTCAGTGTAAACCTCCATATTTTGGGACAAACTGTGAAAGTGAGCCGGAGCTGAAAAAAAATAGAGCCATCATCGTCCGAATTTGTGCTCCAATATTTCAGCACGAAACGAGTGTTTATGGATGAACTGCAACAATGGAAATTGTGAATTAGCCTTGAACAATTCGACATTTTACTGTAATTGTAATGAGGGATTCGAGGGAAGATATTGTGAAAAGTCAACAATTCAGCGTCGTGAGTTTGCGATGCGATTTGTCGATGAAAAATCTCGGGAAAATTTCAGCTCCCGCCGAATATGTGGGATGTTATCGATGGGAAGACAGCTTGTGGCTGAATCAAGAAAGGATCAATGAGGCAATTATGACGGTTGAAAAATGCAATGATTACGCAAATTTTCTTGATCCATTTCGAGAATTTATCAGTCCGTTGATCCGTAGCTTATACAAATTAAAATCCATCTGCATCTGAACCCTTTTCAGTATTTGTGAAGCTTAGTTTCAGGCTTCAGCATCACTTCTATCAGCATTGGGGCTGAAAACAATTTTTTTTTCTGAATTATTTATTGATTTTTTTTTTAATTTCAGCTTTTTGTGGAGGATGGTGCTTCGCTTCTCATTACCTCCTATTAAATGACACTACCAATTCAGGAAATGATTGCAAACAAAAATGCATGGGAAATCAAAATCAAATTTGCGGAAAATTTGGTCAAAAATGTATTTTGTATGAGGCCGGAGAATACAGTAATCACATTTTGCTTTTTTTTCTTCGTCAAATCGTTACTGTATTCCTTGCAGCTGACGATCCAAATGCTTGCTTGAATGAAACCCTCTGTGGAGCATCAAATGGTTTTGGAATTTGTATAAATAAATTAGAAATCGATGGTGGATACGAATGTGTCTGTAGTCCTTTTCGAACTGGATCTGATTGTGAAATTGAAAAACCTTTGGCTTGTGCTGAAGGAAGCTGTAATAATCATACCTGTATTCTAGACCCCCAATATAATAAATATTCATGCGAATGTTCCGATGGTTATACTGGTTATGATTGTCAACGTATCATACTTGAATTTTATGAACAAACATTTTTTTCTTCTTCTATTTTTCAGATCCTCCATTATGTAATGAAACAATGTGTCAAAATGGTGGAACGTGTAAGGAAAATGATTATGGAGGTTATTCGTGCCTTTGTTTAAGCTTTTATTCCGGAAATAATTGTGAAAGTAATTCAAAAATAATGATTAGAAATCAAAAAAAAAATGCTGAAAATTGAAGATATCGATCGTTGCCAATATAATAATCCATGTATAAATGGATTTTGCAATAATGCTGGAACTGGAATTTCAGCAAATCAAACATGTTCTTGTTTTAATGGCTGGAATGAAACATTTTGTGATACAAGTTGAAGCCATTTTTCTGTTTTTTTTTTAAAATCAAATTCAAATCATTTTAGTGATCAATTATTGTGATGACGAACCATGTAAATATAATAGTACTTGCACTCCGTTTTTTCAAGGATATAATTGCACTTGTCCACCAGGATTAGAAGGAAATAATTGTGATATAAGTAATTGATTTATAGATTGATCTAAAATGTGCAAAATATTGATTTATTGATTTTTTTTGAATTGTTTAGTAATTGATCAATGTGCTGGTTATACAAAAGATGGAGTTTATTTTAAATCTCCTTGTAATACAAAAGATGAAAATGCTGTGTGTCAAACAGGAATTAATACATTTAATTGTACTTGTAGTAGTAAATGGACAGATACTTTATGTGATTTAAGTAGGCTTCCACCTTCTTCTTTTTTTTTCAAGCATCATTTTTATTGATTTTTCAGATGTTTTGATCAAGGATGTTCTGATGGCAATTTATGGTTATGTTGATTTAAATATGATCTCATTATTAAATGATTTGATGTTAAATCCATCACAAATTAAGGATATGGTTCCCTTTATAACTGGATTATTAACCCAAAATCAAAGATCAGATTTGAGTTGGAGTGTCGATGATCTTTTTCATTGGATTGCGTTTGAAGATAAAAAATTGAATCTCCAGTTTGAACAGCGTTTTTTTTTTTGGCTTCTTTCAATTATTGATTTTATGTTTCAGTAATGATATTGTGCAGTGGAATGACGTTGTGCTTGGAAATTGTTTCTCATTCAATTATCGCGATCAAAATTTCACGTATAAAATGAGAAGTTCGGGACGACACGGCGGCATTCTAGCGTTGATGAAGGCCAATCAAGGTGAATATGCTCCGTGGTACGATACAGCAGCTGTGAATGTTTTCATTCACTATCGAAACGAAT
This sequence comes from Caenorhabditis drosophilae, assembly GCA_963572285.1. NCBI lineage: Eukaryota > Metazoa > Nematoda > Chromadorea > Rhabditida > Rhabditidae > Caenorhabditis > Caenorhabditis drosophilae. Next base: position 6,599,377 of record OY751564.1, on the reverse strand, counting down.
ATATTTTCTCGGAATCGGTTCGATACAATGCTGAGCCGAATTCTCAAACAACTTTGAATATTTATAATGTAAATTTAATTGATTTTAAAGAAAAAATTTGAATTTTTTTGAACTTTAAGACCCGCTATACTCGTCTTGGTGGTCTTTATGGAAAATGTATCAATAAAATTAGCGAAGTTAAAAATTATTATTATCCAGGAGCCTACACAACCGATGTGAAATCGATCAATACCCTGTTTATTGATAAATAATCAATTTTTTTCTTCTATTTAGGGCTGCCTTCGTACATGCTATCAAGACATGATCATGTCAGTTTGTAGCTGCATGGATCCACGATATCCGCAAGCATTCAATTCCACATCATGTCAATTATCAGAGAGAAGTTGTGTGACAGACGCATCAGAATCAGCCGGCGATCCATCAACATGGAAATCGTGCGTTTGTCCACTGCCATGCTCGAATCAACAATTTTCAGTGACGTGGAGTAAAGCGGATTTTGTTGAAGACGTAATTTCAGCGCAGCCAAGAGAAAAAAAAAAGAAAAAATTGGGTTTTTGTCTTTAATTTTAATTCGATAAATTTGCAGCCGGTTGAATGCAATTTTGCCACGGATAAAAATGAATGTAAAAATGATTATAAAGATAATGTAATGATATCAATTCTTCTGCCAAAATTGGATTTCAAAATTTATGCTGAAACACCTGCAATGGATGTAAGAAAAGAATCGATAAAAATTTATTTCAAAAAAAAAAAATGCTCCGCTTTTCATTCAAATTTCAGTTTAATAAATTCCTATCGCAGCTAGGTGGTCAACTCGGCGTATTAATGGGAATTAATCTTGTTTCATTCATTGAAATCTTCTTTTTATTGATTGGAATTATTTTAATTTGCTGTCGAAAATATAAAAAATAATTTAAATAAAAGAAATTGTTAAAAATTCCTAAAAATCCGCATTAATTAATTCTTAAATTTATTTACTGGAATTTCCAGAGCTTGTGAACTTGAATTTCTATTTTTAAACATTTTAAATAAAGCGCAGAAAATATTTTTTCTACTTTTCTTCAGTAAAAAAAAACTTTAAATTTTCTTTTTTTTTTCAGCTTTTACAATTAAATCCAAATTATTTTTTATTTTTCGATATTTTTTCATAAAGCTTTGATAAAAGCCGTACAGACAATATTTCTTATTGAAAATCGTTTGAAAAATATTTTTTGATAAAAAACATTTTTAAAACAAAAAAATTTGCAGCTTTTACAAGATTTGTTTTTCTCCAAATTTTTGAAAAATCTTTTTTTATTTTTTTAAACCAAAACCAACAAAAAAAAAAGAAAAAAACCCTTTTTTTTTGAAAAAAGAAGTCAATTTAGCAAAAAAAAAAAAAGAAAGAAAGAAAAAACCGTAACTGCGGTTGTTCGTATAAATAATCAAATAAATGTTTCAAAGATAGAAAATGGCAATGCAAATACATCAATGTCTGCTGCTGTCGTTTAACAACTTTACAAGTCGCTCTTCATTCAACCAAACATTTTTATTTACCCTTCTTTCCGTCGTTTCAAATCAACTTCTTTTGCATTGTTCTTCTTTTTCGATTGTTGAATTTCCCCGTTTTACATTGATCAACAAATCAAATTTTCAATAAATGATGACAAAACTTTGAATGACGGCCAGCAACATCATACGTTTTAATAAAAATATCTTTAAAAAAAAACCTGTTCCATATTTGGTATCGATTTTTTTCTATCTGTTTTTATCTTTCTCTCTCTCTCTCTCTCTCTCTCTCTGTCTCTCTCTGTCTCTGTCTCTCTCTCTCTCTCTCTCTTTTTTCTACTATCTAAACCATTGATATTTTATCATTGATATTTTGTAAGGCGCAAAGTATTTTATCAGGGGAAAAACGAAGGGTTGTTATATTGGTCATTTTGATGGTCGGATTTATTCAATGATTTTTTTTAAAATTTAAAATTTGTTTGTTTTTTGAATTATTTAAGCTCAAAAGAAAAAGTTGTATTTTATTTAATTGATTTTTTTGAAGAGGATTTGGAATAAAAATTGAAAATTCTTATCCACATTTTTCTCCAAAATTTTTGACAAAAAAAAATTTTTGTTTTTGTTTTTCAAATTCCCGCCTTTGAAAAAAAATAATTTTCAGTGATGGTGAATTTGTTGCAAGTGAAGCTTGAAAAATCGCCGTGCAATGTTTGCGGCGAGAGCGGCAACGGAATACATTTTGGTGCCGACGCGTGCAGGTATTTATTTGGAGATCTTCCTCTTCTTTTTTGTCAGCCAGATCAGACCAGAAAAAAGTGATCACCGAATGGAAGTTTTGCAGAGCTTGTGCAGCGTTTTTTCGTAGATCGGTTGCGCTCAACAAGCAGTATCGGTGTCGAGGCGATGGACACTGTGAAATTCAATCCAGTTGGTTCATTTTTTTTCTGCCATTTTTCAGTGGAGAAAAATTTCTCAAAATTTGATTTTTATTTATTTTTAATCTTCAATAGGAAATTCAATGAGCGTGCGCCTTTAAAACTACCATAACCTTTTTGATTTTTCTTAAAAAATAAATTCTGAAATTCATCAAATTTGCCAGTTTTTGTCTTCATTTCCAGACAACGAAATTGATTTTCAGGTGTTCGATGCATGTGTAGATCATGCCGATTCACAAAATGCCTAATGGTTGGAATGAGGAAAGAAGCTGTTCAAAAATATCGGGATGTTTATGGTAAGCGAGGATCAGATGTTGAAACCCCTTGCACATCATCGTCTTCTACTTCTTCTTTTTCTTCTTCTTCGTCTTCCTCGTTTACATTTTCTTCAAATATGGTAAACATTTTGTTTGACTGAAATTATGGAAAAAATGTCAAATTTCAGCCAATGAATTCGTCGTCATTATCATCGGTTGAAGAAGGTGGAATGACGATTCTGAATATTCTGAATGCAAATTATGCTCGATTAGAAGCGGTTCGACGAATTGTTCATCACGGTCAAGAGGAAAGTGTTTTTACGAATCGAACACCTAAAATGGTTACCTATAAAGAAGCGAATGATGTCAATATGAAAGAATGTGATTTGGTTGCCGATTGGATCGTCAGCTCATATCCCGGCTTCTCGAGTTTGCCGTCAGATCAAAAAGTGAAGAAACGGAATCAATCGGAATTTCAATATTTTTTCTTTTTTTAGAAATTAATGTTTCGCAATTTTTTCGTTCCATTTGTTCTCCTTCAATGCGGACATTTTGCAGTTGTTCATAGTTAAATTCGTCTTCCATCGGCTCAAAGATTATTGATTTTTAATTCTTCAGATCGCAGCGACATCATCGTTATTGCATCGGGTGACTACATCAATTGTGAGCATCCAGAAACATTTTACTATGATCCAGGTGGCAATCAATTGATAACATCTGAGGATGCTGTTCGGTACGGCAATGTTTTTCGAATCAATAAATCAATAAACTTATTCAGAATGTTTGCATCGTCTTTCAATAATTATCGCCGGAACATAACTGATCCGATGCTTCGCGAAAATTTCGACAATTTTGAGTTTTTCACAGTTGCTTCTTTAGTTTTATTTGATACTGGTAATTTTGAAGGAACTCTTCTTCGTCTTCGGCTTCTTCTTCATCAAAAAAAAAAATTAATTTTCTCAGGAATCGAAGGACAAAGTGAAGAATCGATATTATTTTCAAGACGAATGCGAGAAATAATTCAACGGGAAATTCTTTATTATTATCGAAACGTCCGTCACATTGTTGATCCATCAATGCGATTGGCTAATTTGCTATCACTACTACCGGCTCTTCAGGTATGAGGCATTTCGGCTCTTTCATGTGTCTCTGTTTTTTTTTTCTCAGCGAGCAACGCGACGATTTCAAGAAGATGTGGAAATCAGTCACATGTTCAATCTTTATGCCGTCGATGATTCATTTTACGAATTATGCAATGGACGGTTTTAACCATTTTCTTTTTTTTTTCTTTTTTTGTCTTTAATTTTTCTTGAATTTGATTTTTCACGCCCGCCTTAAAATCCTTTTTTCAGCCTTTCTCCTTACTTAAAAAATCCTAGTTTCCTTTTGCAAAAATTGTATGTTAAAATTTCCCCACATTTTTATTTTTTAGATTAGATTTGTTGTCTCAGGAAGGAATAAAAAAATAAAAAATTCAATAATTAATTCTTCAAAAAATTCAAAAAAAAAATGATCAAAAATAATTAAAATTCATTAAAAAAATTTGTATTCTTATCAATATTAATGAGGGGCAAAAATAAAAATAAAAAATATCAGTTTTAGAACACAAAAAAATGAAAAAAAATAAAAGTTTTTTCATTATCTTTTTTTAAAAAATTCAAAATTAAAAAAAAATCATTTTTTGTCAGGAAAACCAAATGGATTTAACGCAACAACAATTGCGACGATTAATCGAAAAATCATTTCCGCATATTTCAAATTTCTATGATCACTTCAATGTTGAATTCGAATTGATTGAGAACTCGAAGAGCTTCTGGTCTGAAATCTATATTGCTCATATTCAAGAAGCTTCCCAATTTTGTCTTGAGTTCACAGTTCCTAAAACAATTTTTGTGAAGGTTGAGTTTGGAAAATTTTATTGATTTTTGTTTGATTTTGTTTCAGATTCCAAAAATCACGCAAAATGTGAAGAGAACTGAAGATTGTCATGAGGATATCAATGAACTTCAAAACGTTCTTCATTTTTATTGTGAAGCGAGTCGTTTTCCCTTCTCAAAAACTGCGAGTTTTTTCTTTGTTTTTGCAGAAAGAAAAAATGTTTTCTCAACATTTTTCCGAATCGGCTATTCCGCATTTTCCGATACCCAGATTTTACTACGCCGAACTGATAGCTGGCGAAGCGACCGGCGGTTTGGTGGCCGAGAATTTGAAGGACGAAGTCTATTCGGTTGATCATTTGCCGGGCTACAACGATCAACAGGTTTGATTGTCGGCGAAAAAATCATCGGTTGTCGGTTTTCTTGTAGCTTCTTCGATTGATGAGAGCCATTGCCGGTTTACATTTTCACACGCAAACCATTGAAGATGAATCGATTTTTGAGTTTTATAGGGAAAAGCCGGGACACGAAGTATTCACACCTTCAATGTTTCAAATGATGGTTGGAAATACATAGAAAAGACCTCTGAAATTTGTCTGAAATTTTCAGATCAGTTTTGCCAGTCAATTGGAGACGATTTGTCCAGAACTGTTTGGTAACGGAAGAATTCAAAACCTAAAATCGGTCTTTGATTATTCACTGAAAAATCAAAATTACGAGAAATCAATTGCAAGTACGCTTGGAAATTATTTGTTTCAAAGAGTTTTAATTAAAAATAATTTTTGTCTAGAATTCCCTAAAACCTTAGTTCATGGCGACATGAACTGTACAAACATTTTCTGGAAAAAAGGAGACAAAAGTGATGAGGTAATCAATCGATCGATCAATCAAAAAAATCGATTTTTCTGTGACAAAATTTTAGCTGAGAGCAATAATTGATTTTCAAATTATTTATCAAGGATCAATTGTCGATGATATTATTCGAATTTTAACACTTGGATTATCAAGACAAAAACGAATTAAAAATACAGTTCGGTTCGTGAAGAAATCTTAACAAAAAATCAATAATTTTCTTCCAGTTATTTGAAACATTATCATGATACTTTATCTGATTTATACAATGGCAATCCACCATATTCCTTTGAAGATGTTTGTTTAATTAATCTTACAAAATTAATTATTTAATTAAAGGTGAAGCTTGAATATAATTCGGTGTTTGCGACCGCCTCAAGCTTCACAATTTTTGGTGCAACACTTTATTATAAAATGTATAAAGATGGAACCTTGGGAAAACTGGAGGAAAAAGAGCGAAATTGTCAAGAAGTTTTATCAAGACTTTTAGGAATTATTGAGGATGTTGAGCATTTATCAATGAATCAATCAATTTTAGATTAACTTTGCCCCCCCCCCCCCTCCCCCGTTTTTTAGAGATTTTTTAAACATTTTCCGGCTTTTCCCCATGAATAAATAAATTCTACTAAAAAATTTGTTAAAATCAAAAAAAAAAAAAAACCGGGTGACTCACTTCCGGTATTTCAAAAAAAAAAAAAATGATGTTCGCCCGCTGCTGCCGCCCTATCGCTTCTTCGTCTTACAAACCGACAGAAAGAAGAAAAGGGAGAAAAAAAAATGAAGGAAGACTGAAGTTAACACGTATTGATGTTGATGATCCAACCGAACCAACCGATTTTTTTTTGCTTCTCTTGATGCCGTTTACACACACACACACACACACACAATTTGCTCAAAAGCTCAATGGAATAATGAATGTACACAATGAACAGCACCACACACGTAGAACGTGCGGCGGTGGCGGCAGTGGCGGCGGCGGCGACGCGCGTAGAGCTTTTCGTCATGCGATCTATGTATTACTCCCCTCAAAAAACCCCGTCCCCTCCTCTATTATCATTTTTCTGTTCAATGATATTCATTTTCTTTTTTTTATGATTTATTGTGATTTTTCTTCCCTCCCTTTCCCCCGCCCCTTTTTTTTCAAATTTTGGCGCTCATTTTTCAAAAGAACCAAACTATATACATAATGGTTAACACAAAATGTGATAATTTCAAGAGATACCAAACCGTTTTTATTTTTTTTGGACGGGGGGGGGCGTCAAGAAGAAGAAAGTGACAAGTGGAAAAGACACCGCTTTGCCTGATCTTTTCGGATGTGGCGACGGCCTGCCTTACTGTGCTCTCTCAGTGTTCATTGTTTAATCAATCGAATCGAATGGCAAGCATTTTGAGTTTGATTTTCTAGTTTGAATATCGGTTATCGATTGATTTTTGTTTCCCTTGATTATTTGAATCGACAAAATTTAAATGGGGGGACAAGCTAATATTAGGTTTCTTTTCTTTTTCTTTTCTTTTCTTTTTTTTTTGTTAAAAAGGATAATAAAAGAATAAATGTGTGGTCAATTTTTTGTAACTTGATACAGGTCAAGCTTTTCCCATAATGAAATAACATACAAATTATGGAGGATATTCTAAAAATCGACTTTTTATTTGCCATTTTTCTTATATTATTTATTATTCTCATAAGACTTTCCGCATTTTTCTTCTTTTTCTTTGTTTTTTTTTGTTTTTGTTTTTTTCTCAACTTTAATTTCGTTATTTTTTCGTCCTTCATATTCATCAATTTTCACATATTTTTATGAGCTTTTTTTTCAAAAATGTGCAAAAGAAATGCGTCAAAGTTTTTCTTCGATTTTTGAAACGAAAAAAAAAGTTTTCTTTTTCCGTTTGAACTTTTAATTCAAAGAACAAAAAAAAATCGTTTTCCAAGTTTTCAACATCTGCTCGTGCTCCTCATCAGTTCATACGTTTTCTGTCTTTTTCGACCCGGTTTTTTTCAAACTTCCAAATCGGTTTTATTGATTTTTTTTTGTGTCGAACAGTTTTTGGACTATTTTGATTTGTCTTCCGGTGAAATATTCCCATAAAATCGTTTTTTTTTTTGAATTTTCAAATGGCGCGCGAAAAAACCAAGCTCTTTTTGTGCTCTTCCAACATGAATCCGAGTATGTAGAGTGCGAGAAGCCAGCTGTCAACCTTCTTGAATAGAAATTTCCTTCCACAAAATGTTTTCTGTTGAAAAAACTGGAAAGGAAAGTTGTCGAAATAATTGAGAAATATTTTTTTTTATTTATTTAATTCACCTCAAATTACTCTTGAAAAGCATCAAATTACAAAAACAAATTGTACAAAATAGTTTTGTGAAAAAGGTCAACGCGTTGTTGAAAAATCAGAAGAGGAGGAGTCCAGTTTTGTTCCTTTTTTCATTTTCCCAAGCTTTCGTTTCTTTTCATTTTTTTCTGCCCAATAATCGGTTGTTTTTCTCACCGTTTTGGGTTATGCTCTCTTTACGTTTTCAAGGTCAGATGAGTAAGAAGGTAAAAAGCCGTGCGATTTTCCATTTCTTTTTCTACACCCATTTTTTTTTGCCGTCATTCATCATTGTCTTGTAAAAACATTGTTTTTCCCCCACCATTTTTTTTTCTTAACAAAGTTTTGATATTTTGCCATAGAAATGACAGTAAGGCAACAACAAAAACAAGAAAATGTCACGCGTCGCGGCTTGCGTGCGGCTTTTTTAAAAGGCTAATATTTTTTCCAAAAGAATGTTTAAAACTTCTTTATCTATTTCAATCGTTTTCATCAATCCCAAAACTTTCGATTCTTCTTCTTCTTCTTCAAAAAAAAAAAAAAAGCGAAGAAAAAAAAAAGTTTTTCTAGAAAAAGGAGCCAGTTTATTTGAACTGAAAATTTGTGTATGGCCCGGCCACACCCAAATAATTGAACATTGCATAATCTAACGTGCCTCTCTTTTTTTAAGGTTATGACACATAGTTTCAAGCATCAAACAAAAAATGGAGAGAGAGAGAGAGAGAGAGAGAGAGAGAGAGAGAGAGGAAGAAAAAGGCGGTACTGGTTAAAAAGTCAAAGTGGAATTAAATTGATATAAAATCTCCAAAATTCTTTATTCCATTCCAATTTTTATTTTTTTTTCGCGGGGCGGTGGGGGGGGGGGGGGGGTTTCGGGCCCCAACCTTTCAAATATTTTTGTTCATCGACTAATCTGAGCCCTTTTTCTTTCTTTTTTTCCTTCTTCTTCATCCTTTTATAATTAAATGTTATAAAAGTATCAAAAGAATAAAAAACAACAACAACGAAGAAGAAGAAAAAGTTCACCTTGAATTACCTCCTTCTAATTATCGAATTAAATCAATTGTGCTTGCTTCATTCTCATTCTCATGCTCTTTAATTTAATGAGGGCTGAAAGTCTTAATCCATAAAATGGTTATTATTAGCACAAAATCAATAAAGCGTAAATTTGAGAGAGAGAGAGAGAGAGAGAGAGAGAGAGAGAGAAACTAGAAAATGTTAAGAATGATTTTGATGAATTATTCGACATTCAAACACGAACAAATATTATTTATCATATCCGAAAATAAATTTCGAGTAATCCGTCATGTCCAACCTTACCTTTTATGAATGTTTTTTTCGTGAAATTTATTCGAGATACATGGGTTTATAAGCATATTCTATGTATGCTCTAACTGGTTTTCGACGGCGGACCACGACCACCACCTGCCTTTGCTTTGCTGTATGTCCTCATCCCCCAACAACACCGATGTCGATTCCACCCCTTTCCCTATTCTCACATCTCACAATTATTCCATTTATTCCCCCATCACAGCGAATCCATTTTTTTCTTCTTTTCTTTTCTTTTTTTTTGCTGAAAATATTTTCAGAAATTGATTGAAATTCAAATAGTGAAGGCGGTCTTTCTCTCTCTCTCTCTCTCTCTCTCTTCCTCTCTCTCTCAGTTGGGGGATTTTCTTGTGAGACACCTTTTAATGGTAATTAATTCAAATAGGTATCTGGCTGAGCTCTTTTTTTTTTGCTCTTCATTATTATTATTATTATTATTTCGAGTCAATTAGCAGCTGTTTTTATGTGATTTTCTCGAATGTCATCTGTGTGATTTATGTGAGCTGAGCAACAAAAGAAAAATTACAAGAGGAAATTTGAAGATTTTTGTTTTATTTGAAAAATTGTCGAAAACCTATTGATTTTTTCTCCAGGTGAGGAAGGTGAGGAAAGGCAAAGGTGAATAGTAATCGAGCCGACGGTTCGAATAATAGACAGACAGAATTATAAGAGCGGTGGAGGTGAGCATTATCTCTACCCACCAAGGTCGTGTTCATTTTTGTTTTAAACTCAACTTTTTTTTTTGTTGTCATATTTTCGGCATTTTTCTTTCAAATCACTGTTTTTTCCTTTTTTCTTTCTTTGGCGGTTAAGATTCTGAAATGAAATAATTAATCAATTGATCAGTTTTTTTATCACTTTTAATCAAAAAAAAAAATGTCGAATCGGTCCGATTTCCCACATTTATCATTTGTCCTGTCTTCCAATTAAATTTTTTTTTGTTGGGTTGAGTTTGATCTTGAAAACTGTTCAAATTGTCATAAAACACCCTTTTCGATTTTATCAAAAATGTTGATGAAGCTCGTTTTGATTCTCAATTTGTTTCGATCCGATGCTGATTCGATTCGATTATTCAACTTTTCGACTTTCCAATAACATTCGTTCTTCATCTTCCTCTCATATTTTTTTTCTCGATAAGGAAGGTCAAATAACAAAAGTTAATCACTTGTTTAACGGTCAATTTTTTTTTTTTTGAATTTACATATCCAATTTTAATATGGTCGATATGACTGTTATGACTTTTCCACTTTTTTTTTTTTGGTTTCTTTTGCTAAACGAAAACCTTGAAAATAAATTGAACGGTGTGTGTTTTTCGAGTTCACATTTTTCTAATCCAATTCTAACCAATCGAATTCTAAAAAAAACCTTCAGAAAAATTATTTTTTTTTGTCTGGCAACATTCCAAAATTGTTTCGAAGAAACAAAAGAAGAGGTTACCAATCTTAAATCAATCGAAACATGGGAGGTTGAGGATGTCATTCATATTGAAACACGAATGACATCAAGACTTCTTGTATATCGATCCATCATCACATTAAATACAAACAATATCTTATTGTCTAAAGTGGAAATATGATGATTATTATTCTGTTCTTTAGAGCGCACTTGAGTTTCTTTAAGTCAAATTTGATGAATGATTTATTAAATCAACAAAAATCAGTGTCAGAAAGGATCTTGAATTCTTAAAAATATCGAATTTTTTCAAACAAAATTTCTCGAGAATCATTTTGTAAATCAATAATTTTATATGCAAATTTAATAGCGAAAATTATCATCATCTGCTGCTGCTGCTTGCCCCCCTTGTTTTAAATAATTTCGCGAATCAAGTTGATGTCAGAGATGTTGCTCAAAGATAAAGATGCGATGCGATGCGATTGAGTGTAAACATCAACATGTGTATGTTTTTCATAATCTTTGAAATCTTTATGAGAATATTTTCAATTATTTGAATTATGTTATTATTCTGTGACATTTATTTCATTTTATTTTACCCGGGGCGGCGGTTTTCTATGACATTTTTTCATCAAAAAACCGTTTTGTGTTTGCAGTGGAAGGGAAAGCAGCAAAAAAAAAATTAACCAAAATTAGTCGTTGATTTTTTTTCTCTGATCTTAAGATCATTTTGACTTTTGTGGTGGCAAAAAGTAACCCAAAACTAGCCCGAAATATTTTTGCGTTGATTCTCCAAGATTTCCATGACATTTTCCCTTTTCTGATCCTAAAATCCTTTCGACATTCGTCAGGAGGAAAAGCAACAAAAAGTAACTAAAAAAAAATGGGATCAAATTACTTTTTTGTTGCATTTTCTTTCACCAGTGACAGACGAAGGGGTGGAGGAGGGGTGGTGTGGCGAGAGGGCGGGTTTTTGGGACGAGTGATGTACATAAAATGTTCAATGTTAGTATTTGAAATAAGTGAACCGTGGTTAACAAAGCATTCATTCATTCCATTCATTCTCTCTGTCTGATTCTGATTCTTTATGTCACCAAAAGAAAAAAAGGGAAACAATTCTTTTTTTTTTAATTATAAGTTCACAACAAACTTTTTCAATTCTTCCCTGATTTGGCTTTGTGCCAAAATAAAACGATTCTCTGACGATTTGATGACAAAAAAAAAATCTCGAATCAATCCAATCTGATGATTTTAATGAAACATTCGTGCTGCTGTGAGAAAATCACCAGTTTTCTGCCAATTTCAATTTGGTTCTATTCAGTTTTCCAATCATTTCCAAAAACCATCTAATCATTTATTTTTTTTTATGATCACATCATCCAAATACAATTAATTCTAGACCTCTTCTGAACGGCACATTGATTGCCGCCGACTTGATTCCATCAGAATTTTTTATTGTATTTGGAATTTGTTTTTTTTTCCCTCCTTCCCCCGTTTGTAGATGAATAACAAAAAGACTGAAACTGTTTCCAAATAAATATTTTTGTGTTGTTACCGGTTTTTCGGAGGAGGAGGTTATTTTTTGTTAAAAACTTTGTTTTGTTTTATTTCGCTTGTCGCCTTTCTCCACTATGATTTTCTGCCACTGCAATTACCTGATCGATCACATTAGATCATCAAGACTTTCTATGTATTCGCTCAGCGATCTAACCTTGTGGCATGATGTCTAAAAGAAGAAGCCGCTTATTATGTATCCGCCGCCACCGCCGCCCCCATCTCTGCCACTTCTTCGTCAGGGTCGAACTCATTCTGAAATTTGCATTTTATTCATTTTTCCTCGTTGCTGATCATCTCAATTTGTTTTTCTTTTTTTTTTTTTGTTTCGTCGCATTCTCCCTGCAAGTATTTAAATTACCGTATTATTTGATGATTCTCGTTTTCGTTTTTTTTTTTTTTTTATTGTTGACGACGACGACGACGCCTTTTTCACATTTAAATACGAGTCGAAAATAGATAAATGACCTTTAATTTCTTGAGAGTTTTTCTTTTCCAGTAATGCGAGTGTGAAACAATGAAGGAGACAGTTGAAGAAGAATATTGGAATCAACCATTGGCCTACTGGATCAGGTAATCAATTGTTTTGTTGGAGGATCGGCGAAAAAACATGTACAATTGAGTTTTATTCCAGAGATTGTGCCATTGGGAATCCAGCGTTGGTTGATGAGAATGATTGGAGATTGGTCTCACGACGAAAACTTCCATTGCAGTTCAACGAAATTTGTGACGGAGTTTTATTGAGTTTGATTTTTCGCTACATGTGAGTAGTTTCTTTGATAATTAACTCAAATCAAAAACATTTTCTTCTCTTCCCCCTTTCCCCCCTTGTTGAATTTTTCTGCTCAATCTTTCTGTAAGGAGAGATTGACTGGAGTCCTGGCTGGAGTCCTCAAGATTCTCCAAGGTTCCGCTTGATCCATTGAGCTTTTCCCCTCTTTTTTCTTTGATTTTTTTGTTTTGAATATTACTTTCACCGAACCGAATTTATTATTTTATTTTTTTTGTGTGTGGCGGTGTCTTCTCAAATAATATATCAAATGACAACATGTTGAACGTGTCGCTTGTTTTTCGCTATTTTTCTTCCTCAGCCTCATTTCAACATTAAATTGCAATCTGTCAGGTAGCACGCAGGCGAGGGTGGTCCAAGAAAATGTAATTAGTCAATAATAAAACGAGAAAAAGAGAGAGAGAGAAAGAGAGAGAGAGAGAGAGAGAGATAGAGAGAGAGAGAAATAATAGAGAAATAGGGTGAGAATGAGGTATTGATGGGAAACGGATGGAACATCTCCGAATTATAAATGATTCTTCTATTCGATATTTAAATTTTTCGAAAAAAAAAAACGAAAGGCCTTATGTTTTTTCTTTACAGCGATCCAACAACACCTGAAATAATCTTGAATTGTGAAGCGGCTCGAGATTCTGTTTTCAAGCAGAAGCAACTTCGCACATTGTTCAATTGCATCAGTCGATTCTATCGAGTCAGATTTTCTTTCCACCTCATTGTTTTCTTGGTGAGAAACCAAAAAACCAACAAATTCCAGGTGCGCCTTCAACAACTGATTGTCACTCAATCGCCGGATCTTTCGCTTATTTCACGTGCCACATCGATCGGTTGGTGATTTTATTGATTTCTCTTGAAATGCATCCACATTGAAAGTTAACAAAAATTTGGGTTAACAACTTGCGTTCTTCATTCAAGCAGCTGACTGACTGTACATGACTGTCGCCATCGCGATTTTATGTGATACCGACAGATTACGAAACGTCTACAAAACTGTTGGGCTTTTTTTTGTGTTTTGAAATGAATCTCGATGATCTTAAGGAAAACAAGGATATATGAAATCGATGCCATTTGAGAGAGAGAGAGAGAGAGAGAGAGAGAGAGAAAGACAGAGAGAGAGAGAGAGGGAGAAGCTTGAAAAAAGGGCGGCGGCAAAAATGTTGTTTGAATTGTCATCATCAATAAAATTGCGAGAAAATCGGGGAGGTGTTTGATTGTATTCAACGTGTGTTCGTTTCGTTCATTCATGTAACAAACAAATATACGCCATTCTCATTCTCTTCTTCACCTCACCACAAGCATCGAGAATCTGAGAAGAAGAGTAAAAAGACAACACCTGATGTCATCATCTCTAGTTCTTCTTCTTCTTCAATCTTATTGCGGTGCCACCTGCCCCGATCCCCATTTTCGGAATCATTTTTTTTGAGAATTATAATTCTATTCTGAAATTCATCGGACAGGGAAGGAATCCAGATTTGTTTTTTTTTTTGGCTAAAATCATCCCAAAAAACATCGCCTTCCTCTTGAGCTTCGAGACAAATTCCAATGTATGTTAAAATAATTCAATGTTTGTTCGAAAACCTATCATTATCAAATATCCAGTTATGTGGTGAATCGGGAAGGGGACCATTATTGCGCAACCCCTCCCCCACCTCTCTCTCTCTCTCTCTCTCTCTCTCTCTCTCTCTCCCTTTCTCGCTGCTGACCGAAATCGCTTTCTCTCATTTTTCTCCTGTCCCCCTTACTTGTGTACCTTCTTGTATATTTATCTAACGACGGCATTTCTGTCTTTCTCCCTTGATTCTCATTTTAGAAATGAGTTGTTGTTGGTTGGCATAGGGTCAGTTTTTATGGTTTTTTCAAATATTCGAGAATTTAAATCAAAAAAAAAAATGTCTTAAATTGTTTTCCTTTTGACTTTCACTTGCAACTTGACAACTTCACCTTTATTAAATGTTCCATATCAAAAAGAAATGAAATTCGATTATTTTTACCCGCCTCCCCTTTCCTTCTCTTCTTCTTCTCCCTTCCAATCCCTGAGAAGGAAATGTAAAAGGTGATGGAAAAGATGCGGTAGGGGCGTTTCCTTGCTGCCAAAAACATCAAATTTACGATTTTATTCCGATAGAAATGTCTGAACATTCGATTCGTTCTTCTATGGCAACACGTGGGAAGAAGCGTTGGGGAGGGACTTTGTTGTTTTTTTTCTCTGTTGATTCCCTTCCCTTTCTTTTCCGACGACAATCCAAAAGCTGATCTGATGATCGCTTCCCCCACTATTCCTCAATGAACGAAATGTGTACATATCAAATCGCCAAAAGTTTATTACATTTTCATGATTTTTGTATCCGAAACAATCTCGAAATCAAATCATCATTTTTGTTTATCCAAAAACAATATGCAAAACGATTTTATAAATATGGCCGGGATATCTAAATTCCGACCTTGAACCTGATTTTGCATTCTCTTCACTTTTTCAATGAATGTGTTACATTTCTTGTGGATTTTGTTTATTTCATTGATGAATCCTTTTTAATAAAATTCGAATAAAAATAATCTTAACTCATACCGCCTTTTTATTTTTAATACTATTAAGAAATATATTTGGTATTAATATTTCTAATATGTAATTGATAAAATTATCTTTTTTCTTCTAGATTCTCTTTTGATATGTATTTAGCAAATATTTTTTTTCTCTGCTAATACATATTTAATGATAAAAATCTTTAATTATTTAATATTTACTACATTATTATACATATACAGTACTGGCCATAAATATAAACAATATTGGTTCAACTTTTATCACAGGTAACCCCGATCGTTTTGAAAAAGTGAATTCATTATTCATTTTCAGACGTCTAAAATTTTCAGAACGATCGGGGTTACCTGTGCAAAAAATTTATTCTCAAAAAACCAATATTGTTTATATTTATGGCCAGTGCCGTACATATAAAAATTATATTTATATTTATAAGTATACTATGTATACTAGGAATTTTATGGTGTCTGTACAAATGTACAAGTGTACATCACATAATTAACTAGGAAAAAATGCGCTCAAGCGTAATCTTTGCCTCCCCCCCCCCACCTCCTCTTTGCCGCCGTTTTTTGTTGGTTGAAAAAGTGTTCGAATATTTGTTTGAAGTTTCTGCCAAAAAAAGGAATGAAAATCATTGATATTCTCAGTCATCGATGGTGTCCGAGAGCAATTCTCAAAGGATTTCAAATATTTACAAAAATTGTTTTATTTTTCGCACTTTTCGCTTTTTAAAATGAATGTGTGTTTCTCTCTCTCTCTCTCTCTCTCTCTCTCTCTCTCTTTTTGTCTCTGTTCCCTCGCTTTATTCAAATTGTGTCGGTATTTTCAAAGGGCAGAAAAATAGTGAGGAGACGAAGGAGAGAGAATGGAATTTTTGTCAAGATGGAAGCTAATGTGAACCAGGAAAACAATTTTTTTTTGTTTAAACACATTTTTGTTGAAAAATACATTTTTTTTTGTTCATTTTTTTTAAATATAAATTTTCAAATACAAATGGGTTACATTAGCTAATGGACTAGTTGATTGGATAATTCATTTCCATATGGTCGTTCGAAAATCCCGTCCATCCCATCTCATTGCATTGCATTTTCTCTCTCTCTCTCTCTCTCCACTCCCCATCCTTATATTTTCAAATTGTTTTAAGTCATTGAATCAATGGCCGCTGAGCACTTTTGCTCAATTACACATTTTTTGTTGCATAAAATTACTAAATTTTGTTGAAATCATTATTCGTCCTAACTTTACACCACCTCATTTTGTGACCATTGTTGAATTCATTGATCCAAAACCAATTTTGGTCCTAAAAGAATTTTTTTTAAAATGAAATTGCGGCGCATTGTTTTCAAGGTGTTTTGAATTGAGCCTTTATGTTGAATGAAAAGCTTAAAAAAGGTGATGGTCGAGCGTGCAGATTTCGAGAAGACAAAACAATTGATGAGAAAAAATTGAAGGTGTAAAGGTTCAGAGATGAAGCTCAATGAGAGGAGACCACATATAAGCCACTGAAGAAATATATATTTATATTTGCATATTACACTGTACAAATATACATGTACATACATTGTATGTATGTTCAACCAAAATATGACGATGCACAGCCAGTCAGTCCAGCCAGGCAGGCAGGCAAGCATCGTACCGTTTTTCAATTGCGAAGAGCCATTGATTGATCAACTCAACCGTTGTATTCATTTTTTTCCTTTCTCAGCACAATTTTTGCTCTTTATCTCATCCACCTCCTCCTCCTCCTCCTTCTCCTCCTCCTCCTCTTTTAAAATCATTAACACCTGTCAATTGAACTCTCGATTTTACACATTTTCTCTATGTATTGAAAGCTTCTTCTTCTTCTTCTTCGTATTTTCATCATTTCAAATGTGTTTTTATTTCTCGTTCAATTTTTTCCATCGTCCCATTTTCAGTTCGTAAATCATTCTCGAACGTGATATTATGCAAATATTTGCAATTATGATAATCACAGATTATCATTTAACAGAAAAAAAATGAGCCGCTCGCCGGCATTCCTGCTTCTTCTCGCGCTTGCCTTGCCTTGCTTGACTGCACTGTGAGAGGTGTTTTGTTGTTGGTAGTCGATGAAATTGAGACAGGCCACTTGAAGAGGAATGGGGAACAGAAAAAAAATGCCACGTCACTTTCTTTCCCCCTCCTCCCCCCCCTCCCTTCCCCATTTTTTTTTTGAACAACAATACGGTTGACGGTGTTCTTTCACCATTTTTTTTTCACAATTCTATTTTTTTTTTTTTTATTAAATTGTACTTTTTCTTCTCTCCTCCTCCATTTTTTTTTCTGTTGGATTGTTGCCAATTTTTTCGTTGTTTGCTGGAAAAAAAATGATTTTTTTAGCTTCTTCCAAAGTTTCCAGAATAAGAGAGAGAGAGAGAGAGAGAGAGAGAGATGGAGAGAAAGAGAGAGAGAGAGAGAGAGAGATGGAGAGAAAGAGAGAGAAAGAGAGAAGAGGTGGAGAGCGAACGAACCGGTTAATTAGTGAAGAAAATGAGGATTAATAAGTGATGGAATTCGGTTTCCCGCTTTATTGATTGAGCTTTAACGAATTATTGATTTTTTTTCTCTGTTTTACAAAAAGACTTTTCAGTCATTTTTACCCACGCTTCTTCAATTCGATGAAGGTACTTCAGCATTGAATTTCGAGCCAAAACTCAACAAATTTCGATCGGCGAAAATTTCTCTTCAAAAAGCATTTTTCGTTTTCCCACCAAATCCTTCCGGACAATCACAATCTTTTCTTCGTCTTCTTCTTCATCATATCTTTCTCTTCGCGCTTCCTTTTTTTCAAGTTGGGCTCAATGTGAGAGAGAGAGAGAGAGAGAGAGAGAGAGAGAGAGAGAGCAAGCCGAAATGGCATACGGGAATGTTTACATTTCCGCAAAACCAGCATCGGCTAAAATCATCATGATATGCGGGATTGGCGCGCACCATTATTTTACACTTTTTTTGCTCTTTTCTTTTTCGATATTGGAATTTCTGAGATTTATTTTGTGATCAACAAATTCAAATAATTTCAGATGAATCAATTGAAGAAGTCAACAAATTGATTTTGCTTCTTCTTGGTTGTGCAATTCAAAGTGATAAAAAACGCAAATTCGTTGATCGAATCACAAAATTCGATCAGAATATTCAAATTGGTTTGGCTAATTATATTCAACAGGTTTGAGACGAAAGAAATACGAATAACTTCATTTTTGCTTCTTCTTCTTTCAGCTTACTGAAGGATCAACAATAATTATCAGCGCTTCTGAGTCGGATAAAATCGAAGTTTTTCGACATTTGGAGAGGGTGATGAAGGAGCGCGACGCATTGGTAGAAATCACTACCATTGATCATGATAGTGATGAAGGAAGTAGCACAACAACGAATTCATCATTGAATGGTGAAATTTCGATTCGAAAAGAGACGATTTATGGTTTTGTAGCTTTTGCCATTCACAATTTCAATTCTCAATTATTTGCAGATGATCGCTTATCTGAATCAGCCGAACGTCAAATGAGCCTTGAATTGGCTCGAACAAAACAAGAAATGAGACATTGGCGACAAAAAGCGTAAGAGAGGATTGTCGTTTCGTCATGAAAAAAAAGACCGTGAAATTAACTTTCAGCGAAATCACCGATGAAGAAAATCGTCAATTAGCAATGGCATCAGAAGAGAAAGACGCAAAAATCAATCAATTACTGAATGAGCGATTAAAATTGATAAATGACTCGAAACAAGTGACAGATTTAATGGATGATTTACAAGCAGCCAACATGAAAATTGAAAAGCTTCAATCATTGGAATCGGTTGAGAAGAAGTTGAGAGAAGTTCAGGATCAGAAGGAATTCTTCGAATCCAAATATCTGGTTTGTATTTTGTCGAAATTTCGTCATTGAGAACGCCTCTCTTCTTTCTTTCTTTTTTTTTCTTCTGCAACATTTCTGCCATTTGTTTCGCGTTCAAGTTTTTTACCCCGCCCCTGCCCCCCCCCCCCCTTCCGTCTGATTTTTAGGCAATTAAACCAATTTTTATAACTTTTAATAAATCATTCCTTCGCTATATTTTTTTTGCGATAAAAATCGAAATTATCAAATGATTTCCATCATTTCTTCTCTTTTCTTCGTCTTTTTTTTTCGATTTCCTTCTAAACAATTTTTTTTTGTAATGAAATCAATCGACGAAGGTCTTTTAAGCAAAATTAAGACCCGAAATTGCATTGTAAGCCCGTTTTCAGATAAATACTAAAGTTTGCTTTTTACAGAGCGTCAATGAAAGAAATCGAAATTTGGAGGAGACGATTGCAGAGTTGGAGAAAAATAATGAGATTCTTCAATATGAAAATAAAGTAATTTTAGGCAGAAAAAAACACAAAACATAAGTTTTCCGGGATTTCACTTCAACATTTCCAGGATCGAACTGATATTGAGCGGGATTTCGATAGATCAAAGTCGACAGTGAAAGAATTGCAGGATGAGATTCGAAAAAAGTCGGCACAAATTGAGGAAATGATGGATGAGCATTATCAATTGGAGCATGCTCTGAAAGAAAGAGAGGAAAGGATTTCTCAGCTTGAATCGTACGTTCTTCAGACTTTTCCACTGATTTTTCAATGCTTTTTTTCGTTTCTTTTTTGTTTAGAAATTCGCCATCTTGTACACCAAGACACTATGGCTCTTTGGCTGATCAGCTAGAAGATGCTGAAAAAGATGAGGTGGCTCGTCTTCGTGCTGAGAATCGAAAGCTTCGCGCTCAAACCGAAGGAGCAATGCCCGACTCGTCGATTGTTTCAATTCAGGCCGAGCTTGACGATTTGAGACAAAAACTGGTGGCTGAAGAGAAGAAATGCGCTGAAATTCGATTAGAAGCGCAAAAAATGAAGTTTGAACGAGAGCAAGTGAACGGAACTCTAGATCGAGTCAGCATTGAACTTGAGCAAGCGACACTGCAAGTCGAAAACATGAGAAGCGAACGAGATGAAGCTGTACGAGGATTGCACGAAGCTCGCCGCAAATTTGCCCAATTCCAAACCGATTTCGGAAAGAAGATCGAAATGGAATCCGAGGAGAAAATTCGTCAACTCTCGTTCGAACTCAAAGAATCAAGGCGAAAATACGAGATGGCCGATGAGCAACGAATGGAATTGGAGCATCAAGTGGAACGCGGAAAAGATGAGCAAAGACGATTAAGATTCGAAGTTGACGAAATGGCCGAAGAGAAAAATCAATTGGAGACGTCGATGGCACAAGTTGAGCGCTCGCGAAAAAGTATCGAAAATGAGCGAAACGTGCTGAGAGAAAAAGTGGAAAAGCTGGAGGATGAAGTTGAAGAAATGAAAATGAAACTATTGAATGTCGATAATTCATCAAAACGGCTCGAAGATCGTGAAAAATTGATCAGCGAACTACAAAATAAGCTTGGCGACATTGAAAGTGAACATCGAACAATTCAACAACAGCTGGAATTAGAGTTGAAAAAAACCCAAAGGCTACGCGAAGATCTTGTAACTGAAAAATCGCGAGGAGCTGAACTAATCGGACGACTGAGATCATTGTGTGCAGCAGTCGCATTGAATGGAGGAAAAATGAACACGGAAAATGTTGACGATGATGAAGTAAAAATGATTTAAAAATTCCAAAAAAAAAAAAAACCGCTCAATTTTCAGCTTGTCGACACCATTGATGATATTCTGATGGGAGCTTTAGCGCAAGCTAAACGAGAATCGGATTCCCTTCGAATTCAGCAAAATATACAAATTTCAGAGTTAACCGATCTTCGAAAAGATATTGAAAAGCTGAGGTTTGTGAAGAAAAATCAATAAAAATCTTTAAAATTAATTAGGCAAATATAAAAAAAAAATTTCGCCACTTTTCCAATTAATTTCTTTAATGTTTACCGCTAATTAATTCAATTATTTTTGTATTTTTTTTTCGTCATTAAAATCAAAAAGTTAGAAATTCATTCCTTATTTCGTATAGCGAGCGGTTTTATTCTATCATGCCGACACATCTTCTAAGTTGTCTAAACTATTCAAAACCCGAAAATGTCGGTCATCAAATATTTCATATTGAATCGAATTCTTTTTATTACAAATTTGACAAATCTCAGTTGTATTTCAACCAGTTTTTGTTAGTTAAAAACATGTTTTTTTTCTTCTGAAAATCCAATCCAACCTGAATTTTTGTTTTAAGAAGAAGCGAAAGTGTTTCATTGATCGAAAGTGACGATCGTGTTCGAGAATTGAATCAAGAAAATATAAATCTCAAAGAGCAGGTATTTGCTACATTTTTCGTCAACGAATCCAGAAAATTCTTCAACATTCTAGATTTTCCTGCTACAAGAAAAGGTGCGAGAGCTTCAAGTCGAAATTTCAGCCAAAAACACTGAGATTACGCACGCGAAGAATTCGATTGAAGAGTTGAATCGGAATTCGGTAAGGGTTTTTGGTCGTTGTCAATTGGGATTTTGATCGAACACTTCGGTGTCTTTCGTCATTTTAAACAATTATTTTGTAATATTGATTCGAGATCAAGAAGAAAGAAGATCAGAGTAAAAATTTGATTGAAAAACTGACAACATGTTGATCGGTGTACGAGAGTGTGTGGTGTAATATGAATCGATTCAAATTCAAACTCAGCTTCCGACATTCTGAATTGTTAATGAAACATTGGCATAAGCTCAACCCATATGTTCATTTTATACATTTCTTCTCCTCCTCCTATTCCTCCTCCTTTTCTTTCAAATATCTTCTTAATTATTTCTTCTAGACGACGGCTTGTGCCAATAACACCGAAGTTGCTCGCCTTCAAGTTTCACTACGAAACACTCAATTACAAGAGGAATTGGTGAAGCAGGAAAATGGTGAATTGAGGAAGCAATTAGAAGAAGCTGAAAAGTCTGGAAATAACATTCGAAACGATTTGGTATTTTTTAATGAAACTCACCAAAATTTGAAAATGAGGAAAATTTGAAGGATAAGTTGGAGTCGATGCACAAAACATTGTTATCAGATCATAGTCGCCTTCAACACCTTCACAATCTTCTCACTCGTGATTATGATGAAATCAAAAACGAGTCTGTCGATATTAAAACCAAATTGCGCAATTTACAAAGAGTAAGTCAGCAGCAGATATCGATTTGTGCACATTTCTCGCCTCTTCTTTTGTTTTTCTTGCCAAGCTTCTCGCTGAATGATTGATTTTACATGTGTCAACTTCTAAATCAGTTTAGTCAGTGACAAAAATATCCCGATGATCTTTCGACAACTCGTTACAATGTTTTTTTTTTCATAAAAAGCACGGCGATTTTTTCTCAAGCAAAAAATCAAATATTGATTGATTGATTGATTGAGAACCTCTCAGGTTAAAT
Organism: Caenorhabditis drosophilae; assembly: GCA_963572285.1. Lineage (NCBI taxonomy): Eukaryota > Metazoa > Nematoda > Chromadorea > Rhabditida > Rhabditidae > Caenorhabditis > Caenorhabditis drosophilae. Next base: position 6,576,689 of record OY751564.1, on the reverse strand, counting down.
TGTCACCTTATTAAATATGATTAAGAAGGATTACTATCAATATTTTCCATCTTTATCTTATCGAAAATAGACCAACAATTTTTGTCGATTCCATATATTTAATCCCTTTTTAGTAGTGTCTACTGTACCAGTGTGTTGTGTGCGTAAATAGTAGTCGTCATCGTCATCACCACACACCTCAAATAACACATTTAATGATGGTGTGGTGTGTCTTTTTTGGTGTGAAAATGATGTCTTCCCCCCATCCTTCCTTCCCCTTTTATTTATTTTTTTTTTTCAAATTGAGGCGGGTGTGAGAAGAACCGAGGAACAATATGTATTTATACATACATATGAATACTCCAAGGCCCGGACAACCATTATTTTTTTATGATATTATTTGAGAGAGTTGTAGAAGCATTTAGTAGGGACAAACTATTCTCATTTTTTCGAAAATTTTCAATGTTTTTTTTTTGTTTTTTTTTTCTTGTTCTTCCTGCTCGGCAGTCGATGATGAGCAAATGTATATCTTCTCGACACATTTTTGATGGTTTTTGAAGAAGAAGAAGAAGAAGAAGAAGAAAAAACTACGACATTTCGGAAACACGTGTTGTAGGCTGAAGAAAATATTTATCTCTTTTCTTTCTGCTTTGCTTTTTTTCGGCTCTTTTGAATTTTTAAATGTACTAGTCGGTTTTCAGATTTTTCTAGAAAAATTCTGAAAATTTGCGGCAAAAAAAATAAATTTCAGACGTCACCAATGGTTGTTTCGAATCTTCGAAAAATCGAGGAGCTTCAAACTCAGTTGGCTCAAGAAAAAGCGGCGAAGGAGAAACAGTTGAGAGCCTATGCGGATCTTCAGAATGAGCACGGTTTGACACGACGACAAATGGAAAATTTGAGGTTTTTTATTTCTTCAAAAAAAAAGAAAAGAAAGAAAGTCGAATGCTAAAAATTCAGATCTGAAAATGAGCATTTGATGCGCAATCGTGACTCAATGACAGCCGAACTTCGACGCGTTCGCTCCAACGACAACGGCTTACAATGGAGCAATTTGGTGGATGATCTAAGCAAGCAGCTACAATCCAAAGATCTTGAAATTGCCAAGCTTAATCATAAGATTGAAGCTTTAACTCAATTAAATCAGACGTATAATGAGGAAAATAAGAATTTGTCAAGGCAATTAGAGATTCTGTTGACTCAGAATAAGGAGCTTTTGAATAGAGCTCTTCATGATAAAGATCAATATCATTTAGAAATGAAAGATTTTCAGGTTTGATAGATTTTTGAAGAAAAATTCAAAATAAAAAAAATTGTTTTTTTTAAAGGAACAATTAAGCTCATTGAGAAGACATAAAGAAAAATTGGAAGATAAAATCATGGATCAATATAAAACGATGGAAAACAAAAAAACTGGAAAACAACCATTAGTAAAACGAGCAGCAAAAGCATTGAGCATAAATAGAGTGAGCTGGACTTCCAACACAACAAAAGTGACGATGACAAATCGAAAAAAATTTCAGCGTCGCGCCACATCGAACGCCGGCTCAACAACCGAGGATAGCAGCGCTTATTCAGCCGACGAAGGCGTCTCACCGCCGCTTGTCAACGGTAATTCTTGCACAAAAGCAGCAGCAGCAGTATCGTGTCAAACCAAGTCGGCGGCGGCACGTCCCGAAATATCGGCGCCGATTTTGTTGGCATCCATACCGGAGTCGTGTCCTTTGCATGGAAAATTGCGCGAAATCACGCCACAGTTCGCCAGAGAGCAACGATTGAAAAGCGCCTCGCTTCGCCTGCCCCAATTGAAAAAGCGTTTTCCATTGTTTCGCGATGATTCCCATTATCAAGGCGCCTATAATAATCCAAATGTTCGAAAAATGATTGACATGCATAATTCAGCCAATTATTATGATCAATCGGACTAGAATTTCGTGAAGAAAAAAAAACAACAAAATTGTTCTTCACCCCGCCCGCCGCCCTCCTGAAATCCCTTCAAAAACTTGTCTGTAAATAAATGTTCTTGAATGTCAATTCACTTTTGCACCGCTTTTTGTGTTGAAGCTCACTTTGCTTCCCCTTTTGTTTTTTTTTTTTAATTTTTTCAATCGCCAATTATGCTTCAACAATATTTATGGGTAACATTTTTGTGCTTCACGTTAAATAATTGAAAAAATCGATATTTTGAAATTACTAACCGTCGCGTCTCATTCAATCCTGTTCTATCCGGGTGTTCCAATCAATCAATAATTGCAAATTATCGATTTCTGTTGAATTTTTATTTCTTTTTTTTGTTGAAAATTTGCAATTTTTTTTGTCGATCGGTGACTTGTTTTTTTTTCTCTCTTTCAAAATTTATGTTTCACTTGTCCTGTCTTTTTTGTCGGAGAATAAAAAATATGTGTTTTGTTCGTTTTTTTTTTTGTCCGTTGTCTGAAAAATTTCAATTTTAAAAATAAATTTTTTTTATTTTGCATGAGAAAAGTGTAAAAAAAACAAAAAGAAAATGTCGAAAAGTCGAGTTTTTAGGAAATCTGGAGGATTTTGATAATTTGGTTCCAACATGTTCATCGTCGGATGATCATGATCGCGTCTCGCCAAGATATGAACAAATTATGCCGCTGCAAGGTTTTCGCTTTTTTCCTTTTCAAAATCAAATTTGCGTTTCTAGAAACAACGCTGCAACGATTCACAAATTTACGATCTCGTGGTGATCCAATTGGAGGATCGGTTCGTTTACCATCCTCTCATATTCCACGTCGACCGATCATCCATTCTCACACTTATGATCATATCATTCTCAATAAAGGTAACAAGCCAATGTCAGTGTTGTTGTTGTTAAAATTCATTGAATATCGATTTCAGATGAAAAAACGATCAGCTCACTTCCGCCACGTGCACCAGTTCGTAACTCATCGGTGACGTCATCTCTTCGACTTCGCCCACCACCTCCACCATATCATTCGAAGAATCATTCAGTTCCACCGCCCAGTTACAATTCGCGAAATTTGGTAAAAAAAAAAACATGGAATTTGTCGTTTTTGAATTCAAATTTCATTAAATCGGTTTCAGGACAACTCAAAATCGCCGCCACTATTCCAACCAAGATCCGCATCGACACCAAAACCACCGATGGAAGACGACTCGTTGGCACTAATGAACGACTCAACAATTGATCGTCCCGTCGTTGCAGAAGGCGAGAAACGCGACTTTGTTCGTGGAAAAGATGAGCGAATCGATAAAGCGTTGAGCTTCTATGAAAATGTCAATAATAACACGTCGACTATTCTGAATGATTCGGAAGAAAGTCACGAAAAAGACAAAGCCAATGAATCAACTGTATGGTATGAATACGGTTGTGTTTGAGAGAAAAAAAAACGAATTAAATTTGTAAATTTTTTTTTTTTTTGAATTTTTTAAAATCCCGGTACTTTTTTTCTTGAACTACAGTAATCCCCTCTTATTTTAAAATGTGGCCTTCATTTATTTAATTTTCTTTAGAAAAAAAAAGTATTTATTGATTTTCTTGGTCTCATCAGTTTTTTTATAATTCTGCTTTTTTTGTTTTTTTTCTTTTTGAAAATAAAGAAACAAAATCTGAAAATGTTGCGAGTTCGGATGAAAACTTGAAATTTCTTAAATATGATGCGATGAAGATGGATGCGTCAAAACGATCGATTGACCGCCCACAATAATTGGCCTAACATTGTTGTGACTTTTTCGATAATTTTTGGTGCCTAAAAAAAATCAATAAAATCAATGACGAAAAAATTCCGATTTCTACAGCGATAAAAATCGCGTTTCAAATCAGTGAAAAACGTTTTGTCAGTGATGAACAAAGTGATCGTGACGAAAGAGCCGTGCATTTGAGCGACGAACATCATAAATTGAACTAGGAGCGGATTGAACCACCAGTTGACAATCGATAATCCATAGGTTTGAGTGGGAATCACATAGAAAATGATATAAACTAAGGTTTGAAGGAATAATCCATAGAGAAGATCTCGTTGCGATTTGGCGTTTCGATTATTCTGATTTCGAAATCGGCATAAAATGAAAATAATTGAAAGAATCGGAACGAAATAGACTAAAATTGCATTGAAAATGGTCACAATTCCAGGAAGAATCAAATATAGAGAATCTTTGGAAGTGAAATCAATTCTGGCCGACGTATAACAACTATTCGACCAATACAATTGCGGTAATCCTTTGAGATTTCTCGAGTACAAGTGCTTCTCAATTTTTCCACCGGCATGATAGATTTGAATTGGGAAGAAGATGAAGCCGGCCAGATATTGAAACGTATAAATTGCGGCTCCAATCTTCTCGACACTCGAATAGAATCGATGTGGCCATAGGGCCGACTTCATACGATAGAAGTATAAATGACTTATTGAGACGGGAAGCGCTGCAAAAATTATTGATTTTTCACCGCAAAATTGGCCGGGGAGAAAGGGAGGACGGTTTTTTTTGTTTTTTTGTTTTTTTTTTTTTTGGTTTCCCGGTTCGGAGTGCTGACTGTGAGTTAAGCACAATGAAATACTTTGCCAAATGATTGGCGGAATGTTGAGAATTGTCAACCAACCAGTCGGGCAGGAAACTAGAGCCGGCGAAAACCAAATTGGAGCCAGACCAGATGTGAATTGTTCGTAAAGGAAATTCCTGAAGCTTTTCATCGAGTCGACAAGAGATATCGATTTTTTTTTTTGGTTTTAATTTACCAAACCACTTTTATTGTGATAACAAATCGATATTTTTGCATTCGATTCGCTGATCGAAAAAACATATAAGAAAGGGCGTAGAAATAAATTGGAATTGAAATTAAACAATCCAAACTGCTGGCCAATGTATAATATTTGAAATCATCAATAAATGGCGAAAAATCTCTGCAACAAAACCCAAAAAATAATTTGATAGGCGATGCGGGGCGTTGAAGAAAAGGTAGAGGAAGAGATGGATCTTCCACCCCCCATCCGAAACACCGCCTAATCACAGCCAAAATTCTACATACATACCTGATCGTCAAGTTATCAGCCATTGAGGCGAGAAGATGATGAAGAAGAAGAAGAAGCAATGAAGACAAACCGCTAAAAATTATGTCTGAAAATTGAATAAATTGAATTTGTCTCGAAGAAAATGCGGTTTTTTGCAGTTTTTGGAAGGAAAAAAAAAGGCGAAGAAGAAGTCTGAACAATTTCCGGCTTTTTTGATAGAAAACATATTATTCTGAAGGTAAAAAACAATTGTTTTTAGCATCGGAAAAAAATGATGAGAATAATTTTTTTTTGGTCTCTTGAAATCATCACAAAACGCCCAAACACTTTTTTTGTGCTCTGACGAACATTGAAATTCGATTATTTTCTAATTAAAATCTCACACAACCCGCACACACACAGACGCAATTTTTACTTGAAGTCGAACATTGTAACAATTTTTTTTCTTCCCATTAAGCCTTATTAAATTTTCTTTTTAAATCATTTTTGAATAAAAAAAAAGAAAAGAAAAATGTTTTTTTTTCTGCTTTCCAACATTTTCTTTTAATCTTTTAAAAAATTGTTTGAATTTCTGAACGGGAATTGGTTTTTGTATTTCTCTAATTAAAAAGTTGTAGAAAAATCGATAAATATTTGGAATTTCTAAAACAAAAACAAAGCTAAAAAGCCTGAAAAGCCTGAAAGCTTGTTGACTTTTACTCGACCTAAACAAATGTTTCGTGTAAGCTTGCTGAACTCTTATTAAAGCTTGAAACGCTCAGCTCAGATCTGGAAATTAAAGTAAAGCTTTGAAGCTTTGTCAGCGTCATTCATTCATTCCTTAATTGAGCTCAAAAATGGTTTCCAGATCCAATGAAAAGCCAAAAAAACATTTTTAACACCGACGCTTCATACCTGAAAATTCTAAAAAATCAAAAAAAAAAAAACTTTGAAGCTCTTCCGAAAAACTTTTTTTCTGGTTTTCTTATTGAAAAAAAAATAGTTTGGAGGTGAGTTTTTTCTAGAGAAAGAAAACTACAAACAAATGAAAAAAAGGTTTTAGCCAAAAAATGTCATTGTTTCCCAATATTTTTCTCTTGATCATATACGCTGCTTGTTCGACCTTGAATATATTTATTCAGATAGGACCTCAACTTTTTTTCTTTTCTTTTCCTCTTCTTTTTTTTTATTCAAAGGTTACAAATAGGAAATGACGAATTTCAGTCATTTTTTCATTTTTTTTCTCCACCAAATTTATTAAAAAAGCGAACAAATCAAGCTTTTGATGCTTCGGGATATTAAAAACCAGAAACTTTTGCAATTTAAATGATAAATTTCCGTGCTTTTTTTCCCCCAAGTTTTATTCGATTTTTTTTCTTTTAAAGAATTTCACATTTCTCAATGTCTTAAAATAGTTTTTTTTTCATGAGAAGAATGGGAAAAAAATGTTTAAAAAAGCTCAAGGTTATTTCAGAAATTCCCTCTCTCTCTCTCTCTCTCTCTCTCTCTCTCTCTCTTTCTCGAAGGAAAGAAAAAAAAAGTTGTCGGGGTCAGTGTAAAAACCGTAAAGGGGGAAGGGGGGGGGGGGGGGGGGGGTGACGTTGACCGCTTGAAAAAATCAAGTGTAACATTCATTTATTTGTTTCAGTTTTCAGCCTGGCCCAAAATAATTCGATCATTGTCTTTTCTTCTTCATGTTTCTTTGTTCTCCAAAATTTTCCCAAAAAAGAAAAAAAAATTAAAAAGTGATAAGAAAAAAATTTGAAAAACAAAAAAAAAAAACTTTTTAATTCAAATTGGAAGTACAAATATCCCAAATTTTTTTTTTGACGATTTGTCAATCAATTTTCAGTTGATGATTAACTTGAATGTTATCAACATTTTTGTTTCTTCTCCTTCTTCTTCTTCCTTCATTGTATCAAAAAAAAAAAAAAAAACATTTTTTTTCAAATCATTTATAAAAAATATTTTATGATGCGGATTCTCTCTTTTTCTTTTTTTAAATAATTAAATTAAAAACTAAAAAAAACTACGCTCGATCAGAAAAGTGCGGTCTAAACCATGTGTCGCCTCTTAAAAAATCTGATTCTTAGAATTTTTTTTTTTTTTTGAAGTTTTCAAAAAAATCAAAACACAAAATTATTTTCGGTTAAAAATGTGATAAAAAAATGCAATTTTTTTAGGAAACCAAATTGGAAATCGTTAGAAAATTTTGAAAAAAGCAATTAATTTTCACCTCCAAAAAAAAAGTGAAAAAAGTGACTTTTGATTTTATCTCGTTTTTTGTCACATTTGAAGAGGTCAAGTTTGAGCATTAATTTTCAAAAGTTTACAACAACAACAAAAAACCCGAAAAGAAGCACTTTCCCATTAAAAAACCACCTCTAATTTCCACCCGCCCCCTTCTCCATGGTCAACATGCTTTATTGATATTTTCCTGTTTTCTTCTCGGTTCTTCCCAAAAAAAAAAAAATTTGTGTAAAAAAAACAAATTCTTAATTGACTGGCTTTTAAAAATTTTGTGTCCTTTTTTGACTATAAAAAAAATGTGTAATTTTGTCGGGAAAAAGGGCGGGCGCGGGCGCGGGGAGGGGGGGGGGGGGGGGAGGGAGGGAGGGGTAAATGGTGGTGGGTTTTGATACCAGTTTTCGACGATTTTTTTCCAATCAAAAAATTTAATAGTAACTTTTCGTTTTTTTTTTTTTTTTGGTTTCCTTAAAAAATTGTGAACAAAATGAATAAACTCCCCACGAACGAGAGAGAGAGAGATGTAAGCGCCATATTCTAGAGAATTCCTTTTCTAGAAGATTTTCGCAAAGTGCATAGTGCAACAAAATAAAAAATCTGAAAATATTTTCAGCAAAAAGCGAGAGAGAGAGAGAGAGAGAGAGAGAGAGAAAGAGAAAAAGAGAAATCGTAACTTTGCCTCATTTTTTGTTTGAAATTACATAAAATTTGTGGGAAACCGAACTGTTGAACACAACACGGAAAGTTTTGCAATTCGTTTCCCGTCGTTTTCATTTCTTTCTTTCTTTTCCTCTTCGGTTTTTTGTTGTCTGATTCGCCGTGTGGCTTCGCCTTCCTTCTTCCATCCATCCACTGAATTACTTACCATTGCCCCATCATTTCCCTTCTTCTTTTTTTTCGCTGTCAACTGGTTCTAGTTTTTGGCATTTGCCTACTTGACAAAGTGTCAGTTACCTACTGTTTTTTTTTCTTTTCTTTTCGTTTTTTTTTTAACAAAATTTCTGAAAAACGTTTTTTACGCATTTACAATGCTCCGCTTGAACACAAGCGGAGCATTGTAATTTTTTTTGTGCAACTTTTTCCTTCCTTTTTTTATTGTTTCGTTTGTTGTTGAATCCGAAAATGTTCGGAAACTCAAAAAAGGAAAGGGAAGAACGATTTGTTTTTTTGCAAAAAATGTTGATTTCTGTTTGTTTTACAAATGGATTCTTCATTCACAATTTTGTTCATTTTTTATTTACCTACCCATTCTCGGTGTTTTTAGCGATGCATTTGTGTGAAGTAATTTAATATTTTCTGACAATTTCGTGTTTTCGCTTTAAAACCATTTTGATGATGGTCAATTATGTTCCTTTGATAATTTTTTCTCTGCAAAAAAAATTGAACAAAAGCCTAAATCACGTAGTTCACGTAAATTTCTGAATATTTTTTGATATTCAGACTTGCTCTCTTTCTCTCTCTCTCTCTTTCTCTCTCTCTCTCTCTCTCTCTGTCTCTCTCTCTCTCTCTCTCTCTCTCTTTCTTTCAATTCACTCGGGATTCGCAATCAAAATTTTTGGTGGAAAAAAAAAAAAATGAAAAAAACGCTTCAAAAGTCCAAAAAATACAATTAATCATATCTGGTCGTTTTAGTTTTTGTCAACCAAATCGTATTTTTTCGAATATGAAATTTTGTTACAGTGATCAGTGAGATAACAACTTAACACTTTGATTCATGTTTTTTATGAGCCCCCCTCCCCCTCTCAGTTCTAATGTAATGGAATATGGGCGGAGCTTTCTTGGCTCAAATTATATAAAAATGAGCAAATTTCCATATTTTTCCCTTTAAATCCTCTTAAATTCAATTCATCAAAAAAAAAAAAAAACGTTTTTTTTTAATTCGTCAAGAAAATGTGAGTTATTCTTCAGACGAAGACAATTTTCTTCTCTCTCCCCCCCCCCCCCCCCCCCGCCCCCTGTTTCTTCCCGGGAAAAATTGTCTTAATTCCAGTATTTTTTTGGCTGTTGAATTTATCGATTTTTTCATTTTTTTTTTTTGCAGTTTCCCGAAATTTTGCTGATCATCAATTTAAATTGAAAAGTTTCGACGACAGCAACTTCTTGATTAATCCGTCAGTTTTGAATGATACAATGCAGGCATTATGGCCTTATAATAATAACAATAATTATCGATCAGTTTCATGGGATCGATACTATGTAAATGATCATTATGAAAGTGAGTCTCGATTTTTAAGCTTCTTCTGCCTTTAATTATTTTTGCTTTGAATTTCAAAAAAAAAAAAAAATTTACATCATCACTTCTCTTTAAAAAAACAACTAATCGGTTTTTACAAATGACTTGTCCTTCTTTTATCACCCTGATAATCTTTTTTTACGTAGGAAGGTCCATGTCATAATTTAAAAAATAATTTTTTTTTAAATGAAAAAGAAAAAATCAACTTTTTCAATTTTGAATTCAAATTTGATACCGAACAAAAAATGTCAGAAAAAGTATCGAAAAATCCCCCCGAAGAAAACGAAAATTGTAAGATTAAAGTTTTATTATTCAAACAAAAAAAAAAGACGAACAAAACCGGTTGGATTTAAAATTTTCTTTTTTTTTCCTTCAACTTCTGACAAGAATTTTTTGAAAACGAAAAAAAAATGAAAGTTTAGAGCATGTAAATGTGAGCAGTGGAGTTGCAGCCGGTGTCACAATCGGAATATTTTTTGTGGTTTTTGTTCTGACATTTGGTTGTCGGATTTACAGCCAATATGTTGACCGAGATCAGAGCCCGTCTTCGTCCGATCAGAATAGCGGTGAGTTTTTTTCGGGGTTTCGTTTCTCGATTGTTCACACTTCTTTTCAGAATCAATAATGAGCGAGTCAATCGCCAGCGATATGTGGATTTGTGGTCGACCATCTGAACCACCACCTCCATATGAAATTGCGATTCTGATGCCGACGTCTCCACCGTGTAGTCCGATTTCTCATGTTTAAACTTCTTTTTTTTTTCGTTTTTTTTTTTTGGTTTAGTTTTTTTGATTTTTCGGGTTTTTTATTTCTTTTCCTTTGATTTTTCCCTGTGACTAATTAATAAGTGCTGTGCCTTTTTTTTGTTAAAAAAAAAAAACAAATTTGTATATTCAGGTTTTAATTGTGGTTTCTGTTCTTCATTGACGATCTCCATTTCAGCTTGTTTTTTTTTTCGAGGTAAAAATAGTTTTGTTTTTTTTTTAAATAAAAATTTTATTAATTGAGATCAAAATTTCATAAAAAGCGAATTATATTATTATTATGAACTGTTTTTAGCAACGAAAAAAAAAGTCAAGAAAAAGAAAATTATTTTTTGATCGCCTGATTACTGGCAAATAATGTTGGATCTTTCTCACCTTCACAGAATCCACCATTATTGGTCTCAACACATTGTTGATAATAAGTATTCAATGGATGCGAATATTGACTTTCCCAGTCACGCGTAAAAATATCCTTTAAACAATTTGCTTTTCGATTAAAAATCAGAATTGAATTTATCACCTTCATCTCATCAATGAATGGGCGATGCTTCTCGTTTTGTTGAATAACAATTGCGGCACCCGTTGTGCCGCCAATGAAATAATCTCCCGACCAGTTTGATGTTCCTTTAAATTTTGTTTTAAAGGAATTGTTTAGGGAAAAAGAAATTGAATGAGAAATCATTGAGAACTGACCAATTACAGCCGCTGATTCGGTGACCATGAATTTGTTGTGAGTTCGTCTCTCCCGATTTATCACGACACTGTCGATTTTTGTGTTTGGAACTTTGAAGATTTTCTGAACATTGAAAAAATGCTGACAAAAACGTTTTAGACAGGTTTTTTTCTGACCACTTGTACTGTTCCATTTTCATTGACTTGATTCAATGTTTCTAAAGATCTTAAGAATCGAGTTGTGATGTCTGGATAATGAAGTGCTGCAGCTAGAAGACGTATTCGAACTCCTCGAACAATTGCTCGACGAATCGCATCATCAATTTGAGCGAAATGTCTACAATAATTATTGGGCTCTTGCAACGAAGAGACGACAAAGTTATCCTTACTTTCTCGGTTTACGATAAATAAACAATGGAAAATAATCCATGACATGAATGTCAAGAAATTGTTTCGCTGAATCGATTTCATGCACAATCGCGTCAAGATCCCATGTTCTTTCAGGATGATTCAGCTCTTTTGGAGACGTCTGAAAATCTCTTGAAAATTTGGGCTTAAAAGTTGATCACCAACCGCAATATAAACTTGAGCTGGAGCACCTTGAATCTGAACTTTCAATGGTCGCTTCATATTATAAGAAGCTTTTTGTTGTAAAGCTCGATTATTTTGGATTCCATTCTCTTTCAGATTCCAAAGAACATTGAAAATATTGTGCAAATCTTCTCCAAGACATTCACAATCTTCAACAAAAACTCCAAGCTCCATTTTCTGAAAATTCGATTGTTGAAAATTACTGATCAATTATTGATTGATACTTGATTAAGAGATCTCCAATCAAGATTTGCTGAGCCGAGGTAAAATGATTTTCTATCAGCGATCAAGAATTTCGAGTGCATCTTTCCGCGTCCCATATAATCACTGATATCGATTGATTTACGGTGAACTGCGCCGAAGTTCTGGAGAATCACACCGTCGGCATTGTCGCCATTGTCTTTGGGCGGATAATTTTCCACAATTTTCACGTTCACACTTTTGGATTTGCCAACTTCCATGATATATTGATAAATTTGATCTCCCTGAAAAGCGTTGATGTCTTGAAAAATAAACTGAAATCCTTGAGCTTCACGCTTCCAAACTTCCTGAGAATAAAGTCGATCCAAATTCCCAAGAACATGTTTCCCTTGTAAACTTGATTTGTAGGCTGCGATGACGAGCTCTTTTTGGGCTCCTTTGATTAAAGTTTTCCACGCATCGAAAGTTGACATTGGAAGGACAACATCACCAAATGTGATGTTTATTGGAATTGATTCCACAATTCGAAATCTTTAATTTTTTTTTTATTTATCATAATTATCCGTTATCATTTTTTCTTCTCATTTTTTGTTGATCAAATTTTTTATCAATAAAAAACCATCAAATTTTAATAGTTTTATGTGTTCAAGAACAAAAACTGAACAAAAATTTTCCAAAAAAAAAACTTCAAAGCTGACAAAACAATTTTACCTGACTTTCCCTGAATTGAAGGGAAAACTAACTCACCTGCAAGTTTCAAAACATTTCTTCTCCTTTAAGACTTGATCTTGAGGATTTTCAGACTTTTTTTGAATCAAAAATAGAACCAAAAGCGCAATGAATAATGTGAGAAATGTCTGAAATTGGGAAAAGCTTTGACAAAAAAAAAAGTTTTGAAAATTGAACAAACGACACACCGTTAGATGCTCTTTTTTTGTTGATTTTTCATTACTTTTATTGACTTCTTTTTCAGTTTTTGTTGACATCGTTTTTTTCTCCTTTTTTTTCGTTTTTTTTTTTTCGAATAATAAAAATTAAGCGCGACGATTTTAAACTCACCAACCAAAAATAGAAAATGATAAGAAATCACAAAAGAGGTGCTCATTTATACCGTTTTCAGATTTTATAATGATTGAAAAGCAAAACATTTCCTGATAAGAAAGTTTACTCCCCCTTCCCCTCATTTTCTTTTTTCTGCTTCTTCTCTTTCACCTTCGTTAATTGAATAAAGAACCGATTTTATTCCAAAAATAACTTGAATGAAACTTTTCCAAAGTTTATTGATTACAATTTAATGACGTCAAACTGATAATTATCAGTTTTATCAGAAATAACAGAAAGATAAAGTGATTTTTCCCAAAAAAAACTAAAACTTAAGTTTTGAGAATTTGGTCTGAAAATCAAATCTGAAATTATCGCTTTTTTTATTCGATGCATCGGATCATTCTGAATTCAAAGTCTGAAAATCGGTCAACTAATTTCTTCTCCATCCGACGAGGCTTCCACACCATGTGACTGAAAAATCACGTTTTCCCTCGTTTTTTTTTTTGGCCATATCATTTGCGTCAAAACTTTGAGTTTCAATTTGTCTTACGTCAAAAATCAGTTCTCCTGCACTTTTTGAATATTTGTACTTTTGCCGCTGATCAATCAATAAAAAGTTAATTTTAAAAAAAATGTTTTTTTGAGAATCTTCGCATCATTTTATTTATAAAATGATTTTTAAAAAAAAATTTTGTTTGTTTTGATTGATAAAATATCATTGTTTTTCTGTTTTTTTTTCAAATTGACACGTGATTTGTGGTGAAAAAAAGCTGAAATCTGCTGAAAATTTGATTAAAACAAAAAGTTTGGTTTAAATGATTTATTTTCAAAAAATTTTTCTTATAAAAATGACGAATTAAACAATTTTCCAATGGATTAAAATGGGAAAAAAATGTATTTTTTGAAATTTCGATCATCTATGAGCACAATGTGCAGACGCATTCCCCATTAATACATGTTGAAACAGTGCACGACTAAAATCAATTTTTTTTATTCGACAAAAATCTTCCAAAACCAAATGAAAAAAGTCTCTTACTCTGCATGTGACTTTCTTGCAAATCGTATCACCAAAGAAGCACGAAAAGTCAGCAGTTGTCAATCCAACCATGACGACGATCAAGAGAAGAACGATCAGGAGATTGGTGTTGAACATTTCGAACACTGCAAGGATTTATTTATTCGGGTTTTTTGAACATTTTTAAAGCTTAAAAATAAGGAAAAAATCAAGAAAATTATCGAAAAGTTTCGAATGAAAAAGAGTTTTGAAGATTTGACAAGAAAATTCGAGAGTTGTAATAGAATAAAGCAGTTGTTTGAACAACAACACCCTGATGACATGACAAAAAAGCTTCTCCTTTAAAACTATTAATAACATTTTAATTCTTCTCTCCTCCTCTCCTTACCCCACTTCCCGTTGAAGAATCATTAAATTTGGTTGGCATGTGACGCGAGGAGGACTCGACTTTTAACAACTGCTCCTCGCTGTTTTCATTGGCTTTTTATTGAAGAACGAGAAGAAATGAAAAAATGGACTGAAACAAGAAGAAAATGCATTGTTTTGAAAAGAAATCAAGGGGGATTTCAAAAAATCAATAATTCTTGATTTTTATTGATTTGAGTTCTTGATTTTTAGAGAAAAAAACCGTGGGGAGAATTGCCAAGATTAAAATCTGAAAAAAAAACTCGAAAAGACTTGAGGATCTATCTTTCTAAAGAATTTCTAGTAATTTTATTCAAAAAAATTCAGATCAAACTTGTCAGAACAACGAATGGATCGTTTCAATATTGTTTGGGGTTCACAAAAAAAAAACGATAAAGAAGGAAAATGTGCTCTATCTTACTCTGACCCTATGGATAAGAAAATTGTTGGCCAAGGTAGAAAATTGGTTTACTACCTCGATGAAATTAAAATGAGAAGAAGCCAGCAAAAAAATACTTTGGAGAGCTCCAGTCAAAGTGTGAAGGCAACGAAGAGGTTAAAATTCTGTTTAAAAAATTTTGAAAAAAAAAGAAAAAAAAGAAAAAACCAAATTTCAAGTAGTAGGAAGGAGTCTAAAAAAACTGTAAATTGAGGCCCTGATGATTTCAATGCTTTTTTAAGACAAGAAATAAGGTGCTCAATATTTTTTTAAAACCGATCAGAGCTTAGGTGAATCAGGTGAGAGAACCGATTAAACTTCAGCTTCTTAGTTAGAAAACCCTGAAGCATTCAGACAAAAAGGAGAAGTTCAAATATTAAATTAACGATACATTTAAAAAAAACTTGGAAAGCGGCGAAAAAAAATTAAAAAAAAAAAGAAAAAACTATTTTTTTTTGTTCAAAACAAAACAAAAAGTTTCAAACAAATCGAAACTTCAAGGTTTCATTAAATTGTTATTAAAAAATTTAAAAAAAACCTTGGAAAATGGTTCATTGAATTTATCGAAAGAAAATTGCTTTTTTTTTTTTGTTTTTTAAATTCGAAAAAAAATCGAATTATTGCCACTGGAAAAAAAATTGTTTTCCTTTTTAATTCTGGTCTCAAACTTGTTTAAACGCGAGAATTCAAAGTTCGCAATCAAAAAAACTGGGCTGGAACAAATTATTTTTTCTGAAATTTTATCCGATTTAAAAATAAATCTGTAACAAAAATGAAAAACAGGGGTTTTTTGTTATTCACAAGCTCATTGAAATCAATCACGTTGTGAATTTATTTAAGAACGTTGCAGTGAGGTTCGAAAAAACAAAAAAAAAAAAAAAACCTAAAACTTTTTTTTACCCATTTTTTGGTTTTTTAATGAAATTTATTAGGTTACTGTAGGTGCATTTTCTTTGGTGTAACTCAAATAATCAGTGTAATCCTCGACATTGCCTTTCCTTTGGGTCACAGGTTCGGTGCTCAACTGACAATCCTTTGTTTGAAGTTCTTATTCTACAGAAATTCCAAATTTGTTTTCAGTCAGTCATTTTTAGGCTTTTTCATTTTTTTTCAGCGTCAAGTTGTCTGAAGTTGGGTATTGATTTTTCGCAATTTTGATTTCATTTTTTTCGAGAAAAATATTTTTCAAAACCAGTTTTTTTATTTATAAAATCGTTTTTTTTATCGCAATAAAATTTGTTCGTGAGAGATACAAAGGGAAAAATGAATGAAAAGATCAACAAATGTTCAATTTACATAAGGAAGTTTCAAGTTCTTCAAGTGAACTTGACATTCAGCATTGAAGTCCTGAAAAAAAATGTTTTTTTTCAATTTCCTCTTCAATTTTCATGAGCTCAAAACACCAACTTTTCCAAGCTCCATCCAAGCTGCACGTTGCTCATCAGTTAGCGTCCCACTTTCAGCCAAATATCCGGTCCAAACTGAAAAGAAGGCCATCCATAATGCAGGATCCATTTTGTAGATTCGATGTCGGTTGACAGTTTCTCGAATGTAGGCTTTGAACACTTCTTCGTTATCGTAGACGTTGGCTATCAAATGACACGCCAACAAAATTCGTTGTCCTTGTTTTTCAAATCTGAAAAAACCCTAGGTGTGTGTGTGTGTTTCATTTTTTGCGTTCAGAAAAAGACCGAACCTTTCGCTTTTCTCAACATCCTCCGGTGTGAACTTCTCAGCTCCTTTGAAATAAACGCGAAGATCGGGAAAGTTGGCGAAAAAGCTGAACAATTTTCAATTGAGAAAAGAAGAAGAAGAAGAAGAAGAAGAGGCTCTCAACTATTTATAGAATCCTTTTCCGTTGGAGAGATTCTGCGGTTCGGTTCCAACCATTTTCTCTTCCAATGATTTGACACAAAGATCACGAACTTCTTTACGAGAATGAGCCATTTTCTTCTGGAAAAATGAAGGCGAATTATTTGCTTCTTTTTTCATTTGAACATCGACATTTAATAAATAAAATTGCGTGCCGATGGAAGAAAAAAATAATGAAAATGATGGATAAATACATTTAAAATGCCGCTTATTTATATCGAAGGTTTTTCTTTTTCTCTCTCACTCTCTCCTCTCTTCTTCTCTCCCACCCGAAATAACCGATTAGAAAAAAAAGATCGAAAGATCAAAAATTTGTGTTAAAACGTGTTTGATGTTCTCAAAAAAGAAATTTGAAACTTTAAGCGTTTTATTTTTGTTTAATTTTGAAAAAAATATTTAAAATAGGGGAGGAGAAAGGAGGGGGGTGGAGATTTTAAATTTAAATTCAAATTATTTTAATCAAAATTCAAATCAAAATTAATGTTCAAATTTTGATTGATGGAAACTTCAGAATAAATATTTCAAAAAAAAAAAAGAAGCAAAACCAAAATTTAATTTGATGCATCGAATAATTGAGAAAAACAGAATAAAGATTGGTTTAAATAGTTGACTGTGACGTCACAGTCGATAGTACTCTTGTTCTCGTTTTCTCATCGTAATGGAGAAATAGAGAAGAAGAGAGGATTGTTTAATGAAACGTGCAATTCTTGAAATCGGAAACAAATTAAAATGTTCTCGAGTTTATGAAGTTCGACATCTGTTGACGAGTTATTGAGTTCAAACATTCAAAAAGAAGAATCAGAAAAAATCGGAGAACGATCTATTGAATTAATGTTACAAAATGTCCTTGTTTTTCTTCCTTCATAATTACTCTTAAGTGTCATCATCTTTGTACTTTCACTTATTGTTTTCATTCGAAAAAATTAACCAACCATCATTAAAATTACAGTTACAATAATGACATTTTTTTGAAATTCAAATAAAATAAAAATGCATTATTTGTTCAGCACGAAAAAACGACAATTTTCATCGAAACTATGAACAACGTTCAATGGGAATGCAACCAAATCGAAGTTTCAACTTTAACACGGTTTTTTTCAGACTGAAAATACAAATTTTTATGTGTAGTTTGATTTCTGAAATGTCTGTCTGGAACCCCCATCATACGTAACGTACTTGTAAGCAGCGGCGTGTAAAATTGGGCGGAAGTTTTTGTGTAAAAAGTGTGCACGCTTGTTTCAATTTCAAACTTTTTTTTGTTTTGTTTTTTCTTTTAGAAAATAAATCAAATTTTCTTGAAGAAAAATTAGTTTATTTCATAGAAATCGGATTTTGTGCCAAAGTATTGACAGGGAAATCATTGTGGGGATTGTAACATTGTCTGGAGCGCTGTATTTTGAACCTGAAAAAATGTTCAAGTATTATCAACAAACAAAAAAAGCTTCTCTACAGAATACTGTTCAGGCCAAAAAATGTGTCTTTATGCGTGCGAATATTGCGGACGACACCTCCGTTGCTTCGCTTACCGTAGCCACTATTATTTTTATTTTAACACGTTGTGACTTGAAAAGTAATTGAGTTTGTAAATTTAGGTCGAAAAAAAGTTTCTGTAAAATGTGAAGAAATCGATAATCTTTAAATCAGAAAAACAAAAACGCCTCACTTTTAATTTTTGTCCGAAAATCTTGAATCACATAAAGCGCAATAATTGGCTCAAGGCACGGATAAATAGCAGTTTTGATACCAAAAAGTGGAAAAAACAAAAAAAATCACGGCTGGAATATACATGAAAAAGGTGGGCAGCAGAGTCTGTCAAAAAACATTCTAGAATCTGATGATGTCAAGGCTGCTGAAGAAATTACTTGGCAAACAAGCGTCTTGAATAATTGCACGTGTAATTCTTTGAGGCTCAATGAGAAGAGGCTCATTTTTGTCATCAATTTTTGATAAATTGAAATTCCACAAAATAGAATGCAACCGGCTGTTGGAACCTAAAACCCAAGAAAATCATCGAATTTCTTCACGAAAAAACAGAAAAACCGCTAAAATGGAAAAAATAATAAAAACAAGGACGGAAGTTTTGTCGAGTTCCCATTCGTTATTGGGCAAAATTTTCTGAATTCAATTTCAATTCAAACTTCGTCGCTATTCTTGTTTTCCTTACCAAATATTGCACTCCAACATAAGCCACGTCATCAAGCTGATAACAAAACGAATCAACGAGAAATTTTCTGGAAAGAAAACATGAACTTGAAGCGCCTTCAAATTTTCAGACAGTTTAAAGACCTTGATTCGTCATCTTTTGAACTGTTCGGTGAGCCCAAATGAGGCCATAGCAAACAAAAAAGAAAATCCAAAAAATGTTTCGCCAACCGGAAAAAAAACTCAATGAAGCTGGTTTGACAACTGCTAAATATCGATACAAAAATAGAACAGAAATCAATAAAAGCATCATCGCATAAAATGAAGCATAACATACTGAAAAATGATCAAATTTCAGAAAACTTGAATTCAAAAAAAAAAGGAAAAAAACCAGGACCAATACATAGAAATTGTTGCCGCATAATTATTCGTCAATAAACCTGAGCGCATAACTCTGAAAAGGAAGGAACTCCGTCTATTGACAACAACATTCTGAATAAAATCAATCAATAAATTTGCAGACGAAAACAAAACCAGGTAAAAAATTCACCGGGTTGGCTAGAAAATTGCACGACGAATAAAAGCAGCCGAAAATTGAAAATGACATCATCAAATATTTGTAGTTTCCAAACTTGATTTTTGGTGTCATCGAAATCAAGTTGACCAATTTGTTGAGCACATTTTTTCCAGGCATTTTGATTTTTTTTTTGATAAATCAATAAATCAATAAATGGGTTTTCAAAAATCTTTGTTTTTTTTTTTTGAAAATTTTCGGGTTTTATTATATCAACAAAAAATAATTTTAATTGAAACTAAAAATAGTGAAAACCCACACGAATTTTAATTGTTGATTAGACAAATTCAAAATTTATTTTTATTAGAAAATTCTCCCAAGACATTTTTGTTCTGAAAATAATTGATCATAAGGGATATACAGTGCTCAAATTATTATGTAAATGAGGTGAAAGTGGGCGAGGGTCTGGTGTGACTGGATAGGTTTAAACAAAAAACCTGTCAATGACAATCCAGCTTCAATTCATCTTTAATTCAAATCCTTTTTAAAAAATTTATTTTCAAGAAAATTTGACTTTAAAATTATCGGAAAAACTGAAAAATAAGAGAAAATTTTTTTTTTTTAAATGTTTACCAGCGTAAAGATATTGAAACTCAAATTTCGGCTGAAAATTCGACAAAAAACTAACAAAAAATTGATCTCAAAATGTTTTTAGCTTATTTCTTTTTTTTTTTTTAGACTTCTTAAAAATATTTTTTTATTGAAAATCAGAACTTTCAGAATCAAAAATCAGAAAAACATCGAAATGTGCTCGTCTTCGTCCATGACCTCAAGAGAAGAATCAGAACTAGAAAAATTCTGGAAAAATCAATAAAATCAAAAAGGAACATTATTTTTTCGTAAAATCTTCCTTGAATTTTTTTTTAATTGGTTGACTTTCTCAATTTTAATTTGAAACTTTCCGTGCAATCATTTTGTCAAGTTTCCGAGGTCAAACGACAAACCAGACCCAAATGGAAAATCCATTAACTCGAAAAAAAAACGCGAATTGTCTTCTCGCTCGAATTATTGAAAACTGGAATTCGTCAAGGTCTTCAAATTTGTTTTCAGTTTGTGAATCTTCAACGTTGACTTTCATCCGATGTTTCGAACCAACCTGCCTGATGTTTGGCCTCATGATTTCATCCAAATCATCGACAAACCAAATGAATCGGTTTCAGCCACGCACGTTTTCAGTCTGCAAAAACTGGCTGAAAATCGACGGTTTGAAGGGTTGTCAAAAATGGGAGAAGAAACGACCAATTTAAGCCTTATTTGCCAATCAGTCTCCTGTTCAATCTGAAATTCGAAAAAAAACCGTCGTCTTTTATTATAATTTGTACAACCACAACAAATTTCTTCTCTTTTTTTCTTTTTTGTTGTTCAACCACAGTATAATTTGTGGAAGGCAATCCTAAACATGATCGTAATTCCGTCTTGTCAACCTTGACTTCAACTTGTAACTATGTACTGTCAAAAAAACATCAACAGAAGTCGAAAAAAAAACTGATGTTGACACGCCTTCTTCAGATTGTTATTAGTAGATTCTAGATGTTCGACAAAAAACGAATATAAAATCCAAAAAAAAAAAAAAAAACAGCAGAAGAACCGATTTTTCATTTTTACGATTCACAAATGTTTAATGAAAAATTTCTGATTGATCTTGCCACGACAGCATCAACACTTTCAGTTTTGGCATGTTTGATTGTTATTCCGTCGCTTTATAAAACTATAAATGAAGTTCATCAGGAGGTCTCTTGAAAAAAATCGATTATTGAAACCGAAAAACTCCGTGGATTTTCAGGTTTTTGATGGAGTTCGTGAATTTAAAATTGAAACTGATGCGGCATGGGTTGAAATGCTTGATGTTCAAGTGACCGTATCTCCACCATCGCAACCAAAAGAGAACCCATTCAACAGTGTTTTTCGACAAAAGCGCAAACAATTTTCGCATCTTCCATCTTGGTGTCAATGCGAACCTTCGAAACCAAAGTGTCCACCGGGTCCACCGGGACCGCCGGGCAATGCTGGACGTCCAGGGCCGCCTGGTATTCCCGGTCCACGAGGGCGCAACAATTACGAGACACTTCATGCTGAGCCGTGCGCTAAACAAGACCTTGCTTGTGTTCAATGTCCACCGGGAGAGCCGGGAAGACCAGGACTGAACGGGCCGACAGGTCGTCCCGGAGCGCGCGGAAATCCAGGAGAGCCGGGAAGAAAAGGAAACAATGGACGACCTGGACCGCCAGGCGAACGAGGCTCGCCTGGACAACCGGGACGTGATGGTTCGCCAGGCAAACCAGGTCGACCAGGTAAAGACGGACGCCGTGGACACGGCTCACCAGGAAAACCAGGAAGGCCGGGAAACATCGGAAGAGCCGGATTGAAAGGACAACCAGGTAAACGAGGAGAACAAGGTGCTGACGGTGAGCCAGGTCCAGCTGGAAGACCAGGTAGACCAGGAGAACGTGGAAAAGACGGACGACCAGGATCACCAGGCGGACGAGGATTACCAGGACCTGATGCTGCATATTGTTCATGTCCATCAAGATCATCAGTCTTCATCCGTGCTAAATATACTTGAAACAAAATTAATTTGAATAAACTCGTTTTTTTCTCTGAAATCCTTTGAAAAAAATCGTTCCAGAAGTTCGAGAACGCTCCAGACATTTCGATTTTCAGACAAATAAAAATCTGACTTTTCTCCTTCATTTTTTCTCCATTTTTTTCCTTGCCCAAAAAAAACTCGAAAAAGTTCAAAAAATGTTGATTTTTCACAGATTTCTCCGTTGCAGGATATAAAAATGACCTTGAAACAAGATAAAAGTAGCAAAACTAAACGGATATGTGTTTAATAGGGAAAACGGGCAAAAATTGGAGTTATCAATCATGAAAAAGTGTGTGTTTTTTCTGTTTAATAAAACTTTAAAATTTTTAAATTTAAAAAAGAAATAAATAAAAATAGTGGAAATATTTTGCAAGTGAATGGGTAATAAATAATTTTGTGAAAAAAAAGATCGTTAATCGATCTCGAATTAACCTAATTTTGTGCTGATTTGAACTAGAAAAAAAGAAAAAGAAGAAGAACGTTTTTGAGAGAAAATGAATTCAGGTTTAATCGATTATCGATTTTTTTCCTGAAAAAATCACTTTTATTATCATTTCAAAGTGAAAGTTAGAGAAAAACATTTTTTTTTGGTCGGGTTAACCAGTGATTAAAAAAAATCGTCTTATCAATTGTGTTCTAATCTTTAGGTCAACGTCTTTTTATCAGTTTCAGGAAGAAGAACAACAATTTGTCTTCAGCTATCACCAATTTCTCACACAATTCAAAATTGTCTCCTCTCATCAACGACTGCATCATTCAGGTCATGGTCAAGTATCAAACCGTATTTCTTTGGTGTCTACGGAAAAACGGTTTTGTGTAGCAGCAGCAGCAGGAACGAGATGAACAAAAAAAAAAACGAAGATGAGTTGGTAACGCCTCAAAAGACCTTCGATGACCTTCGGTTGGGATCAGACAAGAATTGGTATAAAAGGGATGAGATTTGATGAAGGAGCATCATTTGAAGACAATGTTTGAGGAGAAGCTTCTCGTTGGAATTGCTTCAGCTGCATCTACACTTGCTGTCATTACATGTTTAGTGGTGATTCCATCACTTTACAACACAATCAATGAAGTTCATGATGAGGTTGGTTTGATAAACATTGGCTCATCTTTATTTTTACGCGATTTCTTCAGGTCATGGAAGGTGTCAAAGAGTTCCGAGTTGAAACTGATGCGGCATGGGTTGAAATGCTTGATGTTCAAGTGACCGTTTCACCGCCTTCGAAACCAAAAGAGAATCCGTTCAACAGTGTGTTCCGTCAAAAACGTGGTCAGTTCTCCGGATTGCCAGCGTGGTGTCAGTGTGAGCCGGCGAAGCCGCGTTGTCCACCTGGTCCACGGGGACCGCCGGGAGCACCTGGACATCCGGGAGCACCTGGTCTTCCGGGACGGCGAGGAGCGGATAACTATAACACAATTCGGTCGGAGCCGTGCCGTCAACAAACTCAAGGTTGTGTTAAGTGCCCACGTGGATTGCCAGGACCACCAGGACCTGTCGGATTTGTTGGACGACCAGGATTTGACGGACGACCAGGACAGCCAGGTTTCCGCGGACAGCCAGGAAAGCCAGGCGCACAAGGTCCACCAGGCTCACCAGGCTTGCCAGGACGTGACGGTTCTCCAGGACAACCAGGACGTCCAGGAAAAGAAGGAAAACGAGGACGCGGTCATCCAGGAGCTCCCGGAAAACCAGGTCAACCCGGAAAAGCCGGCGCACCAGGATATCCAGGAAAACCAGGAGAGCAAGGATCGATGGGCAATTGCGGTCAGCCAGGACGACCAGGACCACAAGGAAATCGTGGACTCGACGGACAACCAGGAGCACCAGGAAATCCTGGAAAACCAGGACCAGACGCTTCATATTGTGCATGTCCAGTCAGATCAGCCGTGCTTCTCCAAGCCAAACATTGATATTAATAATAATAAAAACATTTTTTTTCTCAATTTCCAATATATCGATTAAATATTAATTAACAAGTGACATTTTTCAACATTCTGAATCCTTGAACAATAGCTTCGGGATTCTTGTGACCATGTGAACTGATAAACCGTATTTGACCTGCATCACAATGCTTTGCTTTACTAAAATCTAATTTATCCTGATAGCGAAACATGTATTCCTTCCATCCAATTCGACTAATATTCGATTTTTTTGCCACGACTCCAGTCCAGAAGACGTCCTTAAAAGCAAAAAAAAAAAAATCGAGAAATTAAAAGACACTGAAATAATCACCTCCAACTTCCAGATTCGCTCAGTTCTAGCAGCGGCCAGCATGGCCGGAATTGAGTTGTTGCCCAACAAATAAATCGGACCGTTGCAATAAACGGGAAAATATTTGGCCGGCCAAAATGTTCGCGGAATATACCATTTACTAGCTGCTTCACGTTTTGGAAGAGCATTTTTCCATACGAAACAGCTTAGAGCATTTTGCTGGCATTGAGCTGGATCTGATAAACGATCGATCATTATGTCGAGAAGAGCAACGACGTCTTCATCGATTTTTAGTAAATATTTGACATTTGCACAAAACTCGGATTTATAAATGAGCAAGGAATAAACCTGTCAAAAATCAAATTTCTTCCCACATTTTTTTTCCTGGAAAAATCAACTTTTAGGATCAGATAATCATAGGTGTCTGGTAGATCAGTGACAATCAGATCATCAAATTTGTCAGCTTCCTTTTTGACATTTTCCCACAATTTTTCAAGTTTTGTTGATATTGAAAAAACAAAATTGACCTTTATGATTTTCCGCTGAAAATTTTGCACAAATTCCACTCAAACTCTTTCAGCCGCCGCCACCACCAACCTCCAACGACTGCGAAGTGTTGGCACTTGCCCACGTTTCGCGAATTTGTTGACGAATCGCAAAGTTCGACGCAAGTGACAAGACAATTACAATCAGTTCAGTTTTGCTGGAAAACAAAAAAAAATTTTGATTGAAGTACAAGAAAACGGGGGGGGGGGGGGGTGGGAATGATACCCGTCACATTTCTTCTTATTGATCGGCACCCGCAAAAAGTTGAAAGGAAACGAAACATCCGAGAATTCAGCGACGAAACTCCTTGAGGTCGGTGGTGCAGCGACGGAAACATTCCTCGAAAATCTCTGAATCGATTGTCGAAAGAGAAGCTCAATGGGATTCTCCAGAAAATTCCAATAGAAATTGATCGTTGAAATCAGACCGAAAATCAACAGGAGAAACAGGCAATTTAAAGAAAAAAAAAACTCAAAAACTCACAAATCAAAATCCAAAAAGTCAACGTTTTTGAGAAGCGTCGAGTCAAATTCATCCATGAAAACCCGGGGGAAGACGCGTGAAGAGGAAGAAGAAGAAGAAGAAGAAGAAGAAGAAGAAAGAAAGTGGTTTTAAAACCAGCAAAAACCACAAGAAGAATTCCTTTGCTGCTTTTTTTTGTTTTTTTTTGTTTCTGTGTTTGATTTTCTCAGGAAAACTGTTCAAGACAGATAGGAAATGTCACAAAACGCATTGCAAAAAGACATCATCAGTGTTGTTCGACAACAAAAAGAGTGGAAGTAATTTTTGTGAAAAAAAAAGAAGAAAAAAACTGAAAAATTGAAAGGCAAAGGAAGGGGAAAAGAAGAAAATTGTTGAGATGACACAAAATGAAACTGAAAATTGTGTCTCGTTCAATTGTTGCATTAGTTCACGAAAAGCAAACAGAAAAGTTCATGAAGCTGTCGTCGGAAGAACTAAACAAAAAAAGAAAAGAAGAAAATCCAATCCGTCAGCTTTTTGTAGGGGTGTGAAAGGATGAAAGGGGATCAGCCACCCTCCTTCCGGTGTTTCTATGGAAACTAATCATTTTTTGATGAGATCGAAGACAAAACAAAAAATGGAAGAAAAAGTTTTCAAGCGATGACATGAAATGAAAATAATTTTGTAGTTGAACAATGAAAAAAGGATTAAAAAACGGGAGGGGGGGGGGGGGGGGGGGGAAGAGAAACTTCAATAATCGGACATGTTTCGATGAGTTTTAAAATCCGATTGATCCAACCGACAATTTAAGAGATGTTGACGTTTCAAATCTTCTTTTAATTGCAAAAACATTTCTAAAAAAAAAAAATTGGTTTTCCTCTCAATACTTGAAATATTCTTCCCTACCGATTAACTGTGATTCCACACAATTTCTGCCTTGTTCCAAACTGTTTCACAATTGGTTTTGGCCATTGGCCAAATTGGCGAAAATCAATAAAATCCGGATCGGTTTCACCGTCGATTCCATCGACAAGAACATGCCAATACCATAGCATAACATTCGGGCCGACGTTACTCCAATTATTTGTGATTTGATTCCAATCATAAAAATTGGTATAAATGCCGACGTTCAAGCCGAACGTTTCAGCTCGTTTTAGAAATGACGAGATGAAGCTGATGCGTTCTTGAACACTTTTTAGTGCTTCCCATTTTGATGGATGTGTTACATGTAGCCATATGGATTTCACAGTGATTCCATAAGCTTGAAGGGATCGATATAGGTTTTCAAGTTGATAATTGCCATCAAGAGACACGTTGAAATTTGGAATGAGAAAAACTTCGGATCCAACGCCAACTGAAAGTTCCTAGGATTTGCTAAGAAAGGAGGAAATTATCGATTTTTCATACCACTAAAAGCATTTTTTATATTTTCAACAAGCGTTTTATCGAATAATCCATTTTCAGAAAGTCCCCTGAAAACAATGAAAACAATTTGGTTCCCCGACTCCATCCAACTCCCACTGTACCTCAAAAAAACGACGTCATACCCACTCGATTTGATGCATTGCATTTGAGACTTGGTTGAGGTTCCGGAAAAATCAAGAGCATATCCATGAGTCGATGAGTTGATCTCATAGCTGGGAATAATTGGCGCATCGAAAATTGGTGCTGCTTCGTCGACGAATTTGAATTGAAAGTTCGGATCAGGTTGAAAGTTGGCTTCAGTAAAGTCAAAGTTGAATTGAGTTGAAAACAGAATAAAATTGGCTGCCAATAAAGCCATTTTTGTCAGACAGTGAGTCATTGAATATTTTTTTTTGGCGAAGGAAGAACTGATAAAACCAAATTTGTTCAATTTTTCATCATTTAAATACCAAAATGATAAAATGATAAAAAATCGGAAAAGGAGGAGAAGAAGGGATGAGTCAGGGCAGCTGAAAATATTTGAAGTTTATTATTATTATTTATTTGATTGTGCAGAATTTAAAAATTACTCGTCGGTGTCTATTTTAAAACGTCAAGTTGAAACGATTTTTTTGAATTGGCGCTACTACAGTAATCCACAAACCTGCAAATCAAAGAAGGAGGATTTCAACAAAATGGAAGAAAACGAAATACCTAGTGCCTTGGCCGAGTTTTCACATGCACGAAAATGCCTTTATTCATTCAAAAATTAGTATTTATAAAAAGATGAAAATTAAAAGTTTTAAAAAAGAATCTTAATTTTTATTTAATACTTGACCGCGACGCGTGTGTGCATGCGTGCGTGCGTGCGTCGCGACAATTTACTTCAAATTTTGCTTTAAATATTTCTCTAGAGAAATTTTTCAAAATACAGAGCTTGAATGAAATATTCATTTTATTACAAAAAAAACATTTTAAATCAATTTTAAAGAAAAACCCCCTTTTAAAAATCAATAAATGCACTACTGTAAGTAAAAAGAGCAAAAAAAAGAAAGAAAATAAATTACTTAAGCAAATGTGTCCACTCATGATCCTTGCTGCTGCAAAAAAAAGACAGTAAAAATCTTCAAAAAATTTTGTATTGAATTCCATACTTTTTCAAATCCTTCAGTGTCACTTCAATTCCTTTCAAGAAAATTTCAGCAAATTGAACTGCAACAGTTGATGGTCCGCCAGTTGCGACAGCAACCACTCGATCTTTTCTGAAAAAAGAAGAAGAACCTTGATTGTTCGCTTCTTGGCACACAAACTTCAAATAATATCTGACAAAATTCAACGAATCAATTTCACCAAAATCATAGTGTTTTGTCGATCCTTGAGTGCATCCCGAGAATTTGAGACCAAATGCAAAGAAGAACAACGTCCAAAAGTATGGAACAATCGGACGCGGATGTGGTTTTCCAACAATTGAATATCCAAGAAGTTGACCTTGAAATTATTCGAAATCAATCAATAAATCGATATTGATTACCATGACATTGTGCAGTTTGAAAATGTTGAATATTAATATGATCAATATTCCATAATGGTAATGGGAAGGAAACAACATCGCCAATAGCCGAAATATAATTGACATTTGTCTTTAAAAATATCGATTTTTTTCTTTTTCGCCATTTTTTACTCGCAAATTACTCGGAATTTTTCGTCGACCCTAATGAATCCTCGTTCATCCAACTCAATTCGGGTATTTTTGAGAAACTCAGTGGCTGGCGTGACGCCAATTCCGCACACAACCAAATCGGCAGCGATTTGTTTACCATTTTGTAGTGTGACTTGTTCGACTTTCCCCGCTGCTCCAAACAATTCTTGAACGCTTGTGTTCAGCTCGAATCTGACACCTTTTTCGATAAACTTCTAAAAAATGACAAATTCAATGGCTCCTTTCATTTTTTGCCATTAATTTCTGTGCTACATTTCTCACGCTTCTACCGATATCCTCGCCAAACACTGGAAGAGGTTCGGCAGAGTTGGATACAACCGTAACCGATGCTGCTTCGGCGACTAAGAACGATGCGATCTCCATTCCGATGAATGATGATCCGACAACAACTACATGTTTGCCAACGTGCTTTTCGCTTATCGCATTTGCTTCCTCAATTTTTCGAACATAATGAATATTCTGAAATAATTCTAGAGTAAGCTGCAAAGAAAAAAAGTTGGACGTTGCGAGAAGTCACCTCCAAATCAGATCCAGGAACGTTCAATTTTCGAACATTTCCACCAGTTGCAATCACAAGTCTCGAATAAATCAAATGATTCCCGTTTGACAACGTGACGTGTCTTTTGTTTGTGTTCACTTCAGTCACCGATGTGTTCAAAATGAATTCGACGTTTCTTTCTGAATAAAATTCGTCGCTTCTCAATCGAATATCATTGCCCTGTGCTGATGGCTTCTGAAGAAGAAAACACAAATGTTTGGCGGCTGTTCATATTTCACTTTCTTCCCTTTCTTTCTCGCCGTCGTCAACGATTTATTAAACCAAATAGAAAGAAGAAAAGAAAAAATAACAAATTTTATGTTGTATTTGCTTTGTAGTCAAACACAAAGTCCAAAAAAAAAAGATGACAAAACTCATGTACCTTTGATAGCAGAACTTTGTCATAGGATGGTAATGATTCATCAGAAACCACAATAATTGGCGTTGTGAGACCATTAAGACGTGAATGTTCAATAAAAGAAGCTGTTGAAATTCCTGAAAAAAAAACAACATTTTTTCCAGTTGGAAGGGGGGGGGGGGGGTGAGGAGGACCTCCTCCAATAACAATAATTGGCCGATCTTCGCATTTGATCAGATTTGGTGGTAAACGTCGAACGCGTCGATCTGATGCCAACTCGTTCTCAGTGGTTTTAATCAAAATATCGTCGCCTTTGACATCGACTTGATAAGAATGAAGACTATCAAAGCCGGGATAATCTTCAATATCGCCCGACTTGACGTTGAAACAAGCGCCATGAAGTGGGCACCGAATTCGGCCTTTTGCATAAACACCATTTTCGAGAGGAAAATTGTAATGAGAGCACAATCCATTGATAGCGTAAAGTTTATTCTCATCGTTTATCACTAGAATTTTACGATCACGAACTTGGAATATTTTTTTGCTGCAAAATGTTCTGAAGTTTGTTGGAAGAAGAAAAAAAAAGAAAATTGTGCTACGTTCCAGCTGGGACATCAGACAATTTCCCAATTATTTCCTCAATTATTGGTGAATCATCCTCATTTATCGACATTTCTATAAAACCAACAAATAATTAAAAAACACATTTTTTTAATGAGGAAATCAAAAATCCTGACGAAATTGATTTTTTTCAAAGCAAAAATCAATAAAAATGTGGTTTACAACTTTAAATTTGTTCTTTTCTCTATTTTTAAGCTTAAAAATCAAATTATTATTTTGTCATTAATTTAAAAAAAATGTTTTTTAATTCGGAAAAAAAACTTTTTTTTTTTTTTTTTTGATAAAATGCGGTGGAAGGAAAAATAATGCTTGAGAAAAGTCCTGATAGGAATGAGTTTAAGGACATTGAAAACTCAGTGAAAATTTGATTCAAAAAATTTTTTCAAACGGGGGGGGGGGGGGGGGGAGGGGGGAAGGAAGTTTTCAAAATGATAAGACGCGTGCCGTTTTCCTAATAAAACTTGAAAAGCATTTTTCTCAATTTAGAAATTTCAAAACTAATATTTTTATTAAACAAAAAAAAAAAAGAAACAAAAATAATAATTAAAAAATAATAAATTTTATTATTTTTCTAAACGAAGAT
Source organism: Caenorhabditis drosophilae (assembly GCA_963572285.1). Lineage (NCBI taxonomy): Eukaryota > Metazoa > Nematoda > Chromadorea > Rhabditida > Rhabditidae > Caenorhabditis > Caenorhabditis drosophilae. The sequence goes on along the minus strand of OY751564.1, from coordinate 6,546,507 downwards.
TCAGTGAAAAGTGAAAGCAAGGACAAAATGGAAAAAGAATACAAATGGTTTGAGACAACGAGAGAACACACACACATTTTTATTTACTCAACTTTTCTCTATTTCTCTTTTCTCTCACTTTCTCTTCCTTTTTCTCCGTCTCCGTCTCTGCCAATGTCTTTGATTCTCTGCCTCAAATTGTTTTCCGTTGCCTTTCTCTTTCCTTGATGTTTTTTTAAAACGATATACTCCAAAATAATGGGAAGCAATAAATGAACAATTTTCACGGAAAAATTGAAACCCCACAAAAAAGGTGAAATAACGAAAATTGGAAGAGAAATATTCTCTTGAAAATTAATTTCAAACGCGCTTTCTAATTTTAAGTGTTTCAGTAGAGCGCGTTTGCAACACTTGAAACAAAAATGAGATAAAAAATCCCCAAGTTTCAAGAATTTAATTTTTCTAGATTTTTCCCCCTTTAATGGAAAATTTTTTTTTTAAACTTCAATAATTATTTTCCTTGTGATTTTCTTATTTGTGACGGTGGTGAGAAAAAGTGGTTTGAAAGGGAATTTTCGAAATTCTGAAAAATGACCAAAAAACAAAAAAAAATGATGAAATATTTTGTTCTTAAAAATGTTCTTCTCCTTCTTTTTTTCTTTCATTTTCTTCTTCTTCTTCTTCTTCTTCTTCGAAATAAAAAAAAACTCGAAAAATCTGAAAATAACTGCTTCTTCTCCATCGTAAATTGTAGATGTCAAAAAAAAATGATGAAAGACACAATTTTCTTTAAAAAAAGTGACGCATTAAAAAATATTTATGAAGGCTAAAAAAACCGAAAAAAAGAAACGAGAAGCGGTTTTTTTCAGTTTTGTCTGAAATTCAGCTTGAGAAGAGGAAAAAAAAAACTAATTATAAACCTTCTTTTCTAACAGGTGGAAATTATTTTTGAAAGGGGAAAAGAGAGACATTTTTTCTCGATTCGTATATTTGCCGATTTTCAAACCAACTCATTTTTTATTTGGTCACTTTCAAATTTTTTAAAAATTGATTATTTTAATTATCAAAAATGTTGGGACTTGTAGAATCAGTTGTTTTATATATTTTACAAATCACTTTAACAATTTTCTCCCTTATTTTATCAATATTTTGTCCGCAATATTTTTTCACAATTAATCGTTCAATATTTATAATTCATCAAATATTCCATTTATTATATATTTTAATATTTTCAAATCCATTTACATTTAATGAAGAAGCACAAATCATTAATCATATTAAAAATTATGAATTTTTGTCAACAACCTCTGTTAATTTTATTTATGTTTGGCTTTTAAATCGATCCGCAATGTCAAACGGAATCCCATTTTTTTCCTTAATCGTTTTTTTCCTTTTCTGTTTTATTGTTTTCATCGCAAATAATGGTTGTGAATGGTCAATCAAAGTAAGAAAATCAATAAAAATTAATCAATAAAATCAATAATTTTTTTCTCTTTTTCTCAAAGGATTCTTTAACATTATCAGTGTGCAAATTTCAAAGTTATCAAATTATTCACCGTAAGTTTTTGACGGCAAAACGAAAAAAGGCTTCAAGGGAAAACGTTAACACATTTACAGTGCTTTTGGTTATTTGTTGTACGGTTGGGTTTAGTTACTTCACATGGAAACAAGAAAAACACCCTTTAAACTCATTTTTTTATCACGTTTTGTTAACAGTAAATAAACTTAACAAATTCTTATGAAGAAGCTTCAAGAACTTTGTTGGTTTTTTCTTCCAGATTTTTTCATATTTTATTTTCTATTCGGCTCCAAAAATGTTGATTGTCGGTTTACAATCATCGCCACAAATTGAAGCGCAACACATTTTCATTGTGAATTTTTGTAAATTATTGATGCTGCTGGTTCCGGTCTACAATTTGCTTTTTCTCTTTTTGATAAATATTCAACATCCGAAAGAGAGAAAAGAGATTTACGATTTCATTGGTTCAGCGTTCTGATTGTTTGATGGTGTGAAACGAAAAAAAACAACGTTTTCAGACAGTTTGAAATTGGGTCGAAACATTGGAAAAGTTCATCAGATTCCACACATTTCAATTGAGGAAGAAAAAGAGGAGCCAAATATGGTTGAAAATCATATTGCAATAAATCTAATGAAAAATCCGATAAACTCATTTTATAAGCTTCAAAGACAGTATGAAGGATTGATTGCTGATAGTGTTGAAGTATGTGAAAATGAGATTGGCGAGAAAAATGAGTAAAAAACATCCGTTTTTTTTGCCCATTCATCATTTTGTTATCTTTTTATTTTAAGAAATAATCCATGTTTTCTATCTGTTCCAAAAGAAAGTTATGATCTTAATTTGAATGAGGATCAATTGAAAATAACAACAGGATTATGTGAAAAATTATTCGGAAGTGTTGAGATTCATCAAAAGTTGTTTAAGACACCAAAAAAAAGAGAAAAGAATTCTTTTTTTTTTTTGAAAAAAAAAAAATAAAATTGAAATATTTTAGAATGGTTTTAATGAATATTCAATTATCCTCAGTGAGCGGCGAGAAAATAGATGATGAAGCTTTTAATTCTCATTGTTTAGAGGTCCGTCATTATTTCAATACTGAAAATAATCGAAAGCTGATGGGATGGAACAAAGAGAAAAGCTTAAAAATCAATAATTTCAGAGTGAAAACACCCATCGCTCTCCGAACTCTAGGATTCAGCCATCGTTTGAAGCATCGATGGTGAAAATCTTGGATCCTTCCAGTTTGCATCAGAATAATTTTTTGAACTTTGGTGGTGATTCGAGAGAAGAAGAAAAGTCAAGAAAGAAATACATGTCGACTGTTGACCGAATAATGAGACAAATAAGAGAGAAAAATCAAGGAAATAGTTGACCAAATTTATTTATTTTTTCCTTCCTTTTTTCTTTCTTCCTTTTTTTTTTTTTGGAAAATATTAAATAACAATTCAAAACACATCGTCATTCATTTTCCTTCCTATCGCCCAACTTTTTTCATAATAAAAATTGAAATGTGCGCATTCCATTGTTGGGGTTTTTTTTTCGTCACATCAAAGAGCTGAACTTTTCCCCACCCCATTTTTTTTTTCAATTCGAATCTAGAAAAATGAACAATAAATGTATCCTTCTTCTCCTTTTCCTCGTTCTACACACACACAAACACATCTAGGACGACTGAATTATTTTTTCGAAATAGAAAAAAAAATATTAAAAAGCAACCAAAAAAAAAAATAAAATAAAATAAAATAAAATTATTCAGCTGTTTTTAACCAATGAAAAAAAATTTTCTTTCGATCAATTCATGTTTTCAAATAGTTGAACCAAAAATATTTTTTTTCCGGCTTTTCGCCATTTTTTTTTCCCGCTTCTCCATCGTTTCCATCATTATTTGCGTGTTTGTCGATTTAAATAAGAAATGATGAAAATGGATTTGGATTAAAAATAATATTTTTGGAAGAAAATCACTGATTTCCTAAAGGGCATACGGGATTTTTTTTTTCTTTTTTTTTTTGGTGACTTTTCATTGTAAAACTACATTTTTTGTTACAAAATTGTATTCAGATCTGAGAGAATTGTAGTTTTTCTTTTCTTCTCCTCATTTTTATCTGGAATTTTCAGCAAAAAGCTTCTTCTATTTTAACAAACAGAACAAATGTATTTTCTCACGATTTCTTCATTATTTATCATTTTTGAAATTTTTAAGAATTTTTTGTGACGAAATAAAATAAAATGACAAAATATATTTTTATCCATTAAAAATGAGCTCATCAACCATCAAATGTTCTTTATTGGAAATGTGCGGAAGCAAAAAATGAAAAAAAGAAGAAAACAAATGTCCTCCTCGCCGCCTTTAAAAATTGTAATTCTTGAAACGTTGTCCGTTTTGCTCACGAATATTGAACATTGGATTATGATATGGGAAGCGGCTCATGAATCCCTTCATTGTCAATGGTCTTTCGGATTTTTCTGGAAACAATTGAATTCGGGTTCCCCCTCTCGACTTTTTTGTTTTTCTTTCACGAAAAAAACAATAAAAAATTTGAAAGCGGGGAGGGGGGAGGGGGGGGGGGGAGAATTCCCCTTTCCCTGCCCCTCTTTAAGTACTTTGAATGTCACAAACTTACGCAAGCGGAAAAACGATTCGTCCAAATTTTGAGAGTTGCCAAGATTGATGAAAAGAGCCAATAAAACGGCAATCTTAAAATCATTTTGTTTCCCCCCAAATTTTTCTCTTTCTTTATGACGACGTCCTTCGACGACGACATTTTCACTCACCAAAACTCGGCAAAAATGCATTTCGTTTCGATCTCGCAAACACAACCGAGACTTCTTTCCTCAGCACCAGGTGGAAGGCTGGTTGCCGAATAAAAGGAAAAATAATAAATGAATTCATCGTTGGTTTCTTTTTTCTTTCTCCGCCACTCGGAAGCCGTTTGGAAAGCTCCGCCCACCGTTTTGTTTTTCTCCTCCTCGTTTTCCTTAATCTTGCCTAAGAATATGGAGAAGGCAGAGGACGATGACGAATATAATTAGTGCTCATTGTGGTTTTATGATGAATTAAGCTCACATTTTATTTATTTAACTTTCAGAAAAAATTAATTTTTCAGCTCACACATGATATTAAAAAAAATATTTGAAAGCCATAGAAAAAACGCTGGAAAAGGCTGAAATATTTGTCCTTAGTAGTTCTGAGAGTGCTTAAAATCATTAAAAAACGAAAGAATAAAATAAAATTTAAAAAAAAGAGAAAGAAAGAAAACAATTAACGAGAAAAATTGTTGACTGTCAAAATAACTTCATAGTGGACGCCGATTCGAATCAGAAAATAGCCGTCGCCATCACAAAACTCATTGATATACGCGGTGTTTCTTAACAGACGATAAAGCTCCGATCTGCCTCCATAAACGTCGCTGATATGAATACAAGCTCGATTACAGCAATGTTCTCGATTCATTTTTGAAGCCTGGAAAAAATAAAAAATTTCAGTGGAAAATTCGGAATTATGGAGGAAGCTTACAGTTATCAATTTGATAAGACCCGCTGGTGTCACTCTTGATTTTTGCTCATGACAATCGATATGAATATTCAACAAGCCGGTTCCATTGAACGATTTTTCAGCGATCAACTCCATTGTTCGATCATTGCATATGAGTCCTGTACCGCCAAATCTATGAAATACGAAAATGCAAATACATTTCACATTCTCGAAAAGTTGATTTCCGTCAGCTTCAAACTTGTATTCAATATGTAAATTTGGAACAACTTGAAATATTCGATAATAAAGATCAATTCGAGCTTCTTCAAACGTCAACTCAACCTGAAAATGAAGTGAGAATGTAACAAAAAAATGTTGGTTTTCAATTAAAAATTCAAACCTTTTTAACTTTTTTCCACCAACTTAAATCAATTTTTAAAACGTCATCATCATCGGCAAAAATGAACCAGTCTGGTTGAACGTTGTACGCGTAATCACATAAGCTCTCCTCATTCTCAATAACTTTCAAAGTCTGAAAAATGCGAACTTTGCTGAAAATGCATTGATTTATCGATTTTCTTGGTTACCGTTAGATGATTGAAATCTTTGCACGCCGCAATTTTTCGTTTTCCTCGACTTCTCCAATAGCTGAATGAAAAGACTGGAAGACGTCTGAAAATAAAATTGAGATTAAAGAAAAAAGAAAATTGACATTTCAAAAAATTCAAATTTTTACTGGTAGTTCATGCGATATCTTCTGATCAAATCATTCGCTGAGTGACTGACGCATTCGAAAGTTCTCAATGTTTTTGGATCACAATAGAGGAGAATCTCATGAACCATGTTCAACGGAAGATTTGGAATTGGCTTCGTCGTCACCGTCTCCGTCGTCGGATCGATTTGAGGATTATCGATTTTCAATAAATCAGATGCTGATTCATTTTTTTCGATTTTTTCGCTCGTCATTTCTGTTTATTTTCCGCGACGAAAATAAAACAGAAATGAATCGACCAGAATTGATACAAGGAAAAGGGGTTTTACCTTATTTCTTCTTTGCTTTTAGCAACTTTCCCAAACTTTTTCTCACATTTTTTTTCTTCTTCAATAAATCGCACATTTTACTGTGAAGTTTTTATTGTGACACTATCGCAATGTTTTTGAACAAAAACCGTGCGAACAAAACTCGAGAAAAACAATTTGTTTTCTTTAAGTGGAATGGTTTTATCAGCATTTTTAAAAATGGTCGCAGACTTTTCGCTTTCTTGAAATCTCTGAAATATTTCAGGCAAACTTTTTCTAAAACAGTGAACTTTGTGATACTAAAAAGCCTGAAATTAAAATGTTTCATAACTAAATTTTCAAATCTGATAATTTGTCTCAAAACATTCAAATGCGGGCTGAAATGGATTTAAATTTAGTTGTTGATATTCGAATAATCATTTGACTCATAAAATACTTTTCATGTTTTGAATTCAAAAAAAAACCCATAAAAATCGAATATTACCTAACATTTAAAAAAATATTGAAAGCAATATTAACAACAACAAAAAATTATAACAATCATTGAGAATTTTTCAACAGTCTCAATTCTTCTTTTCCATTTTTACCGTTTTTCACCTTCACGAAATATCTTTTCTTTTCTGGCATTATTTTCCTCGGAATCGGTACAAAACTTCCTTTTATCGTTTTGGCATTTTTCCATCTGCAAATATTTTTTCTAATTTTACTTTAACTTTTGTTTCAACAACGCACGGATATGAATTGGTTATTTTTTTTCCATTTTCTTCCTCTTTTTCTTCAATTTTTACATCTTCTAATTTTTTGGTTTTTTTAATTTCATTTCTGATTTCTTTCAAATCATTAAAAGTTCTAAAAATTTAATTGAATTACTCAAAACTCAAAGAAAATTTACATTGCCGAATCGTTTTCCTTCTTGTTCAATTTAATTTTTTTGAATGCAATTTCCTCCATTTCTTGCCATGATTTCAATTTATTCTTTGACGCCTCTTTTCTTAAAGCTCGTCGAAGTGAAATTATTTTTTGCGAGAACAAAATTTTCAAACCTTTTCTCTGAAATCACTTTCGCTTTCCAATAGCGGCGATTATTCGTTACATTATTCGGCACAGAGCAATTTGCTGGAACAATATTGTTCTTTTTCGACACTTTTTCTGAATTTATCGCTTCAGTTAACGTCATTTTTTTGTGTGCTGAAGACGTTGAAGCTGCATTATTTTTATATTCATCTTCTTCATCTTCAGATTCATAGATCTTGTTCATAACATAGTTTAATGAATTATTTTTTGTTTTATTGTCAAACTCTCCGCGAGCTCTGGAAATAACAAAGTATTTGCACATTTTATTTAAAACCTTCTCACTTGGCTTGTTTGAGACCACCAGCTACATGAAGAAACTCGGTGCGAACATCTTTTTCCATATTGGAAAGTGCATGGGAGAATTTTCCTTCTTTTCTGTAATTTTCTTCCGTCTTTTTGAAAAACACAAAACCAAAACAAACAAAAAATACCCAAAATAATAATTTGCGTCAATTGAAAAAGCTGGAACAATCATTAATTCTTTCGCTAATTTTTCCAATCTTGGAAAATATTTTCCATTTTCATTCCACCAATCAATAGGCTGAGTTGATTTGTCTTCAACTCGATTTTGATTTGTAAAATCTACATAGTTATTCACTTCTGCCTAACAAAAAAAAAATGTCATTTTTCCCAATCTTTTTCTAAACTAATTCACCTCGATTTCTTCAGAACTTTGAAACAAACAAACGTTTTTCGTATTTTCATCTTTTGTGATTTCAAGTTTTTTCATATCAATAATAGCTGAAAATGTGTTTTAATTTAAAAAAAAAAAGATTTAAATTTTACAAAAATGTGTGCAAACAGATCGCTGAATTTCCATCCAAGACGATGGCGAAAAAATGAGAAGTGAGCCGGTATAAAATGGATGCAAAAACACAGCAAACCGATACATTTCCACCGAATCAATAAGTGGCTTTAAAAATTTGACAAAAATATCGTTAACTGATTTAAAAACATCCCGTTTTAACGTAGATCTAGAATTATTGATTTTTTTATAAGAAATTTTAAAAAGTGGAAATTGGATTTTACTGACGTTTCTATGGTTTTATTTATTTCCAAAATTGTGGGAACAATTATCAGAATCGTCATTTTTTCAGTGGCCAGCTAAAATCAAAATAATTAATTGTTTAAAATAATTCTGAGCATTTGAAAAATAAACCTTTCGAACAGTTGATCGGATCATACTCAGTACGCTATGAAGATAAACCAACTTTATATGATCTTCAACTGTTATATAACTTAAATTATATTTTGTTGAGAATTCGTTGAACAATTTATGCTAAAAAATAGCTGTTTTTAAAAAAAAAAGATACATATAAAATTATTTTTTTACCAATTGTAAACACTTTGTAAGAAAGTCAATAATTGAAAACCAATTATTGAAATTTGTTCCTGGTATTTCAGGATTTGAAAAGCGTTTTGTTACTGTAAACCTGCAATTTTGGTTTATTTTTTAACGAATTCATTATTTTTGAAGACAAACGCAAGAAAATTTCGCCATGTACGTTTGCAGTTGGGAAAATTTTTAACGAATTCGATCAACTTATCGAGACTCAATTTGAAATTTGGCGAATCGATTAGTTCATCTACAAATCGACTGAGTTGAGTGAAGAAGCACAAAAAACTGAAAAAAATTAATGAAAATGAAAATATTAAATTTACTGAAAAACTAACACATTTTCGCAACTTTTTAGATTGATCAATTCCTGCTCAAGTTCCGGATCAGTGGTTACAATATTTGTTATATCCGGAGCACAATCATCATTTCTAATGTTCTGATATACTGTATTTAGTATATATGGCACTGTAATTCTGTGCAAAGAGAAAAATAACAAAAAATAAAAATTTCAATCCAACATACTTTTCTTCAATCGGCAGTTCTCGGAACAAAAACGTCTGCTCAATTTTATTTTGCCGAAAAAAAATCAATGAAAATGCAATAAAAATCGAATTTTCAGATTTACAAGAATCGATTGCTATTGTAAATGGACCATGAGACTTAATTTTTTCATTCTGAAATTTAATCAAAATTTGAAAATAACTTAAAACAAGAAAATACCTTAATTTCAGCTGCAACTTTGTATAACATTTTGTGCATTTCATCAACAGTTGGTAAATGATAAGAAGAATTCAGATTCCAAAGAAAATTATTTAAATTTGTATCTTTAATTGATTCAAATGGAAGACCATTTTGAACAAAAAATTTAAATATTAATTTATCAACTAATTCTTCTTCTTTTTCATCAAATCTTTTCATGACTTTACAAAACGGTTTTCTGAAGAAAATGATTTTTCATTATTACATTTCGCTTCTAAAAAATAATACTTTAATGGTTCATTTGAAGCTGTCGATTCAATTATTTCTTTAACTTCTTCCTTGTGAAACATTATTAAATGACATTTTAAAAAGTTTAAATTAATATTTCTTTTTTTAAATGATTGGAAACAAAATGGACAATCTATCCGACTTTCATCCGCTACTGTTAAATAAAAATTCAGAGCTTCATCCTCCTAAAAAAAAGTTGAAAAAACCAGCATTTTTTTTTAAAATTACCTGAATATCAAAAGATGTTGAAGCATTGTTTACTAACATTTCTGGTTCTTCAGGATCCTCAATTATTTCATCTTTGATTTCTTTCTTTATACCGTCTACTTCAACTACGAGAGCGTTTTTTGTTACATCACAGGCACGATTATTTTTTGATTCATTTTCTTTTAAATTCGGGAATACTTTATCATCAAAAAAATTATAGTAGACGTGATCCGCTAGTGATGAATCAATCCAATAAAATGATGACTGAATTTAGAATAATGAAATTATAAATTTGAATTAAATCGTACTTGATCAGCGATGGGAAACATATTTTCATAATTAATGTAAACATGACTACGACAGACAAACGATTGAAAAGATGAATTGCATCGAATGGTGAACGATAATCCATAAACTTCTTCCCATTTTCCTCGGATTATTTTATTTTGTGGAACCTCAATCATTTTATAGCTGTTTTCTTTTTTTCCACAATAACAACATTTTAAAAACATTACAATTTTCTAGAAATTTAACCCTGAAAAAATTGAAATAAACTTGTTTATTTTTAGCAGAAGAAAAATTAAATCGAAAAAAAAAATATAAATATAAAAACTGCACTGAGAATGCGCCAACGTGTCTAGAACTCTCTCATCTTTCAACACTGTTTCAAGAAAAGTCGCCGGGCTTTCAAATGTCTTAAAAAATTAAATTAATTAATATTAAAAACTAATAAAAATTCATGCTTTGTTTTAGTTCAAATTATTTCGCAAAAAAATTAACAGCGGCTTGTTTGAGGTTTTCTAAAAAAAAATGTTTGCATTTTTAAGTTAATTTTTGTTGTTATATTATTTCCTCATTTTATTCCGTGTTGAATTCAAATGTTTTTATTTTTAAATAACCCAAAATTTTAAAATTAAAAATGCATTTAGAAAAAGAGCAGTCTGTGTTAAAAAATCCGGGTTCAAAATCAACTGATAACCTTGGTTTTTACTGATTTTTAGTTTATTAATTAAATTTTTTTTTAATTCTGCAAAGAAAATTTTTAAAACGTCTCTAGAGCTTTTATCATTCTAATTAATTATCGTAGTGAAACCTAATAAAATTTTCCATTTTCATAATTAATTATTTTAAGGGAGAAACTTGTGATTCTTTTGTTCTTATTTTATCAGATTATCACAAACTTTTACCTCATATTATCGAGTTCAATAATCTTTTTTCTTGCAATTTTTCTCAATTTTTTTATCAGAAATTTCTTTCTAATGTCGACGTCAATAAACTCAACAAACTCATTATCAAAAATGAAGGAAAAAAAAGGAGAAGAAAGAGAAAATTGAATGATAAGAAATCATGTATAAAAATGATTCGCTAACTGAAATAATCCATTCGAATTTTTCCAATTCGAAAAAATGGTGAGTTTTTCTTATCTTAATTCGAAGTTTCCTAATAATTAATCTATCATTTTCAAGAAGCTCGTGATTGTCACCACCTTGCTCGGCTTATCATCAGCACTTGTGCTTCCATTTGTACCAACACAACGACGTGGTTTAAGTCAAGAAGCTTTAACACAACACATTAATTCGGTTCAATCGAAATGGAGAGCTCAAGTTCCAGAAATTAGTCTTGAAAAAGTCAAAGTTGGTCTTATTAAAATTGTTTCGAAATTCTTAATCAATATATGTTTAGTCTCGTCTCATGAAAACCAAATTCGTTGCTGCTCACCGTGATGAAGACATCGTTGAAATTGTTCCAGAAAATTCAGTAACTATTCCAACTTCTTTTGATTCAACTCTTCAATGGCCAAACTGTGTTTCAATCAACAACATCCGTGATCAATCCGATTGTGGTAAATTAAACAATTTCAAAAATTCCAAAACAAAATTATGAATTCAGGATCATGCTGGGCGTTTGCCGCCGCTGAAGCTGCATCAGATCGTTTCTGTATTCATTCAAATGGCACAGTCAATACTTATTTGTCAGCTGAAGATGTTCTTTCTTGCTGTACTGCATGTGGAGACGGATGTGACGGTGGATATCCAATTGAAGCTTGGCGTTATTTGGTGAAGCATGGATTTGTGACTGGTGGATCATATGTTTCACAATTCGGCTGTAAACCATATTCATTGGCTCCATGCAGTGAAACTGTTGGAAATGTTACTTGGCCAGATTGTCCAGAAGATGGTTACACAACACCAGCTTGTGTTCATAAATGCACATCAAAAACCTATAAAAAATCTTTCAAAGATGACAAACATTTTGGTCAAACAGCTTACGCTGTCGGAAAGAAAGTCAAACAAATCCAAACCGAAATCTTAACAAATGGACCAGTTGAAGCCGCATTCACCGTCTATGAAGATTTTTATCAATACAAAAACGGAGTTTATCAATATGTTTCTGGAGAAGCTCTCGGTGGACATGCTGTTAGAATTGTCGGATGGGGAGTTGATAATGGAACACCATACTGGAAAGTTGCCAATTCATGGAACGTTAATTGGGGAGAAAATGGTTACTTCCGAATCATTCGCGGAACAAATGAGTGTGGAATTGAGCACGCAATTGTTGCTGGACTTCCAAAAGTGTAAATTAAAAAAATGTATTTATAAAATGTAAATTATCGACTGAAAATTTGGAAAAAATTGTTATTTTTTTAATAAAATTATTTAATTCAAACTCTCAAGGGAGACGAAATTAATTCATAATTGCAGTTTACATTTTTCGCACTTTCATAAATTAAAAAAAAAGTTCAAATCCAATTGGGAATAAATTAGCAAATTCTAGACAATCAGACATAATTTTATTACTTTAATGAAAAACGTTAATTTTTGATATTTTAAAGGAAATTAAAAATCATTTTGAGAAAATTATTTGAAATATTTATCGATTATTTCATTCTTCAAAATGTCTCTTGATAATTGAAGATGATCACCATCAACAGCAAGAAAATGAAGTCGGCCACTTTCATTCAATTTTTTAAGACCAATTCGATCCTAAAAAAAAAACCTTTTTTTCTAAAACTTTCAAAATGAATTGTAAAATGATGACTTCTTTGTACAAGTCAGTTTCATTCATTGGAAGAATCGTATCGATATCATTTGATTTATAAAATCCAAACCACTGAAAATAATTCGAGGGTTTTGTTTCAGAATTTGTGTAGAAGCTTACAGATGATTCCCTTGGAACAACCATGTGATCTTGATTGAATTTAACGAGAAGAACATTTTTTAAATTCAAAAAATTTCGCTTATATTTTTGATTAGTTTCCTGACATTTTTAATTTTAATAAAATTTTCTATTAAAAAAAACCCCCACATTTTCATTATTAATATCCGCCAAAAATATCGATTTTGATTTATATTCATCTTCATTGTTCGGATCATGCCAATATTGAGCTTGAACCACTCTGAAATGTTTCCAATTAATTTCTCATAAAAGAAGAAGAAGAAGCTGAAACTTCTTTTGGACAAATGTTGTGTAAGCTCCGAAATCAATCATTTTTCGTACAGCGTTGCATAGAATATTGTCACCAATACAATACGGTGCCCCGAACACGCCTTGATGTTGTCCGCCAACTTGAAAAAATTTGTTGAAGCCAAAAAAAGTTTTTTTTAATCGAAATTACCGGAAACAAAGTTTTTCATCGGCGGATTTGGGCATCTTTCAGCGACGGCTCTTCTGAAAAAAAATTGCAAACAGGTTTTCAGGGTGAGAGAACGGGGCTGCTTGGTTTACAAGAATTGGGCTCCTTGCGAAAATCCGATGGCGTTATAGCCCTGCTTCAATTTGGGATCATTTCGAATTTTGATACAAGCCATGTAGACGAGCTCATTGACATTGGAGAAAAATCCATTTTCAATATCTGACGCAATACTTGTGCCCAACTTCAGACTGTGCACATAGACACCAGGAATTTCTTGCTCGAACAACTTCTGAACTGCTCCTAGCGATAATGGATTGCAGCAACAATCTCCTAGAGAGCACAGTTATTATAGGACGAACACAAGAAAAAAAGTCGATAATTCTCCTACCCATTCCGTGCCACATTACAACCGGAACCTGTGAGTTCGGCTTCTCCTCCAATGATTTGCTCACATTTTGAGCCGAACAGTTGAAAATTGTGGAAATCGAAAAGGCAAATATGACGAGTCGTCGCCACATTTCAATGGAGCAGAAATGAGAAAAAAAAAATGAAAAGAGATTTCTAATCAATTTGTTGTTGTCTGACTGGCTGACTGGACACAGGTCATCCATCCTCGACACATCAACCAGCCAAACACCTGTTCGTTGTAAAACGACGTCCCCCTCTTTTGTGTGTGTGTGTTTTTTTTTTGCCGACGATGATAGAAAAGGCAAAGTAGTCGGGGAGAAGAATAATTTCAGCGTTTTTTTAAGCTTTTCCCAACATTTTTTAAGAAAAAAAAGTGCATTTCATGAAAAATTAATTTCAAGCTTATGATTCATATTAAATTTCATCTTCAATTGGCCTTTAAACTCTGAAAAATTAAAAAAAATGCACGCTGCACTTTTTTTTCACATTCTTCTCAATGGAAAGTTGATGGTGTGTTTTTCCACTTTTAATCGGGAGACGGGCAAAAAACATAAAAATTGAGGAGAATAATTCAAAAACCTCCACAAATTCAAATACTTTGCTTCTTTAATCTTTTCATATTAATGTAATCCATATAAATTCTGACGTTCGTTGTGTTGTTACCACGACGACAGCTCTCTCAAAATTTAAAATTCTCATACTTTCTACCTTCGCCCTTTTTTCCGTTTTTTTTGATTTTCATTTTTTAGATGAACTTCAATTTTTTGAATTTCTTGAAAAAAGAAAGAAAAAGCTGAAAGCTTTTCCCCTTCTTCTTTTTCTAAAAAGGAAACAATATTTTCTTTTGAGGAAAATCGTTCTCTCTCTCTCTCTCTCTCTCTCTCTCTCTTTCTCTCTCTCTCTCTCTTCTCTCTCTCTCTCTCTCTCTCTCTCTCTTCTCTCTCTCTCTCTCTCTCTCTCTCTCTTTAACCTAATTATTTAATAAGAAATAATGAAGAAGAAAAATTTGATAATTCCTTCTTTCTTTTCTTTTCTTTTCTGCCGAGCATTTAATAAAAAAAAAGTGCAACATGAATGCACTTGACATTATTCTTGTAATTAGCAACAAAAAAAAGAGAAAAAAAACTAGATTTTTTCTTAAATTCCAGTAAAGAATGAGCAAGTGACGTGACGTCATCAAAAGTCGAAAAAGCTGAAAATCGTGGCATTTTTTTTGTGTAAAATAAAATAAAATAAAGGAGCTTGGTGAGTTTCTGACATTATTAATGTTCTGCTTTTTTTTTAAAATAAAAATTGACGCAATTTTTTAGACTTTTTTGTTGAAAAAAAAAATACAAAAAAAAAATTTATTTTGTGTTAATATTGCTCTCTGCTTTTTCCTTTCGTTTTTTTCTCTCGAGCTGATGTACATGCAACATGCACATAGAGAGAGAGAGAGAGAAAGAGAGAGAGAGAGAGAGAGAAAGAGAGAGAGAGAGAAAGTGAAATGCACTTTTTTCTATTTTTGCTCTTTTTTCATGAAATTCTTTTTTCCAATACACTTCTTCCTCCCCTGTCCTTCTCCAATTCCATGTTCGTTCTTTGGTTTTTTTTCTGCTTCTTCAGCTTCTTCTTCTTCTTCGTTTTTCCCCTTTTTTGTGCAACAAAATTGCAACCTGCAATTTCACGAAACTTTTTTTTGTGTGATAAAATACATGTTCATATGACAAATGATTTCCTTTTTTTTCTCTCAAAGACGGAAGCGTTGCTTGCGATTCTCAGAATATGATGTGTTCGTCGCGCTGATCAGAAAAAAAAACGCGCCAAATATTCGTCATAAACTTAAGCGGAGACGAATCGGTGTCGGCGCGAAACGCGGGGGGGAGAGGGGGGGGGGGGTTCTTTTTTGACGGAAATGAAGCTGGAAAAAAAAGCATTTTTTAGACTTTTTAATTAATTTTTTTTTCAATTTGTTATTTTTTCTTGTTTAAATGATGATGTCTTCTTCTTCTTCTTGTGCAGGAAAATGGAAAAAGGGGAAGGAAGAATTCAAATAAGTTTCATTACGAGACCTTTTTTCAATTAGAAAGCAAATGAAGAAAAAGGTGAGAGAAGAAGAACTCGAAGCCTTTTTTTTCTTCTTCATCTTCTTCTCCATGTCAGCGCTGCTTTTTTGCTGCCTTTGAGCCCGAGAGCAGCTGCGAATACAATGTTATCAAGCCAATTATAGTTCTCTTTCAACATCTACTACATTCATCAGCGTCGTCAGCACTTTGGCAAATTTGATTTTTGATTTTCGTTTTTCTCTCATTTTTCCCCCTGTCTTTTTTTTTGTTTCATTCTCCTTCAAATCGGAAACAATGATGATGTTAAGAAGGAAAACATTTTCGGGTGAAAAAATTTGTTTTTTCAATTTTGTTTATGTCGCTGCGCCTAATTTTTCTAGAAATTCGGGTGTTTTTCTGTAAAAAGAAAAAAGTTTTTCGTAAAATATTGAAAAAAAAATTGCTTTTTTGTTATTTTTATCAAAAATTATAGACATTTTTCTTGAAATCAACGAGTAGAAAAGCTAAAAAAAAACTGAAAAAAGCGGAAGTTTTATTGGTAATTATTACTCCTTCCTCCCATTCTCAATTCTCTTCTACATATACAGTCATCAGATCAGATCCCAAAGATCCAGCCTGCTAACAAACTCCCAAGGATCGAACCCATTTTGTTAGAAATCCTTTTCATGCAGTTTTATGGAAAGAAAACGTTGAGAAGAAAAAAAAAAAGAAAAGATTTTCTTTTGCTCTCCCCCGCCCAATTTTTTCCGAATCTGAAGCATCAAAGAAACAGAATGAAAAATGTTTGAATAAATAAGAGAAATATTAATTTGTGATGAGAACTTTTGTGAATACATCAGGAATATATGCATACATTATATGAATCAAAAAACTCCTTAAATGCACATTTATGCGCCGCAACATTTTTCTTTTTCCTTCTCCTTCTCCTCCTCCTCCTCCTCCTCCTTCTCCTGCTTCTTCTTCTTCTCCATTTTTTTTTCTGAAACTTTCTTTTCTTTCCATCTCTAATTATCTTTTTCTATTATCTGTTACCAGTGCACATATTCAACTCTAGAAGCGAGACAAAATAAGGATGTAGGCCAAAAGGGAGACATAGGCAGACAGACAGAGAGAGAGAGAGAGAGAGAGAGAGAGAGAGAGAGAGGAGAGAGAGAGAGAGAGAGAGAGAGAGAGAGAGAGAGAGAGAGAGAGAGAGAGAGAGATAAAGAGAGAGAGAGAGAGAGAGAGAGAGAGAGAGAGAGAGAGAGAGAGAGAGAGAGAGAGAGAGATGAGCTTTTGCCGCCGCGCCTGTCCGCCTTTATTTCTCTGCTAGATTTCGTGCCATCTAGAGGAAGCAATGTGTTGAAAGCACACATATGGACATTCTCCAGATTTTTTTGGAGCATCGTCTCAGCTCTTTTTTTCTTCTCTTTTTCTTTCTTTCTCTCTTCTTTTTCTTTTTTTTTTTTGAAGGAAGGGCGTTCCCGTTGTGTTACACTTTGGGCCGCATTTGATCCGTAATTCTATTTTCAGATTTGTTCTACTCCCCCCCCCCCCCCCCCCCACCACCCCCTCCTCCGCTCTTTTTTTTCTTTTTTACTTTTCCTTATAGTTCATTTGTCAACGACAGCGACACATTTTTACTTACTTTCTTTGGCTTTTTTTTTTTTTTTTGAAAAACCGCATTTTTATGAAGATTTTTTCCATTGATGCTGCTTTGCAAGAAAAAATTTAAAAAAAAAAGAAGAAGCAGCGACACTTTGGAACAAGATTTTTTCTTCCAATTATTTCAGCCATCAGAATTTTATGCAATTGGAGAGAGACAGGGAAATGAGCACATTTGCCTAATTAATCAAAAAAAAAAAGACGGTTGAAGTAAAATTCGATGAAAACAATGCGAAAAATGTCGACATTATCAGCGTTGCTACGAATCGCTGTGCTTCTGACTGTAAATGTCAGCTATATCATATCATTATTGGATAATTATTATGATAATCGAATAATTGTGCACAAAGATGAAGCGTCGTCACTGTTTTTGATTGCGTCACAATCTGTAAGAGGAAAAACGCTTTTGAAAATTTTTCCGACTTGAAAATGATTATTGTTTTTGTTCAGAAGGATGAAGCATCGAAATTGTTTCAGTCTTATTTTCCAGTCTGCTCTGATTTCAGTAATAAAAAAGGTAAAATGATAAGCAAAAGCAGCAAAAAGAAAAAACACTGGAAATATTTTGAAGAGAAAAGATTGATAGAAGATTACTGTAGTTCTTCATTTGATACAATTTGTAATAAGATTGAGAAATATTCGAAAAATAATTCGAGCTCAAGATTATTCAGCTATAAAACTGGTAAGAAATGGATGCTCTTTGAGCCAACAACATTCATTACCAAACGAATTTCTTAAGACGTCTGCAATTGCTACGTCAAAAAAAATTGTGATAATTCGAGCGACGATGAAAGGCAAATGATTTTATATCCTGGATGCTCTTGCTCAAACAGCAGTGAGTTTTTATTAAAGAGGGGGGAGGGGATGGTTATAAGTCCAAAAAAGTTAAGAAAAATCTGATAAAACCTCAGGAAATATTGCGAATGAGAGCTTGTGGAAGTCTAAGCCGAGTTCGAGCAGTTTTAAGCTTTCGATTTTCATGCTTAACTTTTTCTTGAAAAAAACTCGACTTTAAAAGCTCCTGACACAAATTTCTCAAGAAAAAACAAAGAAAAAGAAGCAAAGTGGTCTTACAGCATTTTGTCGATTTGGTTCAAATTGTGATCATTGGAAACGGATCAGCAACCATTCAAGAATGACATTTGAAATTTATAATTTGAAAAAAAACTCTCAAATCCGTCAGTTTTTGAATCCGTTTTTACATCGGCAAAAATCACTGTCTCAGGTTCCTATATTCAAACCGGTTCTCGCGACGAAATCTTCAACAACAGTATGGCTTCAGTCTTAAGCGATTTGTTCCGACAAAGTGGACTGAACGTGAATCAAATGAAAAAAGTCTGAAAGGAGAAACGATTGATTTTCGAATTTCAGTGCACTCTACGATTCAGCTTTCATTTTTCACCACAAGGCAATCGGCAGGATGTTCCGTCGCGTTTAGTTGTTCGAGCTCACGTTGAAGGAGGAGGTTTTTCAGCGAAGCACAATTTTTCTTTTCGTTGCGGCTTAATTGTGAGACAATTTTCAGAAAGTATGGAATTATGGGAATATCCGAATTATCAACAATTGCATCGATCAACCGAAAAAATCAAAATAGCGTAGGGCATAATTGTGAGGCGCTCGATTGAATTGAGAACATATTTTGTAGATGGATGAATGCCAACATCAAGATCGGATCCTTCTCATCTCCATTCCGTTTATCAATCGATTGCGAATCTGGTTCACCACCAAAGTCATCAAGGCAACGAACTGGCGGTAAAAACGATGTGTTTGCTTGCGGTATAGCCAACATCGACTTTGCTTATTGTCAGGGTAAGAAGGAAGCGAGAGAAATGATAAGGAAATGAACTGTTGACAAAATTTCTGTGTCGTTATCGATGACTTATGGGGGTATAGCTCAGTGGCAGAGCATTCGATTGCAGATCGAGAGGTCCCTGGTTCAAATCCGGGTGCCCCCTAGCCCATTCTTTTTTTAATCAATTTCTTTTTTGAGATGTTGGAGATCCAGCAAGCACGTGTTTTAACAGTGAAATGGCGATATGCAATGTCAACAGCAATGTGAAATGCATTCCTGATGCGAAATGCGATTTCAAAAAGGATTGTTCTGATGGTTCCGATGAAGCTGGATGTGGTAAACAAATCGTACTGATCGAAAACAAAGAAATCTCGATTTTTTAGAATCAATGCCAACTGGCAGCAGATGTGACTTCAATGATATCACAAAGTTCTGCGACGGATGGTATCAAATCACCAGAATCGCTGATATCACAAAAAATGAAGACGATTCAAAAACAATAACTTCGTTAAACAATCCATCAGTTCCGGTTTATCTTTTCCGAATCCGACAACCAGGATCGAAATATAATGTGATCTATGAAGCTCGAAAAGGATCAAGATCCGTGCTGTCCTACGAAGCAAAAGAAGCGTTCAATTTGAGATTGACAATGAGAACATCGGCCCTAGTCTCGCCGGAATTTCCACCAACAAATCCCAACGCCTATGACGCGAAAAGTTCACTGTTTCAAACTTGCAAAGTTGATTTGATGAAGAAAATCAATGTTTATCGATTTTTGGTTTTCAGCTTCGATTTTATATTTGCGCAAGAATCGATTTTACAAAGTGGCAAATAGCAATCATTTCGAAAATGAACAGCACATTTGATAGTGGCCGAAGAATATTGTACGATTCGAAAATGTTTGATAGCACAAGTCATTTATCGTAAGTTAATCACTAATTTTTTAATTCTGGAAGAGCAAAATGTCTTGTTAGAAAAAAAAAACTAGGCCACGAAAAAAAAATGTTCGGCCAATCCAAGTAAAAAATTTTTTTTAAAATCTAAAATATTAAAATCTTCATAAGCCACATGATCACTGAAAACAAAATAAATAGGTTTTTTTCAATAGAAAGCATACAGGGAGCTTTCTATTTTAAATGACCGAATTTTTCTGCTGCGTGGCCTAGTTTTTCAGCTTTTTCAATAAATGATTAATTTTGAATAGATTAACATGTGATTGGCAATGGAAATCAGTGCCGATTCCACGTCAAAATAGTGCTTATCGACTTGCGATTTTTGTTGATCATGGAACTGACATGGATGCATTCTTGGCAATCGATGATCTATCTTTCAGTCCGTCTTGTTTTGATAAAAGTAATGATTCGATTCCGTCGATAGAAAAATCATTTGTAACTGTTTAAAGATTATTCACCGTCAACATGGATCATTCCTGATGTATTGATTAGTCCCTGTGGTCATAGTGGTTCAGAAGCGCCAATCGCAGCATCGTGTGAAAAGTTTCGAAACAACGATGGACAATCAGATCATTTTTTGAATGAAGACGGAACTCAAGTTTGGACAGTTCCATCAACTGGATTCTATCGAATTGAAGCATGTGGTGGTGGTGGTGGAAGTTCGAATTTCGAAGTTGGAAGACCTGGAAATTGCGCTGTGATGCAGGTTCATTTTAT